>JBAMHX010000025.1:13012201-13029701 GCA_037177515.1 Pseudomugil tenellus | reverse complement strand
ATTTTAACAATTGTAGATTGTATCTGATATCGATCAAACATTGGTCAGTTTTTTTTTTTCTTTACACGTGCAGATGAATATATGGACACAGGCTGTGTATAGTTGCACATCCTTTCTTTCACGGACTGGTTTTGGGATTTATGAGAAGTTTTTGCGTTTAGCCTTAACGAAAATTAAATTGTTACTTTTTTTTAATGTTCTTGTCATTCCACTGCTGAGTACCATATAGCTCCTTTTATTTGTCCTTAGAAGTAGCCACAGACGTTTAAGTGTTTGGGAGCATGCACGCACAATTCCTGAAAAATAGATTTTACTGGCTGACAGGATGATTTGACAAAAAAAAAAAAAAAGTGTCGTCGCCTCTTTCCATCTGTCCTCTTTAAAACATTAACATGCTGACAAATTTGATCTCAATATTAACTTCAGCCCTTCTGTGCCTATACGGTTTGTCATTCCATAGGTGGTAGACGGAGAGGAGAGCTCTATTCTAGTTCGCTTGTGTATAAAGAGATATGTTTTGGAAAATGTAGATTTAAATCTGAAGTTGTCCTGAATCTGTTTGTAAGAGGCCTGTTATCATTATGTAGAATAGCTGTTTTTTTGTTTTTGTAAGAGATATATGTTGAGAAATCAGAGGAAAGCCATGATTGCCTTGCTACCTCAGACTCATAGACACAGTTTTGTTTTTGTGGTTGGTAAACCTGTTGAAAACACTTGTGATAATTTACAAACAGTCTGGTTTGTCATTCTAAGCTTTGGCTCACTGTATTAGTGTACACTGCAATGAGGAGTTATCAAGTTAATAAAGGAAAAAAAGCATAAAACAAAGTTATTACTGTACCACAAAGGGGTCTGTGGCCTGCTGGAGTCATCCTCTCGTTATGATGAGTATTACTTTATCTGTTATTTGGGTTTCCACTGGGCTTTTAGCACTGCGTCGTGTTGTTGTGCTCTGTGCTCTATCCTGTTAAACTTGTGAGACTGGACAACACTATTATAACCTCCTCTGACTAAACTGACAATAATGTTGATGAAGAGTAACAATTGGAATTGTGATGAACCTTATCGTGGCAGAACTGTGTCGCTTCTCCTGAGGTATGTAAAATAGATTGACCACACTACATGTACTATGGCTATGTTGTTTTATTCTAAATAAAATTTTTATAACAAGTATATATTCCGTGGGCTGTTATTTTTATATATATATTCTATCAGCTCTATTGGCACTGATGGGGTTGATTAACATTGTAAATATTCTAATGTTATTAAAGGTTATGTTACTGCTGATTTAAAAATAAAATATGTTATTAACCTTTTACACTAAATTAAAGCTTTGAAAGAAACCGTCATGTCTCTAAAGTCAGCAGTTATTAGAAGCCAAAGCTGGATTTATTTTGCATGGTAGTGTAGTTGCTTAAACGTAACCACTGTTTCGCTGGACTGGGGAGAAGGACCACAAGTTTTTATCTATTTTCTGCTCAGTTTTATTGCTGGTCTAAAGAAATAGAATCATGACGGGATGATTGTGCTGTATATAAGATGATCATAACTGTACGAAACTATGACAGACACATTACAACGGATCCATCTTGGACTAGCAACATGAGTGCTAGATGCGCTGCCGTCGCTATGGCAATCCATCTTTCATAACAGTATCTCAAGCTCGTAGGTGGTTGACTTAAATAGAAATGGAACATTAAACTTAAATACTGCATAACTGCAGATCCGGCAACACATTAGTGTGAAATAAAGCTCATCCTAGTGCAGACAAATCAACGACTGATGCACCGAAAGGTCAGATCATCTCACTAGATTGTGAAGTAAACATGGTGATGCTGTAGAACCATAACACTCCAGTTTCCCACCTGAACCTTAGTTTGCTGTGGTGCCAGTCCTGGATTTTAATAAAAGATTTGCCAGTAATGTAAACTGTCATTTTTGTTGAACTATTTACCTTTGCCAAACCGAATATGATCATTGTGTCTTCATCAAGCAAAGGAAATGGAAAAACAAAGTCACCAACTGGTTGATTTAATGTTACTCCCCTACTGAAGATCGGGGCTATCAGGGATGACTCTTCTGCAGGTTTTAGATGTGTCCCTGCTCCAACACAACCCAATTTAAAAAAAAAAAAACTATTCAGGAGCTTAAATTCTGCATGCAACCTGTTCATTTGAGCCAAGTGGGCTGGAAATGACTGTAATGGCTGTTTTTCCTGTCAAGGACGAGGACACTGGTTTCTTTAGTTTGAGAAGAATATAAACTTAATAATGAAGAATTAGAGAAGTTGAACATACATTAAACATTAAAACATGGAGTGAGACAATACATTAAGACAAGGTACAAGGTTATAACCCGAGTAGAATCCCTCCAGAGATCTGTCGTCACACAGAAGTCTGGAACTATTCTGCCCGGTCACTTAGAGGCACCTTTGTTTAAAGACTGGTTGCGTGCGTCAGTCTGGAGTCTATTCTTATTATATGATAAACAAAACGGAGGTCTCATCTGAACATTCTCCTGATGGAAGGACGTCGGCCTTGCAGATGGTTTACAGTTTAGGAGCCTTATGGTCAGACCTTTCAGCTACACATTAATTAAGAGCTAATATAACACCACTAAAACCTGAAGGATAGTGGTTACACGCCTTGTGGAAGCGCCTGAAACAAACCTTCATGAGTAACTATTTGTGCATATTCAGCGTATTTATTTTGTGCTGTTTCACAGTGATAGAGGCTCATCATCGGCATGTGTCTCATTGTGCGCAGTTATGGTTTTTACCAGAGATGCCTAACAGCGCTTCAACTCCCTGACCGTGTTTTATATTCCCCCGCTGTTGTATCCAAGCTATTTGGATTGCATACTAAATCCAGGATGGAGAGGACATGCAAGCTTTCAGAATACAAGATGCAGAGTGTAAGCAGCAATCACTTGCATCGCAGCTGAAAGGAGAGTGAAATATCCTCATCTGAGCAGCCTTCTTTAATCAAAGTGAACTTGTTTGTGTTTTTCTCTTGAGTTGGTCTGAGATCTGTTAATGAAATTCTTCAGTGCACATGACTCAGGTGTGTCAGAGCAGAGAAAAGCTCTTTTTATAAACAGCTTTATTCAGTGGAGGATTGTTTTAATCACTCATGTTTGACAGAGTAATTACTAACAAACTTGGAATGTAGATCTGCTTCTGCTTTACTTGGACTTTTGTCTTTTCACTAAATGCAAAGCAGGTTTTGACTGTAAGACCTTTTGCTGTCCAACACACTTAAGATTATTCATGTAGCTATTAATCAGCTACTTATTTTTCTATTGTTGAAAAAAAAGGGGGGGGGGGGGGTGATTATCAAAACAGTTGGCTATTCTGTGTGGTTTTACTGTATATTATGTGGTCCAGTAATCCAATAAGGCATTTTAATAAGTAGCCCAGTGTTAATGCATCCTAATTGGATCTGGTGCCTACTGTACTTATTCTGACTCTGCCCAGACAAAGTGTGCACATCCTTTCAGCTCCCTTGTGCTTAAATTAATCTACCCCCCATTACTGTAATGCTGCACAAGAATTAGGTATATGTATAAGTTTCTAAGTAGTAAAGTACCATACACAGAGGACAGATCGTATTTATTCCCATGTAGCTCACATAATAAAAAAAATCAAAAGTACTGTAATCTTGTTTTAATATCAATGTGGCAATTAGGGTGTGTGTGCAGGAGGATTTAGTTGGATCACTGTTGCACCCTAATTGGCTCACATGAAACTTAAAACAAAAATGCACAAGTGATCAAATGTTTTGACCTTAAACCCAGCTTGTAATCTAAAGTTGCTCTCCGTGAAGTTAGACTGGTAAGTTCCAGTTAAGGGCAGAACGCAGAGATAAAGTGTTCTCCAGTTCAAACTAAGTTAGAGGAGGCTGAAATAATTAAATGATAATATAAGTGCTCTTTAATGGGGGTTTGCTTGGAGGTCAAAGCTAAGGAAAACCTGAAATATACTATAATAGTAAGACTTGATAAGAAACATGAAAGAACTTTACCTCATTTTACTTTAAGCTATTACATTACAGGAAAAAGTTGGCTGAAAAATAAGCTTCACCTAATATTTAAAGGTGTGACATGGCATTGAACTCTTAGATCGAACAAAATGCCTGCAGGAAATGCAGATCTCTCACCTCAGCTCAGAACAAAATCCCCTGCAGTACGTATGGAAGACTGCTGTCCTACAGAATAAGGCTGCACACTAAAAAAGAAACGGCTCTTTCCTAACCATTCACTGGATAGACGAGACACTACGGGACTGATTTATTTAGCCTATTAATGTGACGTGGTAAAACAAATAAAACAAACCTATAAATAGCTTTTCAAAATGATTTATCCACCAATGATGTGTTTATGGGACCACCAACTTGTTTCAGTTTTCATCATCACTTAATGTTAAGCTGCGGAGAGAAAACTGTAGGAGTTATATCACCCAGCTGATTCTAGAAAATTCTCTTTGCTTAAGTTTTTTGGTTTAAGACCCAGTATTTCAAAGAAAAACAAACAAATAAATAAAAAAACTTTTAGCTCTCTGCTGCATTACCACGGTCTCATATAATTGCGGGTTTGACTTCTCACTTAATGCAATAAGCAAAAAGCAGTTCAATGACAGGTCACTGAAGGTGATAGGATTTCAGCTTGATGTAAACACCCCTCAGCGGGGGCTCATATCACACTAAAAAGCCGCCAGATGGACTGACAGGACATTTGGTAAACAAACTTCTAAAAAACAAACTTCTAAAAAACCTGTCCTAGTAAATAGTACGTAGACATTTATACAGTGATAAGACCGATCAAACATGATATAATGGGATTTTGCTTTCCCTCTGGTGCTGTTTAAAAAAGTTTGACAACCTGTGGTCTTATCCAGTCAGTTTCCTTTGCTTGGTGTCCCTTTAATCACTCGAGCTCCACCATCTGTGATCTGCTAATTCTCTCTGCTGTGAGGCAAAAACAGACTTGATTGTTCCTCCAGGCGTGTCCACCAACCAACCAAATCACATTTCTGGATGGAGCAGTGATGCTGATCCTGCTGGATGCTTTTTTTTTATCCCTCTTTTTCGTCTGCCCATTTCTCGTTCATCCATCACTGCTGGCTGGCACGCAGAGCCATTCGACAGCTGTCCTCTTTGATCAGATGTTTGGCAGCAACAAAGCTGGTGCTGATGGTGCGCATGTCTTAGCGGGTAGCTGCCCCTGGCACAAGGCAGAGATGGAGTACAGATGCTAAGGGGGAGGCAAGGAACTTTAGGACCTGTGTAGAATATTTGATACAGACCCCAGAGAGAAATTTAAGTAGCCTATATGTGGACACAGATTCCACTAATTATTATTTGTATAATGTCAGCAGCTGAATCTTCTTTATGCTGACACAGCAGTTCTCCATGTAAATATTCCAGCTTCTGCAAACCAGTTAAACATGTGTCTTAGTGAACCACCTAATTCCAGCTAATTTGCAGTCCTTATCCACTGAAGTTTATTATCCCCAGTGCATTTCAGATCTCCAGAAAATGCGGAGTGCACACTGTGAGTTAGCATTAGCTCCATGGTATCCCTGACAATTATTATTAAGAAGCTTAACTGAACCTCTTGGCACGAAATCAGCCAGCAGTTTTCAAATTGGATGCTTTTTTAAAAAAAAAAAAAAAATTCTGCGTTTTTATTTTATTGGAATCATGCATTTTCCTTTTGTGGGCTGTAGAGGAAAAAGAAATAGACTGCACAGATAGATTACCAAGCATATTTTTATTTCACTTTTATGTACTTCATTAAGAGTCAGCAGCAGTCGTACCCCTTCGTTGCACTCCTTTAAAGAAATATTGTTTCATCTCTACCTAGATAATTTCATCTCATTTCTCATTTTTTAAATATAATTTTGTTGCCTCCTTCAAGCAAACTTACACATTAAGACTGTTATTTCACCTGTCTTTGCATCCACATGAACCAAATCAGAAAGGCATATGGCCCTTTTTTGGAAATTGTGGAAAACTGAGAAAGCTCATCCATGTCACTCAGCTATAGGCTGGTATTCTGCTCATCACATCACTGTGGTTGACAGGTGGTGATAGATGCCACGCTTTAGATTTCAATGAAAAACGGCCTGAATTATTCATAGATTTGCTGTGGTTGTGGTGCTCACAGCCCACTTATCACAACTCGATTATGTTAATGAGAAAAATACTTGACATGGATTCCACCAAACTAAAGGACAACTGTGTGAATCTGAATGATTGAAAGGAAGTGATGTGATGCTGTGATATGGCCCACATTTTTAAAATGTTGCGGAAACAAGGCTCAAGAGAACAAAAACATTTAGTTCTGCCGGCAGTGATTTGAACCACTTTTACACAACGATAGTTGTTTGGTATGCAGATGATGTTGTGCTGTTTGGCATGCTATATGAGTGTGTTTTCCCTCTTTATCTTATACATAAATGACTGAAACTCTGGGTTTTACACAATGTTCTTTGTGTTTTTAAAGCTGAATGTCTGCTGGTAGCAGCTCCAGTGATGATCACGCTCTCATAAATTCAAGTACAACCTCCAAATTTGCCCGAGGATGTTTACATGAAAAGAGATCTTGCTTATGTTTGTTTTTGCTGTCTGTTGTTAAACCAAGCTGTGAGGTTTATTCATGAACTTATGTACAGATACAGGATACAGGAGCCATGTAGTTAAGATTTTGCAGCTCATTCTCTGTTTCATTGGTCATGAACATTGAACCGTTTGGGATCCCAGTACATTAGCAGCAGATCCTCTCAATGCAGTAATAGGAGCTCTAGTCTGCTCTGGTGAGTCTTATACATATAGTTCAGAAGAGATAAGATGCTCTGTTAGTCACTTCAGCTTTTAATAATCTTGTTGCTGACTTATGCAGGATTTCTCTCATAAATGAAAGTTTGGATCACACTTCAGATCACACTTTTTTAAAATGGTATCCGGGTCACCGAGCAGATCTTACCTCTTGATCTATTGTTTTAAGTCAGCTAGGGCAGTTACATTCAATCTACTGTAATAAGCAGATATGCACAAAGAAAATAAATCACTATCATATAAGGGACGAAAAGTCTTGGTGTGATATGTAAGATTTATGTCATTTTATTGGCTGTGTAAAGTACTTTGTGTTGCCATTTTTGCGTATAGGAAAAGTGCTACAGAGATAAAGAATGATTGATTGATTGAGTGTTAAGATTGTAGGTAGTTAGAATGGATCCCGTTTATAAGTAACCTATTCAAGTTTCACGCTTTTTTTCATCATCAAAGCAAATAAAACACGTGTTTAGCTGCATGAGGTGTAGCAGAAAGACTTAACTGTGGCAGACATTCAGAAAATGGTCTACTTGTAAATTATCAGAAGGGGCAAAAAAGCACAACACCTTCCATCTGATAATAGTTCATTTCAGCTTTACTGATTTACAATTTCCTGGAACAAGACTCATGCAAATGTGTCATAAATTACAATGTCCCTCCATGAACAGTGTGTGGAAAAGCAAACGTCCACACAGCAACGCAGCTCTCGCTCATCTTCTCAGGTTTCACGCTTTAAGTCTGGTCAGCAGAAAAACATAGACGGGTCAGATTATGTTTTCTCTTAGAAAATAAAGCAGAGGGAGGAGTTTTTTCTTATTTTCATTTAACTGTCATTGTCGTCAGAAACTTTCTGAAAACAATTAGTGTTGTTTGGAGGGATTGCAAGTGCAGTAGATTGTGACTTTAAACCTGGTGATAAGAATGTTAATCCACAAAAGCTTGATGGAGGAAGTGATGCAAACTCCAAAACACCACTGCTGACAATGTCTTCATGTCTTATGTCTTCATAACCTGTTATATCAGGGGAAATGACATATTCCTTTTGACAAATTGGTTGCTAATCATCAAAACACAACTCACAGTGGCCTTTGAAGAGCCTGTCAAATACAGCAGACAGGCTGATGAGAGGAGAAGCAGTTGTTAAAGGAACAGACAACAACACTGGTAGAGAAACAAGAAGGAAGATGTGAGTGAACCATGCAAGTAGAAGAGAGATGAGTTGCTCATTTAACATGTCAGAATTGGCTGAATGTTGCTACTTTTATAGTTTTGTTGGTCTTTATGCCTTTTAATTTCACCTGAAAGACTGATTCTCAAAAAGTTCTGTGACAAGAATAACTGGAATATGTTCACTGAAATAAAAACCAGCTGAGATTTAGTGAAGTGAGGAAAAATAAGGTGAAACAGTAGAAAGGAAACAAATAATGTGAGAATATGAAGGTAAAAAGATAATGAAGCTGACAGCTGGTCTGATTTAGCTCATCTCAGTCCATTTTGTCATGAATAACTGAGTACTAAATCACTCACACAGTTTATGTAGGACAGTGTGAGTGGAACAGACTGAAACGTCTGACATGCATTCATTTATCTCCTGGTGAGTACAGGTGTTATTCTCACCGGGTCTTTCTTTCTTGTATGCTGATTAGAAGGGACCAGTTGTTCTTTTTGCTACTTAATGTGATAATATTACTGATTCTATTTATTTAATTTGTTTCCAAGTTCCTCTTAGAGGGATTTTAGCAAATAATTATAAAAATTTAATTGTCCAAAATCAACCTTCATCTTCCATTTAGGAAGTAGATCATAAGCAGAATTTCTTACGTGTTACTTTGTAAAAGATGAAAGATCATAAATGTGGTTGTTGGAGTCCAAAAAGTCCAATGCATTTTCAGTATGAATGGATCGTCAGCTTAGCTATGTGTTGAGGTTTGTCATTCTTTAACTTCAGAGAAACCTCATGTATCTTATCAGATGTGAAAACTCATTGCCATGGAAACAAGTTAAATCCAGTTTTGTGGTCTTAAAGTGACAAAGTTTTGCTCTAAATGCATAAATTCATTTTCATGAATTCTTTTTACATGTAAGTCAATTGGAGTACATATGTTTCCTTCTGTTTTTGACAGATTTAAAATTGCGGAAAATGTTCCCTTTCTCTTATTTTCCTACAAGAAGGGGTATTTAACTGTTTTACATTGGTCTTCTATTGTTTGGAGAAGAATTAAAGTTACTTTACAAGCCAGCTTTTAGCAACTTAAATGAAAAGAAAAAGTTAAACCTGTTTGATTTCCATTAAATAATCAGGACTTTCACCTAAATGCACTGAATAATCTTATGGAAGAGCTTTAAGTGTTTAACTCTCATCAAACAGTGATGATAAGGAAGACAAAATAGTGGCCCTAATAGGTGCTGACCATGTTCTGGGCACATTTATACTTCAAAGAAGCTTTTTATATAAAATAATTTATTTCAAACCAACACTGTAAGTTCAACAGCAGTTTCATTTCGCTCCACTGCAGGTTTTTCACTCCCCCCTTCTAGAAGTGATGGGAAAGCAGCAGGATGACATCCTTCAAAATGAATTAAATATCTCACAGTTTGAAGATCAGTTTCCCAATTTCTCTGCTTTGCTCTCTTTACATGTCTGTATTCCATTATTCATGGATGACAGCGTTGCCCCACTTTCTCTTTGCCCTCCACATGTTCATGTTTAAAGAAAAGCAGTCCAGCTTAAGGCCCTCATTGTGTTTACTTGTAACCTATTTTCATTGTTGCTGTAATGAGAATTCACAGGTAATCAGGCTTCTGTGTGCGACACAGATTGCCTCTGGAAATCAGGTTATCCTTTCATACAAAGAGGCTTGTGATGTCATTACGCTGCACCTTTTTTTGTTTCCAAATAAACATGTGAATAAGAGCTTTGCTGCAACTGAAGTAAACCAGAGCTGCCAACCTTGTCTTCTCTGCAGACAGTTTCTGCTGACAAGACAAGGTAAAGTGCAAAAGTGGAGGAAACGGCTAAATATGAGCATTTACTGTGCAATGATCAGCGATGAGGCTCTGAGTGGATCCATCGTCAGTGGGCCTGTTTGTGAGGCACTATGTGCACATATAAACATGGTTGTGGTGTTTGTGTTTGTGCAGCTGGCGCATATGGGAGTGAATATTGTTTAAGTGCGAGTCTATAGCTTTGAGGTTTTGTGTACTCTGCTTGGGGAGAAATGTGTTCAGTCTTTCCATTAATAATTGACAACAGCATCTGCTCTGGAGAATTCCTTGTCAAGCTTGGAAAGTTGAAGCAGCAAAGGTTTCAAGTATCATTTAGTCTGGTTCCCTGATACGGTTTAATAGCCATGATTCACTTCCACAGCAAGTGGGAGCAAAAATAAAATAAATAACTAAAACCCAACAAAACAAGCAAAGATAAAAATATTAGCGGCTAAGACATTTTGCCAAAATGCTCATCAGAAACAAGTTTTTTTTTTACATACAGTAACTGACTGAAATGATGAGTTTCTAAATGATTTTATAGTTTGTCTCAGGTTAGAACGACATCTCTCTTTTTTTTAAAACTAATTAGTCTAACTTTTTTTTAACTAATCAGTCTATTATAAACTTAATGTGCATACTTTTAGCCTCAATTTCAGGGGAAAGCTTGAGGAGGTGAAGCTTTTTAACACTTCTCCCTTTTATGGTACTGAAATAAAATAGCACTTTGTGCTTTTCTTTACCTTTAATTTTGTCTGAAATGCCTCTTTACCACGAGAATATTGATTTTCTTTACCTTAAAGAGTCTCCTGGGTTTCCTACACTGTTTAGTTTGCTGTGTAAAGCACATCAGCTCAGCTCTGCTGTGTTTGAATGACTGAGAAGACAGCACCATAAAGCCCTGCATATATTATGTGCTGTACATTTTGGCACCATCAGATATTGCAAACCTATCTGTAGATTTTTCTTCTGCTTATCCTGCTTCAGGTGCCTCTTAGTTAGTTATTTAGTTGGCTGAATGATGGAAAAGAGTTACCATTTAATGAGTCTAGCTCAACCGTTGTTGTTTTCCATAGATGACCTGGGACTTTTTAAGTAACAGAAACCAACAAAACATTGTTTTTTTTTTTTATTTGAAGTTCTCATTTAATGAATTTTTCTTTTTTTTGTTTGTTTGTTTGATTTTAAAATATTTTAATGACTATTTTTACTATTTTGACTGCATGTTAAAGGTCATGACAGCTGTTGCCAAACACAATTAACCAGTTAAAAACGAATTCTTAGAGTGAATTATTGAAGAATTTTTTTTTTTTTATAAAGATCTAGACTGTCATGAAAACATTTTGGAAGCACATGCTTAATCATTTCTGAGGCTATACATATATAAGAGGTGTAATTCCAATTTTTTTCTCTGGTTTGGATGATCATTTCTTTTTATTGAAGTTAAATATTTACATTTTAAGGCCATATTAATCATATAACTAACCAGAATATGTTTTGATAGACAGCGACTGTAGGAAAAAGTTCTGCCCAAATATTTCTGGATCTGATGTAACCATTCTTTATGGCAAGAGAAAAAAATGGTGGATGAATTTAATTTATAGCAATAGCCTTCAAGGGAGAGTTTAGATATGGATTTCCAGGGAGGGCTCATAGAATATGGTTTCAGATTTTCTAATTAAAATTTCATTAAGTAATCAAGCGAATCAAAAGCTAAATGAGCATGAAGGTTAATCATCTGCTGAATAGGCAGAAGGTCAGACTTTGTGTATTTTTGGATTAGAAATGGTATTAAGTGTATTCACACTGCTCATATCAGTAGTGCTGTGACATGAAACTAATGGACGTGTATATTGCAGCTCTGACAAGCATTGTTGATTAAAGGTTAATTGTTAATTATTACAGTGTGGAAAAAACTCCAGCAGCACAGCAGGAAATAAACCAAAACTATTTATAAGCTTGAGACAGTTTGACAGAGAGCCAGTTGGAGAGAGAAGCTGGACGTGTGAATGCTTGTGTGTCTGCAGTGACAGTTGTTTTCTGGACTCTAATGTGTTTTCCGGCTGGAAAACCTTTCTGATTACATACCATAGTAAAAATCGTCCAAAGGTCCATATCCATTCAAATCTTAATGAAACCATCCAACTTTTTCTTGCTCCTTTGCTCCAAATCACACCTGATGTTGTTAATCAGTTTAACTTTTTTCTCTGACATCCTGTTCTTCATACTGTGGCTTTTCACAGTTCCATTGTATGTTATTATCCAAGCAATGGATGTTTATGTAACAGCTGGTCCTGTAACTACATCCTGTCCAAACTTCTCAATATATTCAATCACATGAGAAAAATAAAAAAAAAAAATATAAAAAAAATAAGTTTTAAATTGCCTTCAGATGTAACACAAACACAGCAGCTGTTATATGAGAGCAAAATTAATGGATATATTTTTTATTACCACTAAAACCAAATAGCTGTTCTTTGGCCATTTTCATCTATGTGTTAATCTTAATCTGTTCATCCAATCACCGCTTGCTCCCTAATGTTGCTCAAAGAGATGTGTTTAACCTCACTAAAAATCTCAGTTGAAGTCTGCTGAGGAAGAAGGCAACATCATCACTAATGCATTTGCTGGCTCACCAACGTTGGGCCATGAGACACGACCCAGTGTAAAGATCACCGCCTCGTTTGTATGTTGCTCTCTTCTTTCTGTGCCGGCGCGTGAAAAATAATATATTCTAAATGATCCAACAGAGTTGATGCACTGTGTCTACTATTTCATCCATTTTACTCCGTCAATAGTTTCTATCATGTCATCTGTCCATAAAAGCTTTAAAAGCCTCCCTTTTAGATCAGTTTAATCCAGAATGCTCCAGTTTGCTGAACTAATTCCATATTGGTTATTTTTAGGGTTTGTTTTTTGGCAGAAAGGTTGCAGCTTGAAGACAGTTTTGCGTTTTTTCCATGAGATCTTCTATTTACCTGATGTTTTATTTATTTATTTATTTTTTGATAGGAACAGTTAATGAACATTTGTAAAAAATGTAAATATGCCAAATTATATCTACAAAGGTAATTTACATTCGTAGTCCGTAGGCAGGTAACAAAAAGAGTAAAAAAAAAAAACCTAAACAAAAAAAAAAAACAAAACAAATATAACAATTATATAACATACAAACATTTTAAAATAAATTACATGGTATGGTCACATGACTGATTTGATTTCAGCCATACCGTAAAGGCTCCATATTATGCAGGATGTGCTGTCTCACAGTCAATCCTATCTATGATGATATTATGCATTTTGCAACATGCACCAATCTATAGTTTTGCCATATCATTCATTTGTGCGGAGAGATTTCTAGCCGGAACTGTGAACACCTGGGTCTGCATCTCTCCTGCCTGCTCTCTGTACCCTTCTCTGCCCACACTGAGCAGCCAGAGAGGCGACGTGTGCAGTTACATGTGTGTCTGTTCAAAAAGGCGCAGCAGCCACATGCACACTTACTGGAGTAGATGGCTCGCTTAAGTTTTCAGGTAGGGGAGGGGGAGTCTCGATCGTGCCGTAGTGTCAGCAGTTTGATCTGCTTAACTCTTCTTTTTAAAGTGGTAAAACTACAAAAACGCATGGATGAAAAATAAAACTACTTCCGGGATCATTTTAAGGTACAATTAACACTATTACAAGGTGAAAAGCTCATAAAAGTCAATTTTGAATAATATGGCCCCTTTATGTTGCGCTTTAAAAGCAGGTAATGTGGAGCGTTATCTTCTTTGAAGAGAAATACTGTTCCAGATCTTACTAGCCTTCACAGAGAGAGTGTTTTTTCCAAAGGCAGATTTTCTGTAGGGCACCTCACAGACTCCTCTGGACGAGGCCCTGGTCCTCATGCTACTGGTGTTTTCGTTTTGAAGAAGACTCACATGGGAGGCAAGGCTAATCCATGTAGCTCTTTGTACATAACGCATGCATATTTAAAATGCTTAAAATGGTCAAAGCTAAAAAGATAATGTTTTTTTTTTTAAATAATACAAACATGGAATGAGAGCAGTTTTCTATCACAGTTTTCTGCAGCCCTTTGGCCTTTTTGTTTGTTGCATCTGTTTCAGTTATATTATTTTTTTCTACTCTCAGTCATACATCTATTTTTGTTTTAGATTGATTTGTGTTCCCAAGACACATTGCACTTCTTTTTCTATGAGCACAAATCTTTTTTTTTTTTTTTTGTGTGTGTGTGTGAGCGAGTAGTCCAATAATGCAGCGTCTTACATAGAGAAGGCAGCATAGATAGACTGCTTGTCATCTAATATATGAGTAGTACTCTTGATTGACAGCTTTATTGATTAACTGCGTTGGCATGCAAGAATGCAGATTTCCCCATTGAGCTGTAGTGCTGGATAAAAGACAGATTTTACAAGAAGAAAAACTGGAGCACATGTCTTAGGTGGAAAATCTAAAGTATATTTGATTGTTTTGTGATATTAAAGGTAGAAGATAAACTTCACAGGGCTGTGGTGCAGAAATGTAAGTTACTGTTTCTAATCTCTTGATTTGTTACATAAAATTCAGTTACATTTGTTACATAAAAATACAGATTTGCTTCTCACTGATTAATTTCCTTAATTTTGAAACAAATCATGAGCATTTGCAGCCAAGCAGCTCAATAAGGTTGAAGTCAGTTGCCATGACATGCTCATATTGTCAGGTCATTATTGATTTAGGCCTATCCCTCCCCCCACATACAGGATTATCTCTGTGTGACACTGTAGCTGTTTACCAAAGACAACAGAAGGTATCCAGTGAATTTAGTCCGACCAGCAGCGAACACTGATCCCTTCTAATCTGGCCAATGACAAGGTCTATCAGAGAAGGTTGTCATGGTGATAGCTAATACTCTGCCTTTTTGTTAGGAGGAATATCAACTGTGTAAAGATACCGTAGGCTGTTCTCTTGACTTCATCTTGGCAGTGGGGAGAAAAATTAGCATTCTTGCAAAACAATAAAAAGTGTATTTGTGTTTGCACATCTATTCGTGTTTGTGTGCACGTATCCGTGTTTACTGCTTGGTGAATTTTGATGCCTAGATGCTCATTTGCTTTTCAGTTTCCCTGCTCTTCACAGCAGCAAAACGGACCAATTGCCATGTTGGTGTTGTGATCCTTCTGATGAAGTCAAACATCCTTTTCAGCTGTAATCTTTACTGGTGATATTGTTTTGGGCGCCAAGATGAAGAGGTGTGCAACTCTGTGGATGCTGTTTTTTTTTTATTATTATTATAATTATATCCTGCCAGGCTGTTGGTACTGCAACATGAGACTAACCTCTGTGAGTGGTCTGTGCTGGGATACTGGAAACCCACTGGGCTATTCTGATGTTTTTGTCGACAGCTGTTTCATAATAATGTGACAGGCTCATGCTCCCGCTGCCGTTTCATTGGGACTAGATTAATTGATGTTATAGACTCATGTTCCTGCCTCAGGCACATTTCTTTCTTTTCCAACAGAAACATATTGAAAACTAATTAGACATTGTTGAGTTTTGCTTTCTTTTATAAAGAGGTGTGTGTTAGCGTGGCTGTGCTGCCAGGATTGTGTGTGTCTGTGTGCTTGGAGCTATTTTTATTTTCACCTTTCAATATGTGAAATAGTTTTTTTTTTTTTTTTTTTTGCATGGGAGGAAATATACTTCACACTGAAGACTCTTCTTCATAACATCATCTCATCGCGCCTATCCAATCACACGGAAGATGAGCCTCTGCTGAATTAACACCGCCGTCCTCAGCCTACGCAAGAAAATTCTTGCTCATTTAAAAGCAGCTCTAATTTCTTGGCAGGTTTTTATATTAAATTTGGGACGTGTTCTGTGTAATAAGCTGATCTTTATATTGTGAATGCCTGAGTGCGCCTCTTAAATTGCACTGTCAAGTGTTTATTGTTATTGCCTGAAAACTTGTTGATATGAGCATTTGTTGTTTTTTTCTTTACTTTGTCTTTTGCTAATGCTAATAGAGGATCCTAAAAAGGAGTTTCATCAATCTGGGATGAATATTATCTAAAGTAAAATGATGTATAATCTACATATTAGTCAAAATGTGTATGTTCTCTGTCTTGGCTGGTTATTGTAGGTTGATGTGAGGTTTGGTGGATTCCATCATGAGAAAGACCTTTGGGTCTACCACACACCACCATGACCAAACTCATTTCTCGTCTTCATATATACACACTCCCAAAGCCAGTAAGATATCGAATGCCCTTTTCTTTGCTCTCCTAAGATTACCTGTCAAGCTTTTCATGGTTGGCTGATGTGGACATTGTTTCAATTTTGTCTTTGACTGTGGTTTTCGGGTAAGTGTGCTCATGCACCAGTGCAATCATGGCGAGGTGACATTCCTTATCTAGATCTTTGGATGAATACCTCAGAGTTCCCTTGGTAACAGCCTGAGAACAGATGAGTCTTGGCCTGGTAACGTTGCACGGCAACTTGTGAGCTGCAGAAATGATGGGAATCTGTTTCTGTTTAGGCCTGAAACCATACTCTATCTCCTGCATGAATGCACAAGGAACAAGCGCATCCATTAAACAAAGAAGGTTTGAATACTCTGCAAGGCAAGATGTAATTGCTTCTGCACACCAAATTTAGTTTCCTGAGGTGGATCATTACTCACACCAGAGCTCATGATTTAAGAAGATGCATAACAGAAGCACTTGTCATTTCTAATTTGCATTGATGTGATGAGAATCACCGCAACAAAATATTTAGTTTATTGTTTCTGTAATCTGCCTCAGATGAAAGTCAGTTTCACAATAAATTTCCCAGGTAAACAAGATTTAACTGAGAGTGTTTTCAGACTATTCTACAGATAGGCATTTAATAAAAAGACCCTTTTGTAGGAACTTCAGTGCACATGTTCGTGGCAGTCGTAGCTCTGCAGATTGGAAAAAGCACCGAAAAAGCCTCATCTGGCCTAAACAGTTCAATTTACTTCCATGGATAAAGGCCAAAATACATCATTGTCCTGCAATCCCTCCTCTGTATGTATCTCAATTGGATTTTGTGTTGTCTTTTTCACACAATGAACAATTTATCAGCAAGGTAGCGGTATCAAGCTCTCCCCGTGCATAGCTGCCAATTCATGAAGAAATCAATCCAAATGACTTTCTTCTTTGCTCTAATGCAATATGTACCTATTCAGTATTCTGTTCTTCTTTGGCTTCTACAAGTCCAGGGGAATATGGCCGTAATCATAGTGCCATTTAGTAATAATAAGTTATATGCAGCAAACTAATAACAAGCTCTCTGAGGGGGGAGTCATTTGGCAAAACTCTTTCTGCCATATGGACCACCGGAGTAAAGGTCCATGTGTATAAATACTGTGGAGGCAAAAAAATCACTTTATCCCACTCTGGTTTTTATACTTCCATCTAACCAGGTAGAGAAAACAGGTTTTCATATATCACATGTATCTCAGTTCATTGCATTGATCTTGTTTTTCACAGGAAAAACTGGATTTCTGAGAGTAGAATGGCGTGTTGACCTGTGTGAGGGAGAGCAGTTCTGGATAATTCACACCAGTTGCACAAAAGTAAACACATGCTTTGGTGTTGAAGTGGAATTTCATGATTAGCTTAATTACCTTGCTCTTAATTAATGTCTAGCTGAAAGGTCCGACTATAAGGCTCCTAAAC
>JBAMHX010000025.1:12979928-12990232 GCA_037177515.1 Pseudomugil tenellus | reverse complement strand
CATTGCAATTAATCACCAACCGGTGAGAAATGCAGAACATAAAGCAAAATGAAGTCATGTGATGGTGTCACACCAGACTAGGGAGGTTGTTTAGAGCCCAGGCAAGACCATGCATATTGACCCACAGCAGAGCTGCATAGGACAGATGGGATTTATTGATTTCAGAGATATCTCTATTAGCCAAGTCTAAGGTCATTGAACCTAGTGTTTACCTGGAAAGAGCTGTCAGTCATGTCTGAACATGATGAACGACGTCCTCTCTTCATAGTCCCGACCAAATGCCGCACTACTATTCTAATATTTCATGACAGCATATGGATAAATGTTATTAATAATAGTGGACAACACTCCATCAGTCTGACACACCAAATTTGCCCTGCTGACACTGAATGACTGTGGCCATGTAGAGGATGGGGAGAACAACGGTTATATTGACAGCAAGAATGGATTTGTTTTGTTTTTTTTTGCAGGAAGCCAGTTATTTTAGAGTCACACAGTGGCTACATGTTGTAGAAACTTGTCAAAATGAATGACTCACTTCATATATGTCTCATGTTCCCAACCGTTGAGCTGAGATTGAAAGCAGCACTCGAGTTTAAATGGTAGCAATAATTGCCTCCACTAACAATCGTCTGCATTGGACGAAGTTTTGTGGTGAATAAAAAAAATCTCTTTGTGGTGCAACAGCAGTCCCATTACTTACACCAGACATGCATGTAATGAGAACATAAGCAGTCAGCGTGTGACAAAGATTAGTCTTATTAAAACTCAGATGCAAGGCTACATTTATCAGCCAAGGCTTTTTAAAAATCAACTAAGCCACCGTCGAGCTCACAAATCTTGATGAATCTTAAGTATACCCATTCATCTGCTGAGAATAAATCTTGACACCAGATTTCATTAAGAAAAATCTGCATGATTTCCTGAACTGACTAAAAGTTTCTGGATGTTTCTTTATATTTCAGTGGAAATTATTTGTGTACAATTAAAGCCTTTTTAATTGGATATATACTGAGCTGTTACAAGTAAACAATTTAACAGCTGCAGCATACATAATGATATGTTCCAAGTCTGTGTGTCAGCATCTAAAATGCTCGTCTTAGCAGCCATCAGGCACAGATTGTTACTGGAAAGGTCTGGCAGCATTATAAAGAAACAAAAAGACAAGAAAGTAGTTAATTGTTATTTATTATGAAACATTAAATCACCAGGATCCTCTGTACCATGTAGTCTAAATTTATGTAGATTAAATGTCTAATCTGATTATAAACGTGCAGAAAAATGAGTCTACCAGTTTGGAAACTTAAAAAAATGTTTCAAAAGCAAAGCAAACTGGATTTTTTATACAAAAAACACACATATTTTCCTCTTTTTGAAACACTAGGTGTGAAGTATGATACATTCTGTGAAAGCATTGCAGGACAGAAAAAAATAATGTGCACTGAACACAACAAGAAGTTCGCCTACAGACAGCAAAATGTAATGGGTGCATAGTTTCTGTGTAACAGTTAATTATTTTAATAGTGTTACTGGAAAAAAAGTTAAGTGTGCATTTATTAGCCAAGTCATTTTTATGTTACTGCCTGATGTTCGAGTCATGCTGCAAGTACTGCAGATGAGTTCACCCAGGCAGCATAGCAGTTTAACCCATGATGGAACAATCATCCCAATTGCCTCCCTGTGACTCAGCACTTTGTCACAGCTTTCAAATCTTTATATTCATCAGATGATAAACATCCCTGTCAGCTACATTAAACACCAAACGTATGTTTTTTTTTTTAATTTTGTCTCTGCAGTAAATCTCATTAAAGCTGCTTGAAGGTAAATCTAGTGGAAAATGCTTTGTCTTAATGCCTACTAAGAATTTAGTGATCGATGAAATATCGTCTCTGGGGGTTTTAACGGATCTCTGATCAGGTGCAACAAAGTGCAAGGTAATGTTTTTGTCGCTGGATTTTCTTAAGCCTACAGAGCATGAAAAGAGTGGATAATGGGATTTATTAAGTAAATTGTCCAGCAGTAAGTGGACAAGTGTGATGAATTTGAATCATTTGTGTCTCTGCATGTGTGACTTGTTGGATTTCCTGCCCAGGTGAGCAAGTGTAACAAATCCCCTGAACCTCAACTAAATGTGAAGCACAAACTTTTCCAGCTATTAAACTGCACTAAAGATAAATGGAAAATGCTTCAAGCTTCTTGTTCCATATATACACTCTCTCTCTTTATTCTGTCTGCTAAGGTAGTAATAGTAATGATACTGAGTTTTTAAGGCTGCTTATATGTGGCTTTTTAAAATCCACACATCATGGCAAAACAGAGAAGAGAGATATTTTATAAGTAACTAATTAAATAGAAAAATACCATAAATTTGGTTGTAAATTAATACAGCTATAAAATAGACTTTTTTCTTTGGACCCAAAGTGATTTACTCTTGGTCTGTAGTTTAATTTGCTTTGTCTCCAAGCTGTCTCTGCATGATGCATGCCGTCTGTTTGCCACAGGAAAAAAATATTATACATCCAATTTAAATGGCTGATTTTGTGTTTACTACATGTGCACAATTAGATGTTGGAAATGACAGATTAGTAGAGGACTGTTTTGATGCACACACCATTCAGAACAGTTTTTCTGTAGTGATGAGTACATTTTAATTATTTTATAGACTCAGCCTTTTATTTAATTATGACTTTTATTTCGACAGAGGTCCTATTTAAGTCTTAATGACAGTGAGAGAATAAACAGCTTTCAGTATTAAGAATCCCTCAGCGGTAGAAGTTAATACTTTCAAACAGTACTCACGAGTGTGAGGGCTGCCATTTTCAGTGATATCTGCTAGATCTACTGATGAAGATTAGTTCTGATACTGTTTTGAGCAAGATTAGACCATTTGAACATATTAAATGGTTCTTTAAGATCCTTGGGAGTATGTTTTATTCACAGAATTGATTATTTAGATTTAATTTACTTAGCATCTTGTCCTTTTTGGCAATACAGCACAATGATTTCAAATGATCGCATCTACAAGTCTATACAGGACAGCATATGTGAAAGCAAACAGAATCCTGCGCTGGCTGTCAAAAGATAAAAAAGGACAAAAAGCACCATATGTTTTATAAATCTGGCTCAAGCTTGTTTGGCTGTGTTGCTACACGTTTTTGTATCAGCCTTGCAGTATCTTCTTAAATGTAACTCATTGTCATTAATAAACACTAACATGGAGGGGTTTAATGACTGAAATCATAAAGTTATTCTATAGAGTGTGGCTAGAGGGAGAGAAGTGTGTGTGAAGCCTGAGTGGGTGTGACAACTTGTTTTGATTATCTGACTATCACCTGGTAGGGAAGTGAGTTGTGAAAAGGAGCTGTATGGATGTGGATAGGAGGCCTGGAGAGTAGAGCTTGGTGTGTGTGCGGTCTAAAAGCTGAACCCCTGCCAAGCAAACAGTAAGCACTCAGGAAATCTATCTTGTTGGGTGAGGGTCGATTGCAACTGGGTAGGGCAAAGCTAGTCAGTGGGGCTAGAACAGGGGGAGGCAACGCCGGTCTTAGAGAGCGGCACTCCTGCAAGTGTTGGAAGTTTCCCTGCTGCATCACACCTGACTCATATCAATGGTTGATTAGCAGACTCGTGTAGGGTTTGATGTTAACCTCGAAGTCTAATTAAGCCTGATGTGTGTCAGGTGTGTTGCAACAGGGAAACTCCCAACACCTGCAGGAGTGCTGCTCTCTAGGACTGGAGTTGCCTTCCCTGGGCGGGGGGGTTAGATTTGCTGCATAGGCTGGTGAAGTGTGGGTTAGTTAGTGAGCATGCCCTCTCTGCTGCTCTCCAGGTTGAGGAGGAGACCTTCCTGCCGTCCTTGCTGCACTGGAATGGCAGTTCCCCCTACTATTAGCTGTTTTTGAGCTGGACCAGTGCCAAGTTCAGACACCTGGGGGAGGGTATCTAATCCTGGGTGAGTTAAAAAGATATTTGATGTGTGTGTGTGTGTGTGTAGGATCCAGCTCGCTGCAGAGATAACGGTGGTTTAGCTGGCAGGCTGTGGTGCAGTTACAGGGTGGGGAATGTCACGTCAGGGGTGTGCATAGTTGGCCTTATAACTATTAAGTGTCTGATTAGATTCTTTCTGTTCTGTAGGATCTCTGTTGGGTTGACTTGTGGTGCAATATATTGCACTTACTGGTGCGCAAGTGATACTGCGTGGTTTGCAGTGCACTTCCTAAACAGGTTAGTGTGTATTCTGCCTAGTGCTCCTCCTATCTCTTGTGCTGTAGACTGTTGGGGTGACAACTGTCTGTGTTTAGCAATTGACAAAAACAGTGTTTTATTTTTGTCTATCTGGTTGTTCATTGTTTGTTGGTCTTCAAAGGCGACTCCTTTTAACCTCTGAGTTATTACATTATCAAAACTTTAAACCATATTTACAGTCTTTCTTTTTTAATTTTGTTTATATGTAAAGTGAGTTGTTCAATGCAAAATCTCCCAAGCTAAACAAAACAATTTTTTGATGTAGATGCAACGTTCTATTTACAGCAGAGTATACAGTTATATTATATAAGATTGAGTGTAAGTCACCTGGTTTGTTAAGCTACTTATTTAATCCAGTGAAACACTCCAGTGGACTTTCAAGGCAACAGACATTTGTATATACTGCTAGCTTTTCATTCACAACATTCCCTTAAACTTTCCTCTCTATGAAGAATATACAAGCTAAACAATCTGCTCCTGTTTGGAATTTCCAAACGGTGGAAATCCTGTGGATTTACAGCAAAATATAATTTACATACACTTACCTGTTGGTGTATATGCGCTATAGCTACATATAAACAAAGTAAGGAGCAATAAAGTAAACCAGGGCTGAAAATAAATGTCTAATGTTAGCCTGTACTTCGAATAATTTTAGAATAAAACACAGATAATTTGACTCTGTTAGATCAGGAGCAAAGTTGTATCTTCTCACATATCCCTCACGACATGCAGAGCAGGGACCGTCTTAAAAGGAACAATGAGGTCCAAAACTTTTTTTCTTTCTCAGTTTCCTTGGTAACTCGCCAAACTTAGCAAACCAGATTAAATGAAAACCTTCGCCCTCAAACACAATACACAATACATTTTTCTCCCACCCCATTGCAATGCAGTACATCAGCTAAAAGCTGCCTTTCAAAATGTCAACACTGTTTATTGATTAGTACCAAAAAAGCTAAAAGAAAAGGTCCTTTCAAACACCCCAGAGGCACATGCTGAAAATGACAGAACCTAAAGTTTTAACTGCATGGGATGAATGGCAAAGCGAGAAGCTAACACATCATGGTAAGCTTAATTGCTTGAAACATTTATTCTGGCAGCCACACGATCTCTCTGTCTCTCTTTTGCTCTCTAGATACTTGGGAATCAACTACAGTTTGAAAGCCACTCACCTGAAGTGGCTCATTAGCTCCTAGTTTATTTATTTGCTACATGTTTAGTCATTGTTCTTCCTGAACATATGCTTATTCACACGTTAGGACTCTATTTTCTTTCTTTTAGAAATTGCAGCAAAGCTTTTCATGTCTTAAAGACCGACTTCATATTTAAAGACTTGCTTCTGAGTGAGAGATGGATGAGCGCAGAGGGCCAAACTTCTGGATGAAGTCTGCTTGAGCTCGGAGTAAAGCATCCTCGTCGATGTAGACTGCAGGCCTCCTACCTGCAACAAAATACTGCACCTTCCTCATTGTCCAGCCAAGAACGTACATGAGGAGACCACACACAGCTGCTGTGGACCTGCCGACACCAGCATTACAGTGGACATAGACAGTGTGACCATTTTCCAGAAGTCCGTGGAGCAAGAACACAGCCTGAGGAAGCATCCTGACCCGACCTGCAGATGAAGAGATGGTTAAACTCTCATCGGTGTCTTTGAATAAGCCTTTATGTTTGTTATATGAAAGCATCAGCTCTGTTCAGCTGCAGAACTGTGCCTCACAGGTTTTATACAATAAAACTGAAGGTTTATGTTGGATGAGACCAAAACAAAAACTCACATTATGCAATGCCGAGATTCATTAATGGCAGATATAAGTTGTCCTCTGACAGATTCTAAATATGTCTGTTTGTGTATGCATGGGTATTTATCTGTTTTACTTCAGTTTGCCACCACGCATATGACACTCATTTCGCATAATCAATAGCAGCCCTTGTATCAGTATCTTTAAAGGAAAGAACTTCTGGTTCAGTGCGATACTACAAGACTCATGGGGCGGGTCATTTGCATTACTCTTCTTTGCTTTGATTTCTTCAGAAAATCTAAGTAGCACATTTAAGGCCAGAAAAACCCATGAGACCCAGAGCTGTATGAATAATTCTTAACGTTATGGTTAAAGAAAAATGAGGAAGGTCATTGGTGGGTTTTGGTCATGATCTTTCTTTTTGGTTTATTTCTTGAAATCAAATCAGTGCTATAGTTTACTAATGGAAGCATTTATCATGTTTAAGCTTTTGAAGCTATAAAATGTTGGAAAGAAACAAGTTCCAAAGTTATATGAGATATAATGGTTAAGATAGGAGGCTTTTGTCTTCACTAAATATAATTTTGTTACTATAATGTGTGAGCACTAAGCTCTCCTTACCCTCCGTACTCATGTCAGGCGTAGGTATCCACACGTACACCAGGCCACTGTCTTTGTATAACTCCGTCATGGTCTCTGGGCTCATGGCCTCGTCAGGGTTGCGCCTACATCCGTGAGAGTTGTTCACCACGTCCCACTCAGTCTGGAAGTTCATCACTGCAGTGATGCCCAGTTCATACTTCATCTTTATGGTCACATGCTCCACCTGTCGGGGGCAGCTGCCTAGCCAAACACGTGGCAACACCCTACGGTCAGTAAAGAAGAATGCATGATTTATTATTCATTTCTAGTTGTCTTTTACGCTGAAACAGAGGAATGATGACCTTATTAGTTCATGTCACTAATAAAGTTGAACCTGTATGTAATGAAGAACCTGCTTTATCAACTTCCAGTCCTCATGTCCTTCTTGGTCACTCTGGTTTGAGGCTGACTCCATTAAGTGTTCATCAGTTTGCATAAAGTCAACAATCAGAGGACAGATGCTGCTGATCCATGATCCCGTGCTGTGCCACTGGAAAGGGAAAGTCTGCACGTGGTTTTATGAAATATTTTTTATTTTTAATGGAGGATTTTAACCTTCATCAAGAGTGAATCACCTGTCTTTTTATTTCCAAATGACCCCTCCACACAAGTCAAAGCAAACATATAAAACAGATGATCCTTTTTCTGTATAAGCACCAGAGTGTTTTTTAAGCATGTTCCATTAAATTAACTCTTTAAACCACTTGGCAGTGCAGAAACATACTCTTTTGATTGCAATGAATCTAACTTGCATGCTGACTTAAAACAAGAAACTCGTATATCTCTATCTGGTTCAATGAAGTCACCTGCTGTGTAACCCTTAGGCCTTCCTCCTCCTCTATATATGAATATTAAGAGTTATTCCTTCAAAAAATGAGGAGGTGTCTCTGAATTCCACCATGACTGATACTAGGGGCTACATGGGTGCACAGAATGAAGAACTCTTTTGGAAAGCTAATGTTAGGAAAGTTACAAAGAGACTGTTCTCCCTGCTGAACACAGATCCTTGATACAAGCCTTGTAAGGTCCTTTGGACACAAATTAAAACCAGTTTGCACCAGCCCAGCCTGCTCATTCTTATGCAAGTTATATACTCTCTGCCTCAGGGATGGAGGGCTCATTTCTGCTGTGCCTGACACACCATGGCACTGTGCCTGTGCCCAACAAAAATAGCATGTACGCTTTGATTCGTGCACATGACCAACTAGTCACACAAATGCTGTATGAACATGAATATGTAGCTTCCAAAGCATCTCATATTTACTCTAGCTTTTAATCATCTGTGTACACTGTTGTGCTGCTCACTGATCCAGATGCTTCCCATCACATTGTTACAGGATTATTACTATAATTACCATTCTTCTTATTATTACTTATCTTACTTCTCTATGTACAATGTGTAAGCTGATAGAGCAAGAGCATTTTACTTGTTAAAGTAGATGTCCGTTTGAGGGGGTTACACAGCACCCAGCTGCAGCACCAGCAGAATGGAAAGAAGACCTCCGCCCTCGGTTATGAACCCACGAACTTAATGTCAAAGTGTTCTCAGAAAAACATGCTCACAGGTCCTTACAAACCTATATCTGTATTTTATCTGATGTTTCTGTCACGACGCGTTGTGGCACAATCACATGGTGTGCTACTTCAGTAAAAGGAGTGCTCCTGGCTCCGGAGCTCAGATCTGTTTGCTACCTTGGTGGTGACTGATCTCCTTCGGCCGGAGTGGCGCTCTTGAAACCGGTCATTGTCTCTGTGTCTCTCCATCCTTAAGACAGGTTGTTAAGGTGTTAGTAGGGCCTTGACCCCCAACATGTTTCATTGTTGCACTGCAAGTTGGTTTTTTTCTGAACCCAGATGACAGATCTGAGAAAGAATATTTACTCTCTGCAGACATGTTTCACTGGAAAAATTAGGATAAGATTAGAGCATCTTCATAGCATTTTATCAAATCTGAAAGATTTTTTTCCCAAAAAACTGTAAAAGTCTGAAGTGTAAATAAATATTGGAATGATGTGCAAGTAATTTAAACTATCAAGACAACATTTTACATTTGTGATGATCACATATGAGCATTTGTTTGTTTTAATATATGCTCACTGTAGATGTTTAAAAAGGTGAAACGGGTACAGTTTTACCTCCGTGTTGCATAATAAAGGACATTTAGGCATGTGCTTTTAAGCCTCATGTCACATTCTCCAGGAAAATCCTTTTTTTCTTTTTGTTGTAACAAAATATAATTATTGTTATATGTAGGAACAAACTCAACAAATTGCAAAAATCCAAAAGGAAGCTTCTCTGGTTTTAAAATTCTTCCTTTTTACATTGTTTCTTCTTTCCTTTAACAAAGAGCCGCAGGTCTAAACATAATGTGAACCACCGACTGCAGAAATGAAGATCACAGCCAGTTAATATTGGTTTTCAGCATTTTTCCTTGAGCAGACATTCCTCTGGCAATTTTGAATCTCTTCATAATATCCACCAGAACTTATGATAGAATCTCCAAATGTATTGTAACTTCTCTCTAAAGAATGTTCTTCCAGTATGAAAAAGTTTGTCCACACAGCCCTTCAGACTGGTGGACGGTTCTCCACAAGGCTTGTTTTCTTTCTTCAATATGTTACTAACCAGACGTTAGATGTTTCTCTAGGTGACTTATTTTCATTCTACTATTGAGGATGCCAGAATGTATATGACAGAATTTGATTTGATTTGATTATTAATAAACTTGATAGAAGACTGTTTATGTCAACTAAAACCTTTAGTTAAGCAAAGAGAGTCTGATGTAATCTTCAAGGCTGTTCAGGAAATAATCATTTAGTTATCCAGTGGTGTAATAGTTAAGCTCATACCACTGTAATAGAACAGCTTGTTTTCAGGTTCCTGTATTAATGTCATTTGGACAGATGATGGGTACTATATTGGTAAAAACCAAACAGCTCATACCTATCACTGCCAGGGTGGTGGATGACTAATGGTTTGAGGTTGTTTTGCTGACAGCTTGAGCTCAGCCAAAGTTTAGTAATGCAACAGGAGAGGGATCCCAAACACACCAGCAGAACAACAATATGTCAAAGAAAGATAAAGTGCTGCAATGCTGCAATCAAATTATAACCCAAACCACAGGTTGTGCATTTAGTGTTTGACACTTTGCTGTCTGCTTTCATTTGGTGTTAAAAGTGATTAATTTGGTGCTTAAATGCTTATTATTTTTTTAATGTTTTTGATTGATTTAATTGATTGAAGCGTTTTATTTAGAAAAAACAAAGAAAAGACAATTTATGACCCATAATCAGGTAATGCAAAATAATTAAGTAATGGTAAATAGAAATAAAAAAAGAAGTAACAATTATTGTCCGAAAAGGAGCAGGATGAAGTAAAAAACGTATTTACTCCTGCCACCCTCATGATCATGCTTAATATTACTCAGTCATCATGATAATCCCTTGTTGGTTTCCAAATCAAGAGAGAAACAAACCCGACATTGATATATATTATACATTTACACACATATACATTTGTTTACATATATATATATATATATATACACATATATACATACACACACAGACATATACACACATACATATGTGTATATATATATATATATATATATATATATATATATATATATACATATATGTACCTTTACACATATATTAGATTATGTAAATCAAGGAA
>JBAMHX010000025.1:12969411-12979828 GCA_037177515.1 Pseudomugil tenellus | reverse complement strand
TAGATTATGTAAATCAAGGAATACATGCTCATATGAATATTCTTGTACTCATGGAGTAATTCATTACATACCTCTACATATCTAATTTATTCTAGATCACGTTTATATATACCCCCCCCCCTCCAAACACACACATTATATATATATATATATATATATATATATAGTTCATACTCTTTTTAACATTTCTTGATGTTGTTTGTTTGAGTTCTTCTTGTAAATTATTCTATTTTTACACCATATATTGTAATGCACTTGCTTTTCATTGTTGTTCCTACGTTTAAACTTTGAAGTTTAATTTTCTCCTCAGATTATATTTACCGTCATGATTATAAAACATTTTTTGTACATAATCAGGTAGCAAATTATTCCTAGATTTTTATTATTACTGCTGTTTGCAACTCTATCAAAGCATAGAGCTTCAGTGTTTCTAAATTCCAGAATAATAATTTGTATGTTCATAATATCCTACTTTGCATATTTTCTGTTGCTAATATAGTGGTTGGAGGGAACTCTTTTGATATGTTAAACCTTAAAATGAAAGGAAGGTTAATTTTCTTTTTCATATATGTGTTCCTCTTTGTCGATAGGTCCGGATTTTATTCACACCATAGCCTATTTAATTAAAGCAACATGGCTGAAAGTAATGCTTCAACTAAATAAATTATCACACTTAGACATGGAAATTAATTTGTCCCAATGGTCCTTTGCTCAATTCTGTGTATCACTCGGCAGATAGTCTGAGAACCCTGGCAACATGAAAACTGAATAAAGAGTATAATGCCCGAATGACTGAAAATCACAAAGAAATCCTCCTTTTAGGCAATAGGTCAATATTTCAGAGAGTATGTTTTTCTCATTTTATTGCAATGATTTCTCTGAAAGGATCAATACTACCATTATGTCGACTGCTAAGCTGAAGCCACTTTAAGTCACTACTGACGCTTGTTTGGCATGAAAGGGGGCAAGCTAGTTAAAAATAGACAAAATAGACACTTTTCAACACATAATTATAATAAGTTACGTGCTACATCTTTGCCACCTTACTGTTTCATAAGTTCTGAAATATTTCATAACTATTTTACCTGCTTTAAGGGATTTCGACACTGAACACATAATTTTACTGAGATCTTTTTTCATGTTACCTGGAGCAATGTATGGCCTTCTGACCTGCCACCTGAAAGTAAAAGTTGGTTGTGTGTCTCATCTCATCCGTGTGACCCGTTTCCTCTATCCAGTGACCAATCGGGTGGCAGTGCACTCCATCCACCACGTTCATCTCATCATATACACAACACCTGTCATGGCTTGGACCGTTGCCTGGTAACAAACAAGAAAGTCTTTAAGCAGCTAAATGTGTAAAAAAAACATTTTTTGATAATTTTTCATGAATAATCAATAACAAAATCCCGTTTTCCTTATGTGTAGGACATAATAAACACATACAATTAAAAAGGGCTTTGTAACATGTGGTGGATAGTAAGTTCTGCCTAATATTAGGGAAATAGGCTAATTACTACTTTTCATACACTAATTACTACTGTAATTATAGGTCTGTTTTTCATTGAGACCAATAATATGTAATTTTAGATTTTTAAAATTATTATGATACCAAAGTGTTTAGGAAACATTAATGTTACTTTACCCCCACCATGTGGCAGTACGTGTGCATTACACCAAATATGGTGGATTTAGCTTTGGTGTCTTTATGGATTTGACTTATCTTTGATAAATTCTACATGGCTATTGTTACGGATTAAACTGCATACCTTCCCAGACATAATTGCCTCCGACTTTCTGAATGAACTTGAACCACAGTTTATCTCTAAACGGTTCCGAGAGCTCTACGTCACCGACCCACAGACACGGTTCGTCTGGTGACGGCAGAGTGCGCGAGGCTTTCATCTGCACCGCTCTGTTCGGATCCCAGTGACCCATTTCCTCACGGGAACCCAAAACCAGAACCTCTGTGCACGAAGATACCGGAGTGAGGATGACGCCGAATCTGAACAACATGATTGCAGCTTTTAAACTGCCTCTGCGGTAAAATGAGGTTAATGTCCGTTTTTGTAAGCTTTGTTTTTATTGTCCTGGACTGAAGACTACGTTGCGATCAGGTTGCGATCTATATTTAGGGGATCGGGCCTTGTAGAGCGTGCGTTAATGTAAACAAAGATATGCTGATGGAAAAGAGGTCCCACTCTGTCAGAATCTCCAGAAACCAACTTAGCGCATACGCTGTGATTCAGCAAAAAAAAAAAAAAAAAAGTTTTTAAATGCTTTTAAACACTTACATTTACCACAGTGCCAGTAATATTCGAAAGTATTTTGACATGTTGGGTATTTATAATGTCAGAGAGTTATGACCAATTTATTTATTCATAAATGCCTTTTTTACGTGACAATCAACTTATTATTTCTTTACAATTTTCCATCATAAAGACAGTTTTTTCTCTTCTTTTGGCAATATCTAAAGTGATCTATAATAGTTTTACAGGATTTTTGATAGTCTTTTAAAAAATAGTATTTATCAATCAATTTTTTTTTTATTTCTGATTTTGCTGTCTATCCAGACCCTGTGCTCAACCATTTTTTAAAATTTAAAACTCATCAATGAATCATCCCAGAATTAATCCAGTAAATCGTGTCTACTGGACTGCAGGCTCGATATTTTCCACAACATGGATAACAGGTTGTTGTGTTTAAAAGAAAAGTGAAAAGTAGAAAAAAATCACACAAAGTTTCACTAAGAAACATTCAATCTTTGCACGCATATTTAAAGGTTGTGCAATTGTGTTTCATGGTCAAGTAGCAGAACAAAGAGCTAGACCACAAATAAAGTCTTCTGCCAGAGACAATCATTTTTGATGTGGACTTGGAAATTTAAGGGTTGTGAATTATTTATATGCATCAAAGCAATCAAACAAATCGAAAAAGATGAAAAGCCTTAAAAACAAAAACAAGTACAAGCACTCAGCACAGACCTCCACCAAGCCTTTGCACATTTTTTTACCAACAGACAGGATTTTTTTATTAGAAGCTCTCATAGCGAAGTTATCCATATTCCCCCATTGTAAATATTTTTAAGAAATTTATGGGTCCAAACCCGAAAAATGTTATGGAAAGTGTCGTGGTTACCAATCCCAGTAACTGAAAACTTTCTTCCTATTAAAACAATCAGAAAGCAACAATAGTAATAATAAAAAATGTAATAAAGGTAGGAAAACTGATGTTGACTTATGTAGTACAGGCAGATCCATCATCACCACACTGATTGCATGAGCGTAGTGATGTGTGAGGATAAAGATATTGACCAAATACATAGTTTAAGCTAAGCCAAATGTATTACAACACTGTTATTTATATTTTCAGGATCGTGAGGGATCGGTCAGAAAGAAAAAAAACGCAGACAACTACTGTGTTTGCAGAAATACAGCGTCTTTATTTCATCACATCACACAGCAGGCACAAAACATCACACACTTTGGTTATGCACAGATACAGTTACAGATCTCAGTTCTCTTACCGTGACGCGTTGGGTGGGAAAGCCAGGCCACCCCGGTATAGACAGTGTATAAACCAGGCTGGACGTTGGTACTGGAACCCGCAACAGACTCTAACTTAAGACGAGGGCTGCTCTCCCTTACATAGAACCCGCTTACGTGTGAGCAGGTGGGGAGGTGGCCAGCCTTCACCCTGCACACACACACAAGGGGTCCCTACCAAAACAATTGTCACGAGGCTGTTCATGAGATCGGTTATTGTGAGATATAAAAGTTAGTCTGCTTCCCAAGAGGCGCATGTTTATCCCTGAGACAGACAACAGGTCTCAGAGTATTTTTCAGCTGGGTCTGCTCAGAGATAAGGGAAGCAGAGCAGTGAGAAAAACCAACTATGAGGAGGACAGCTTTGGCAACAGGAAAAAAAGAAACATGATGAAATGGATTCAAAACAGCACCCATATAAGAATTTACAATTCACCAAACAAGACCCTGGGGAAAATGATAACAGATTAAGGTATTTTTTAAAATGTGGTTTATTTCTTTTCACTTTGTACAGTATCCATGCAAATCTATGCATAGTCTGTTAAAAGATGTTATGCAGTTCTGATATACAGCGATGATGCAAACAGAAGAAGATACAGAATATCCAGCACTGTTCCCCATCATCATCATCATCATCAAATGTAGACGGCACTAGATAGCAACACTGTTCTCTATTTGAGCAGGGTTCAGATATTGGTAGGGTACTTCAAGCTGAGAGTTTCTTGCTGCAATTTCTTCACTCAGATAGGACAACTCAGCTTTGAATGCCTCAATCATCTGCTTGGGGACAGGCTCGTCAAATAGTTCTTCAGGGTAAGTCCCTAGAGGAACCTGCAGTTATGACAAAAACACACCCAAACATGTTATTTCATTTGAGATTACATTTCAGTGAAACTTGATCAATTTAGGAGTGTTTTCATGTGCACTACATGTACCATGTCGGTGTAGTTGGCCGACAGCACCCAAGCCATGGCCACAAACTTGACAGTGTCTCCAACATTCGGGAGGGTCTCCACAATAGACTTCATGGTTGACTGTTCTTTAGTGGCTGGAGGAGGTTTGCGCATCACGAGAGACCCATTAGGTGTCCAAGAGTGGTAGTCAAACTAGAAAATAACAAACCTGAGTAAGTATACATGACATTGTTGCTAAACTTTTTTTTACTAAAAACAATCCCAAGATATTGCATCCAACTATATATAAATCACAGGTCTTCCCTTAATTTTGGAGAGCATTCAGCCGCTCAGCCCCCCATCTTTGGAATTCCCTCCCACATGACATTTGCAAAATTGACTGGCTACACCTTTTCAATACTCATCTGTTTCAGAAATCTTATTCTCTATATCTCACTCTGTCCTATAGCTTTATATTGCATTGTGTTATATTGTATTTTATTGCTTGTTGTTGTTTTATTGTCTGTTTTATTTTACAGTGACCTTGAGTCCTGTTTTTAAATAAAATGTATTATTATTTATTAATATTAATTTCATGCTCAGCTGATAACTTAGCAAAAAGTGATACATACATACAGCTTGTAATGCTTGTTTTTGTACTGCTTCCTCCATACATTTGGCAATTTTGTACATTAAAAATACTTTTTAAACTCAAGGAGCAAATTTATTTATACAAAATTGTTAAAAAGTTCTAGATTTAGCATTCTTTTTTTCCATTTAATGCCAAATTTATGTATTGTTAAACATTTTGAAGCAAAAGTTAAATATCTAAAAAAAGAGAAAAGCACTTTTTTTTCTTTTATAGAGGTCACTACAATGGACACATATTTACAAGCTTTATTTTATATTTAACAATACATGTGTATGTTATATTTTTAAATGAACCACTTCATTGGACAATAGTAAGTCATCCAATGCGGAACCACTCACTGAAGAAAATATAAATACATTTTATAATTCACCACAAATGCATACATTTTAATTACTCAAGTTTTCCTTCATGATAAATAGGACATGAATGTGATACTGATATATTTCATTAACTATTTAGATCATATAATTATAAAAAATATAATATTTTATATACATATTTCATATAACATCTGTAATAAAATAAAAACCAAGTCAGCTGCCATTAATAAACAAACAGTATCATTGCACGTGTCTCTATAGGTAAAATAATATATTTTAAAAATATATGCCATTGATTTTAATTTATTCTTTAAACTGAGTTTCAGTCTTATAATATACAATGGACATGTCCAGAGTAAAAACCATAACCTCACCTGTCCATTATTGACAGCAGCATGTTGTACAGACACTGTAAAGATCACCATGGTGATGAATTTGCTTACTTCTTGCACTGTTGAGAAGCATGCTGGAAACCCTGTTGGTAGCAAGAGCAGCAACATCATGTTCACTTAATCTGTAGCATGAAGTATCCATTGGTGGTGGTATTTCTTTTACCTGAAAGTTGGTTCCCCAAGAAGCCATGTGTGAATATCTCCTTGATCCATTCCTGTAGCTCCGTGTCTTTACACACATCGCTGTCTGAGGAATAGTAGTGCTCCACTATACTGCTCACAAAGCTGATAAGAACAGTGTTAAAACTAGTTATCATGGTGTTAGCTTAAAATATCTAAGATCAAGATTAGAGAGATATTTATTAGCCATCATCAATTCATTTATAGTGCAGTGAACGAGTTTCACTTGTTAGTTTAATGTGTGATTAATACTCAATCTCCTTGCCGACAAAAAGGTTTTACTTATTGCTGTAAAAGTAAACCAGTGTTTTTAAGCAAGACTAGTCATTTAACTACGACCTGCTGATGATTTTCCACAGCTTCAGGCCATCATCTCTGTAGTAGAAATTGGGAATTGACTTGAGCCCTCTTGCAGTGATATTTTCTGGTAGGCAGAGGGAGCTGTAGGTCAGTTTAGACAGAGCCCTTCTCATGAGCTCCTTTACTCCCTCTTCATCAAATGAACCCTAAAGTTAAACAACCCAACATACAGAAATCCTGAATAAAAATGTTTCAATGATAGACTGAAGAAGTTAGAACTGATCTTCACAAATGTTAAAAGAACCATACCGCACTCAAAGTTCCACCTGGGCCAAGAAGAATTTTGCGGGCCATTGTGTTTATGTGCAAAGTGTAACGGAAGTGTGGCATCAGTAACTAAAAGAAGGAGAGGACACCAAAAACAAACAAAAAAATAAAAAAGTACACTAGATAGTTAAGAAACTAAAAGCAGGTTAAATTAAAAGATTGGGCAGCTCCACTGGGTCTGTAGAAACCTTGTAGAGGGGATGAATCACAGGAAAGCAGCGGTGAGCAGCAACAGCAAAGACCTCAGCCAGGTGGTGAGTGTTCATGAAGTGATGGACAATCTGATATTCCAGCAGGTTTGCACTTTTAAAAAACAGCTTGGCCAACAGCCAGTCTGTCTCTGAGTCACTGGGCAGAAAGATGGGGTTCTGCTCAGATGGGTTTTGATACAACTATGGGAAAAAAACACCTTTTATAAACAAGAGTATGCAGACTAGCATTGTAAAATAGTAAAAATGTATATGCCACATGGTTTGCTGAGCATGCAGTATTGTATAAAAGCATCAAAATAATTTATTTATAGATTACCAGGAAAACATGAAATATGTGCAGACATTAAGGGAAACACATGTAAACTTAAATTAAACTACAGTACAGTTTGCTAATTCTAACAGGTTTGACATACAACATTTATTTCCAGTTTCTTCTCTCGCTCAACATAGACTGATATCTCTTTGATAAATGTGTCAAGTGATTTCCTTAAATCTGCAAGCATCTCAAACGATGTTTTAAAAGTCTCCACGTTGGATGTAAAAGAAATATATTATTATTATTATTATTATTATAACTCATTATCTTGATTTTCTAATGAGTATACTACCTGTATCGCTAAAGGGATCAGTTTCCTGTCGGGATTAACGTAGAACAGGCAGAAACCAGCAGTCATATGTAAGGGATTTCCATCTTTCACCCTTGCTGGGATTCCATCCATTATCTTCTGGTCACACAAGAATATATGACCTTTCTGTATGGGACAGAAATTTTTATAGAGGCCTTAAGACGTAGCTGGATTTGCATGGTTAAAAAAGTGAAAAATGTTACATGTTTAGGCTACATTAGCTGTAATGATTCAGAAGGTTTTTATGTGTTTTCGCTTATCGGATATTTCCTGCCATCATGAATAATTGTTCATTCCAACCTCCATTTCCATCTTCAGAGAGCTTCCCTTCTCCAAGAACGGTTTCACCACCTCCTCTGTGACTGGGAAGTTTGGGGGAAGTTCTGAGCAGCGCTTGATCACATTGGGGTTTGTAGCATTTAGAAACTGGAACCCGAAAAAGTCATCCTCCTTCCAGTGTTCTAACACATACTCTGGAAAAACAGCAAATGCCAAATGTAGAAATATATGTTTTTATTATTATTTATATATCTTTTTTCATTTTTCTATAATATATTTTCTTGTGTTATTAGTCAATATTGCCTAGTTTGAGGAAATCAGCAACAACAACATGCATTTCAGTGAAACTGTGTTTTCTACCCAACATTGGAGTCTTCTTGGACGTAAATATATTTTTCATGTTCTTGATGTCTTTCCATTCTTTATTAGATCCAGCCAAACCTTTGAACATCATTTCAGCAGCACTGAAGTAAAAAAAAAAAGAAGCAGAGTTTATATCCGCTATTTACACACCTCATAAAAGTGTCTTAATACACAGATTGTCTCTGCTTTACTGACTTACATTATTCTTTTTGAGTAGCGTATTTCATTTGATTTGGAGGCAGAGAAGCGAAGTTCAGCTGGGAGCTCAGATAAATCTTGGAAGTGACTGTTTTGTGGCAGCTTGTCATCAGTAGTCACCCATCTAAAATAGAAACATCCGGTTCAGATAAGACAGGCAAGCCGATGTGGCAAACTAATATGGAAACTTACTGGTAAAAGCTTTTTTTAACATGTAGCTCTTTTTTCCTGTGTTCGATCATGAGGACATGCTCTTCTTCAAAAACCTTCATAGCTGAGAGGTGGAAAAACAAATTCAGTAATTAAATCAAACCTATTGGCAAATCTTTTTGTTTGGTATGATCAGTGCAGACCTTTGCCTCCTCTGAGCTCCACCTCCTCCCCCCTGGAGATCCATCTGTAACAGGGGAAAACCGTGTTCTCCCCCCCTGGAGTTGTTGCCTCTATTTTGACACAGTACCACTCATCTTCTGGGAAATGCAAAAATGGATCTTTCTCAACCTTGACCAGCAGAAGTTTCCCCAGGGACAAGCTGCTTTTTACGGTGTAGGTGCTTGTCTAAGATTTAATGCACATGCATACAGAGTCAGTATGACATCTCAGACTGCTGCTTTCTTTTGTAGAAAGAAGGAATGCAAATGAACCTTTTGTATAGCTGATTTAAATAATTGATTATTATCAAAGCTTGCTGACAAGTTGATGAGTTCATTTGAATCAGGCTTGTTACTGCGGATAAATCAGTGAATTTGTTTTCAAGGCTTTATGGGCGAAGTCGAACAGATCAAACAGTCTGGAAAGTCTTTGCTGTCAAATATAAATAAAACACAAGCGGAACAACAATCATCTTACATGAGATAAGAACCTGATTGACCTGTTTAAATGTAAAAACAGAAAGTAGCTTGCCTTCCCAGTTTTGAAGTCGAAGCCGATGTTGTCCAGCTTAGTGCGTTCACTCTGCCCTTCTGTTCCAAATAAGATGATGTATATATTGTCTATTGTCCCTGCATGCTGCATATCACCTGTTGTAACCCTCAGCGTGTAGTCAGCCATGATCACTGATTAGAAAAGCAAGACACACAAAAAGCATGCTAACATGCTAAATACTGTCCAGCACAGTGTTCAACATGGGAAAAACGCTTTGACATAACATATGCATATAAATATATATTACTTTTACACCAAAAGTAAATATTACCCCAACAACCTTTGACTACTTACCTGTCTTCCTTACAGCTCTGATACTAGTCTGTCTTCTCTGTGATTGGAATCTGAATTTGCTAAAAATTACAACTTAAGGAATCTGAAGGGGGGGTGTGGGCGTGTTCTTCCAGGTAAATACCTGTTTGGTTACATTTGCCTGCTGGTTAAAGTTAATTTATTTTTTGGTCTTGGACTTTTGTGAAATTATTCTTTTATTGAATTTAGCTTTTTTTCACTCAAGTTAAAACAATCATAAATGTGACTGTTGACCCACAAGCATGTATTGTTGTATTTGTTTCCACAACATGCATAATTTAGTCTACAACTTTTTAACAAACAAAATGGATTAAAGCATAACAACATCCAATCTTCTTTGCCATGTAGAAAATAAATAAATCCTGAGTCATATTTGCACTTTTCTTAAATAAAAAGTAGATCTTAGGTCTGTGAAATGATTAAAAAATTGCAGGGTCTAAGTGTCAAATTTGTCTTCCTCACTCTCTCCAATATCTATTTTGTCTGGGGGGCAAATGCCACTTCAGATTTAAGGCTCCTCAAAACAAAGCCTCTGTTCATCAGCAAGACTGTGCAGTCTCCTGTCCAGCACTGACAACCTCCCACCTGTTGTACCTGTCTGTCCAGTTTCTTGCATTTCTGTCTGGAAGGCTGGGCTCCCACCGCCAACATGTCAACACACACCAAAAAAGGACTTCAGCGAGTCTGACCCAGCTCCTGTCATTCTTGATACAGGCCACAATAACCATATAATCAGAATATTGTCGTATGTAGGAGGACTCTGAATTGTACTTAAAGTCACAGAGTTAACAAAAATGGGGCATGCTCTGTCCCTTGTGGTGCACCAACTCCGCCACACATCTCTCTCTCTCCCTCTCTCTCTGGCTTAAGTTGTGCCCTATCTGTATATATCTC
>JBAMHX010000025.1:12949345-12960769 GCA_037177515.1 Pseudomugil tenellus | reverse complement strand
AAATAAATATGTATGTATATATTCTTCTGCGTGCCTCACAACTTCATTTTGCTGTTATGCATTTATTTATTTATATGTTTATTTATGTCTATTCTCAGTCTTTTTTAAGATTTAAGATTTTAAATGTCCATTGTAAAACTTAATAGACACCTAATCAAGTTAAATAAAATTATTTGCAGTTAAATCTCACTGACTGTGTTGCGACATACAAAGCAACCACTTGCAAACTGGATTTTAAGACACCCGTAAGCCTCAAAGATTGTGAAAAGTCTCATATCTAGCTCAGACCACTCTGTTTCATGACATGCCTCTCGACAAACAGTGCACCATCAAGATAATAACAAGTCTTTGGTAAGAAGCCTTGTGGTCTTCCCACACACACGCGCACCGAGAATAGACCCACAGCCGCCCTTTGCCCTGAAGACTGGCTGAGCCATCCAAATACTCTTCCCTTCTCAAACACGTCACTTTTGTTCAGGTTATGTATCCAATGATCCCTGCCAAAGCCTCGGGCACCAGTGTCACAACTCCTTCATAATAAGTTTATTTGTGATTTATAGCGCCTGGCGCGAGTCACGACGTGGCTCTATACCACACAGTGCATGTCCCCTCCATTAGGGAACATTTATCATTACACACTGTGTTTAACTAAACCACACTCACGTTTTAATCGCCTTTTCAAAGTTTCTCATGTCACATCCAGCACCAAACTGAGCAATCATAATATACATATGGACTCCTATAGCTTTGTATTTTCTGGGGGACGTGTGTTTGAAATGTAAACAGATGTTTAAAGGCTCAACACTGAAGCAGATCATGGCTTGCTTGTTCTTACTGTGGTCTAATAGTTTTAAGAGGTCTCATTGGCATTTAGGACTTTAACCAAACACCAGATGGCGCGATGGAGGTGTGTGTCTGCTGTCCGTGGTGCTGAAAACACCCATCACCGCTTTTTCATGTTTAGCAGGTCACAAGTCATAGATGTGAGTTCGGAAATGCAGGCCTCTCTGTTCGTTTTGTTGGGTTTGTGAGAAGTCTTCAGTTACACTCACCACTCACATGATTATCTCAAAATGTCTAACGTCAAGTTTACAAACTCATTACACTTGTAGATGAAACTTTGGTATGTTTCTAATGAGATATAGAAACTCGTTATTGTGCACAAATCATTCAGAGTAACACTTTAACATAGTTATGGGCTGCAATAAGGATTTTTTTCCATTTTTTCATGGATATGTTTCCAAAAAACAAGTTAAAAAGCTAAAATCCTACTGATCTTATCAAGTATTATTTGTGATTGTGATGTAAGCAATGCGGTCATGTAGGTCTAAGCCTGGAGATGCAGATGTGAAGGCTTAATGCTAAAAAGAAAAGAGAAAATGAGAGTTTTTTGTGGCAGGGAGGGAGGGGTGGGGGGCTGTTATGGGGTCCTTCATTTTCACGTTTCGAGTTGAGCGAGCGAGAGGGAGAGACAGAGAAACTCAAGTAATACCGACGAAGACTGCGGCTACAGAAGACGGATGAAGACACGAGACATGTCTGCAGGTTTTTGGTAAGTTTTTAATGCAACAGAAACAGAACAAACAGTTCAAACCATGTAAGGAGTGGACGGGACACTTCGAAATGTATAGATTTTATGGCGACAGCAGAATATTCATTTCATTTTCTGGTTTGTTCATTATTATGGTTGTTTGTAGTTACATGATTGGCTATTATTTAACTCTTAATTAATATATCTATAATAAACCGACGGTTGAGTAGCAGTCTGGCTGCACGACTCAGTCAGAAGAATGCACGATGTGGATGCAGAACAAAACCAGTCGGGGGGATTTGGATCCGTTTCCTCACGTGCAATCCAAAAAAGATGTCGAAGAGGATTGTTTTTTATCTTAGTTTGGTTAACCTAGGTTAAAACGTGGTCAAGATTTTTGAGGGAGATGACGAGTCCAGTCAACAAGACGTCCTTGTAACGTGTTTGGAAAGCGCGCTGTCCGCGGTGCTAAAATCAGGCTTCTGCCTGTTTTTCTCAATGAACCCCAGGAATACTTGATGCACAGTGGACGTGTTTTGGTGTCAGAATTTTTTTGGTATTTTTTTAAAGACGTTGTTATTTGATCTCTTAAACGTTTGGCTACAGATTGAGTCTGCTTGGTTGGGTGTATGTTAGCCTAAGTGTCTTGCTCAAAGGCATCCTGGCGGTTTTTGGTAAGAATACATGCCTACAAGGATTGTAAAGTAGGGCGTTGAATAAAAGGAGCTTGTACATCTAGGTGAACTTAAACTTGGCACATCTGGCGTCCTTCTCCCTGGCTGCCACATCTCAGCTTTCTGTCTTTTTCGCCCCGCAGGTCCACGTGGATATGCCCCAGATGTCGTGCTAGCAGGTCATGGATGGGATAAGCGTGGAAGTACTGACAGACAGCAGATAATATGCCTGCACAGTTGGCACGGCTCACGCTATGTGGCACAATATGGCACGCGTAAAGATGGGTCTCTTCGCTCTCCTGTGTCTCTCCGCATGTCTCTTTCACATCCCCGTGCTCTCCCATAGCAGCAACATCTATGAGAGGTCGGTGGTCCCTCGCGCCGCGTCTCGCTCCGTGGCCCGCATGGACGGAGACGTGATTATCGGCGCGCTATTTTCCGTCCACCACCAGCCTTCTGCGGAGAAAGTGGCCGAGCGGAAGTGCGGCGACGTCCGAGAGCAGTACGGCATCCAAAGGGTGGAGGCCATGTTCCACACGCTGGACCGGATCAACTCCGACCCCAACCTTCTCCCCAACATCAGCCTCGGCTGTGAGATTCGGGACTCCTGCTGGCACTCCTCTGTTGCCCTGGAGCAGAGCATTGAGTTCATCAGAGACTCTCTCATCTCCATCCGGGATGACAAGGACGGGTCCAAATGGTGCATTGATGGTACACCGTCTAACCAGCCACCACCCTCAAAGAAACCCATCGCTGGAGTGATAGGACCTGGCTCTAGCTCTGTGGCTATTCAGGTGCAAAACCTGTTACAGCTTTTCAACATCCCACAAATTGCCTACTCTGCCACCAGCATTGATCTGAGTGACAAGACTTTGTTCAAGTACTTCCTGCGGGTCGTTCCTTCAGACGTCCTCCAGGCCCGGGCCATGCTGGACATTGTCAAGCGCTACAACTGGACCTATGTGTCTGCAGTCCACACTGAGGGTGAGAGCCCATCACTAGCTCTCCAAAATGTTAAATCACTTTCATTTTACTGCAATGCATAGACATTTATGGTATTTATTAGTGAACAAACTGTGAGTCTTAAAGTGACCCAGTTAGTTGTACTGTTATTAAGAGTGAGGCATTTTATTAGCTGCTATAGTTATAGAAAGGGTGACCACTTTGGCATATCAAGAATCACATCCTGCCAAGACTTTAGAGCTCCTTGGTGATATATATCCATACAAACAGAAACACTGTTTTTATTTGCTCTTTAATCATGCATTTACGTGAGCCATTTGTCTTTTGAGGGGAACTTGAAGTTGCTCTTCAAACACTTTTTGTACATGAGCCTGTTAATTTCTCCGTGTTTCATAGCTCTTCAAAGCAAAACTGAGAGTTTGCATGCTTGTAGTTATTTAGTGACGACTTATTTCACGACACCCACTTTGTAACTCAGCATTTTTAGTAAAGGGAAGGAAGTTCCTCGAATGGTAAAAAAAAAAATCACAGGAAATTCTGAAACTAGTGGAAAACGAGGAACCATTTTCGCATTAAAAATGTAGGTGTTCATTAGAAAAGGTTAAATGAATTCCAAGGTTTAGTGAAGAGGGCAGGAAAAAGGACATTAATGATTAATATTTTATCAGGTATGCGTTTTTTAAGATGAGTACCATATTATGCTCTGTCACAGAAACTCTGAAAAGTGGTATTTCATGCCACGATTACCTAACTTCCTTTATGGCAACTTTCTGCAGCTGAGCAGCACAGCAGTGTATTACAGTGGAGACAGGCTAAGGGAGAGACAAGTTGAGTAGACAAAGTAATTACTGTGAAATGAATTATGTCCATGGCTTTTCATTAAAGTCTTGGTGCAACACAGTTGGTGATGTGCACCCAAATTATGACTGACAGGCTATATTACCCAGGAACCCCCCCTAAGGAACTGCAGACTCATGGGGAGTGTAAAACATCTTTGGGAGTCTTATTATAGTTAGGTGGAGGAATGGGCTCTGACACAGGTGCTATCAGATAAATGAAGAGAGGGAGTTTGGGAAGTGCAGTACCTGGAGGTTTGACTAGATGGCATCAGCTGGTATCAGCTGTCTGACCTTCCTGTGGGACTGCATCCATAATTCAGGGGTAATGAGGTTCCAGTGTGGGGAGGCAAGCAACATCATAAATCCAATTAGCTCCAACATCAGTTGAAAAAGTTATTTTCTGTCAAATAATGAAACTTAGAGTAAGAAGCTGATGTGGGTTTTCCTATAAACTAAAAAACAGAAAAAACTATGGAATTCAAGTTTGCACTCACAGTGTGTTTTAAAAAAATGAAGTTTGACATCATAATCTTATTTTGGCCAAGTCGTGTGTCAGTTTTCTTATTTGTGTTTAGTGATCTCTGATTATGTGGTCACGACTAGAGTTTTCACTCTCCACCACTCTAGAAAAGTTATAAATGCAGCGTGTCGCCCATAGCAACAGTTACGGCTGCAAAATTGCATAAATTACCTGTCTTGATTATCATCTCTGTGGTGGGAATGCTCAGAGTGTGTTTTTGGTGGTCGTTGTCAAACGGGGTGTCAACTAATGCACCACCTCCCACCTGTCTCACAGCCTCGATGGAAAGTGATATAATTGGCCGTCATTATTTCCATTTACAGGAGGGAGAATGAAAAGAGGCAGCTGAAAATATTATCAAAGGCCTATTGGAAAACTGACACATGGCGCCCATTGTGTGCCTGAGTAAATACATTATGGTGATATCTATTTCAGCTTCTAGAAAGCCATGTCATGCGTACACATAGTGTTTTCTATTTATTTCCCATATAAGAGCAGCATTGGCACAGAGTGCCCTCAGAAGCCTGGTCTCTCATTATGGCCACAGCACAACACATTTCCTTCAGATAACATGCACATTCATACACAAACGCCATGTTCCAGCGCATAAGTGACGGATTGTCTGTGTAATCCACCTCTCAGGATGAGGACCTGTGGGTTTTATCAACAATCCAGACTGTCACACATTAGTCAAGCATTGTAGTCCATGTGGAAACACAGGATTTAGACTTAAACAGCTTTGCATTGCTCACAAATGAGGTTGTGTGGAGTTAAACAGGGATAGTCATTTGTACTGCATTTGGTGGTGATTGCAATCAGCAACCAGCAAACTTGGATGACACTCATAATCAGTGCATCAGAGCTTCAGTTATGCCAAGCTTTGATGTCTTGAACGCTGATTTGAGCATAACGTTGATTGTCCATTGGTGAAATTATTAGATGTGTATGGGGCAAAGCAATTACTCACACTATTTATCAATATCCCTATGTTGTCGTCCAATAAAAAGGCATGTAATGATTTGTTATCTCCAATGGATTGTGTCTGGTTCATAAAATAACACTCAAGAATGAAACGGAGGAACGGGATGAGCAGAAATTAATTTCACGAGAAAAATGCTTTGAGAGTTTAATGTCAATGAGAACAAAATGTTCTACCACTTTTCCCATTCTCTGTTTTCTTAATAACATTTAGGAAACTATGGGGAGAGTGGCATGGAGGCCTTCAAGGAGCTGGCCTCTCAAGAAGGCCTGTGCATCGCCCACTCTGACAAGATCTACAGCAACGCAGGCGAGAAACACTTTGATCGCCTTTTGAGGAAGTTACGGGAACGTCTACCCAAAGCCCGTGTGGTGGTGTGCTTCTGTGAGGGCATGACCGTTCGTGGTCTTCTGATGGCTATGAGGCGACTTGGCGTGTTTGGGGAATTCCTCCTTATTGGCAGGTATGGACATGCGCGTGTTGCTGTGTGTATGTGTGTGTGCATGTGGTATTATTTTTTACCCTTTACATTCATAGTTCAGAGCATCCCCCTGAATGGAAAGGCCTCAGTTAACTGGTTTGGAAACTGCAAGATGATGTGTTGTGTTCCTGAGGTGCATGTCACCAAGGCAACCAAAAAGAAGTAGACCACATACCAATAGCACTGAATAGAAATGTTCTTCAGCAATGAATAATTGGTATTTCTGTCACAGACTCACAGCTAGAGAAGGACTCTATGGCGCTTGTCTGTTCGATATCTGTTTGTGCTGTTTTTTTTAAGCCTAATGTTGTCATGTAACCCAAAGCAATCACACACTTATCTGGTCACATTTACTTTTACACATTAAGAGAATATTTAATCAACACAAACAAACAATTTCCCACTTTTAGTGATCATTCCTCCTTTTTAGATATTCACGTCATGTCTTACTTTTACATTTTTCCTTTTGCCTCCTTTCTTTCTGTTTGTCAGTACAGAGTGACGGGGAGTTTTGTTTTCATCTCGGTCTTAAGAAACTCAACAATGGCAGTTATTACACACATGAAAAACATCATACTCTTAAAATAATCTGCAAGGAGCACTTGCAGATGTCTAAATAAGTTACAGCACAGTCTATACTACTTATATTGTCATTGATGGAGCATCTTTCCATCATCCTTCCAGGGAGGGGAGGAGGATTTTGGCACCTGTTTGTTGTAGGTCAGTTGGCAGCTGTGTGTTACAAGATAGAGACATTTAAAAAGTCAGCTTTGAATGACCAAAGCTTGCAGCCAGAGCAGGCAGGATCCACTGGAGATGTGTTAAACCACACAATACTAATTCTGAAAGACATAGTATTATATTATGAATCATTATTGTATTTGAAAAAATCTCAAAATTTTAGTATTTTAATGAATAAAACATGTATTATAAATAAAATAAACACTATACATTTTTCCATTACATGACTTCATATTTGTTTTGAAACTTATTTTCTGGTCATTTTTACAATTGTTATTTTTCTGAATAATTTGTTTAGTGATATGATGCTCTGTTTAGTTTCTTAATTGGTGATGTAACAGATTTGACATAGTTTACCAAAAGTGAATTTTTAAATTCTTTTTTATTAAAATCAACATATGAAGTTTGGATGTAGTTGTGAGATAAGAAAATGACAAAGCTATAAGTTCTGACCTCCTGCATCGAAAGTAAAAACACTTTGCAATGGACTTTGCATCAGTCATCATTAGTGACTACTTGGGATTTACTTCCTCTTCTTTACAGATGCCTAAATGTCAGTGCAGGAAGATGTTTAAAATAATGCAGGAATATTTTCTTTGCGATCCTGGCAAACCGAATTGTCCAACATGTGTGACACAATATGACTGTCACCTTCAGAAGAATCACTTCCACCTGTTGTTGACCATGTTGAGTGCAGATCAGTGCATACTTCTCTCATGCAGAGGTCTTTTTTTTTTTTTTAGGACAAATAGCACTTTATTCTGGCCCATCCCACACTGCTAAAGGAATATAGCTGTAATTGGTCCAAATGACCTCCTAGTGCAGATCTCTTTGAAGGTTTCCATGCATATTTTCCTGTATCACCAGTATCCATTTATGAAGTTCAGCCCAAATGCAAACTAATGTGAGCAGCTTGAATGGCTTTTACTGTGCAAGTCTGCTGAATACTCATACGATTAATAGACTTTAAATTATGAGAACATGCATCCCGTCAAGCTCCAGTCTCTGACTTTGTGGTCTAAATGCATAATTTTGGACAGTTGTGACACTACTGTGTTACAGTAGCTATAGGTAAGTTTTTGGTTTGAAGTTACCCAGAAATAGCTTAAATCCCGACCTGCTCTATTTGTAAGGCATAATTGATTTGAATAGAATATGTTTATCTTCTTAAGTCTTAAAGGGAACTTCTTGCATTGTTCATATAAGACACCATCACTGTCCTCAGACAGTTGCTATTTAAAAAGCTCCAGGTGTCAGCTAAGCTAAAAGTATTTTAATGAAATATAATTGTATTTACAGTTTGTCCTTTATACATTCTGCTTCATTATTATCAGTATATATTGTACATATTCTCCCTTATGTCCTTTTCCTTTTGTTAATAATTACAGTTTCCAGATGTTTCAGAAATGAGAGTGAACACAGCCCAACTGCTTAAGCAAACCCTCCAATTTTCTGTTTTTGTGTGGCCTGGAGGTAATAGTTCTAGCCTAATATTCTGGTGATACTGGACCAGACACATACTCACGTTCTAAGGGGGAACCATTATGTCCAGGACAACAACATTATATGCATTGCCAGTTGCAGAACTGGGACGTGATGTGCAAAAACGTAATGTATAAAATGCCTTGTGTGTCATTTGGAGATTCTCTAATCTACACATCTCACGTTGGGTGGAGAAATATCTTCCTTCTGTTTTTATCTGGGAGGGAACTTTCCCTATCATCTGAATTATCTCCCAACGATAGAAATGAAGTGTTCAGTGCATCCATGCATGTCTTGGTTTTTAGCAGGGGATGGCAGTCGCTCTTTTCAAATGCCTTTTAAATTATCTATTATAATGACACTCTAGGATTGACTGGATTCCTTTCTATATTGCTCCTTTTCTCTTTGCTCCACAGGAGATAGAAAAGTGTGTCTTTTTTTAGCTTTTGTAGAAGTCTCCATGGGCAGAAGAAATGCTTCTGGGTCACAGAGAAAAGAAAGAGCTAGAGAGACAGAGTGTGTAAAATGACCGAGCAAGTCTGGGCCAACACAGATGCCATGTGTCAAGCTCAATGAAGCTGGCAGCCAGGTATTAGCTCATCAAAGGGGAACTTTCTTAATTTGGGGTTTCACCGATAGTTTCACCTCTAAAGAGGATTCTTTCTTATTGTGTGTTCATTTCTAGTTGTTCTATTTATTCCTTACATCTCAGCACTAGCCTCATAATTGTTGTCTAACTATAAATGATGTTTAATTTTCTCACTTAGTAAAGTTTCTTTCTTTTGTCTTAAAATAAGGTGACACATGTTTTAGGAAATGTGCATCTGATGGAATCTAAGTGGGTCTCACCGCTCTGACACTGCCCTACTGCTGAAAATGCAGTCCTTATAGCCGCTCCATCCAAACCCTACATTCTTCTTATACATCTGTGTGGTTTGTTAAATGATACACTTGCCAATAATTTCTGCTTTGTAATTGAAATGCTTTAATTAGCTGTATTTCCTCAATGCCACTTTTAGTAGAGCTTAACAGGACAGCATTGTGAGTCAAACTTAAAGCTGTGAACAAAAGAAAAATATGATTATTTTAGTCGGATGATTTGTTATAATCTTAATTGTATTTGGTAAAAATATACAAAATATGATTAACAAAAAGAACTTAACCAGGCATGCAGTTAAGGAAAATCCTCTTCATTCCATGCACTGTGAGCATCACGTCAGAGGCAGACAGAAACACTATGCAGGAGTATCTATATGAATTGCAAGTGGTTTGATTCTAAAAGCTTTTGTTTTTGCTTTTCAGCCAACCTGCTCTTCAGATAAGGGCCAGGTGTAGCAAGCATGCTTGACTCACTTCATCCCTTATCTGCAAACTCTACCCTGCATCACTTCAACATTTTACATCCACTCTGCTCTGCTCTTGTTGGTCAGAGTCTCTTGTCTCTGCATTGTGAGTCATAATTTTTTACAGTCAGCTTCCTCTGTTTTTCTATAAAACATTCAGACAATATTTATCCCAAGCACACATCAGGCGTGCAGAATATATGTATGATGATTTGTTATAGCTTCTTATTGCTGTTGCCTTCAAGCACATGTTAAAGTGATGGTGTTTAAATGAATGGAAGAAAAACCCTGCAGAAGGATTAAACAGGAGTGATGGTATGAGGGAGGCTAATGTTTGTCAGTGTGCAGCTTTGAAGAGTTGCTCAGTTTTGCAATAAACTAGCTGGTGATGAAGACTTATATGATGATTGTTTGGCTATTCATTGTTTAAGATGGAAACACTTGCAAAGTAACTTGTGAAATAAAGAAATGGGGAAGAGGAGAAGGTAATAAAGCAAAACAAAGATTGTATTTTTTTGTAATTACTAATATTTTGTCTTTCCAGTGTAAGATAATATGCTGATCAGTAGGTTCAAAATATTTGATTAGATAAGGATAAAGGAAAATGTAAAGATTCACTCTGACAGTCAGTCTCAGGGCAGTGTTTTGAATAAAAAATTTAACTGATAAAGTTATAATTGATAACCGTTTTTAACGATTACTTGCTGTGTTACATACAGAGTGCATGTTCATATTCATTTTAACGTCATTTTCTAATCTGGTGACACAAAAGGTTCTTAACTATTTTTAGTCTCGCTTTACTGTAATAAATTTAGACACATACTTCATTAAACTTGATTAGAAAAACTGCTACGATAAGTCTTTCTCCGCCTCTCTGAACAGTTATGCATTTCTTTATTGTGAGCACTAAGAGTAATTGTTTGAACATCACTTAGAAAATCAGCCAAGTAGAATGATTTGCTCTCCACGGTTAACTTCACTTTTTAAGATGGCAGTATAGCTGTTGCAAATTAGTTAGTACCAAGGCTGTTTGCATTTGCCTGGTAATGACAGAAGCATTTCAACAATTTTGGTATCAAATCGTTCAGCTCATTTAGGGGATGACTGCTTTTATTCAGATTTTTGATAACTCTTATACTTTTTAAAATATTTACCTTTAAAACTTTATTTTTTGCCATTGAAATTAATGGAGCAAGCTTTTTCTAGTTCACAAACCTGTACTCCTGCATACTTCTCCTGCATACTTCCTGCACCATTCCAACTTTAAACAAGTCAGAAGACTTTCAGCTATAGATTTACCTTTCAGATTTTTGATATCTTCTACTATTTTTTAATTATGGCAGTTTTAAAATCATGAAAATCTTCAAATTATCACTTCTGCTCTCCCACTCTAACTTCAAACAGCTTCTTATAACTTCTTCAGTTTTTGTTCTACAGACACATATCATACATCAAAACGTTGGAAATCTTCTTGGCTTTAACTTAAGTCATGGCTGAAAAAGATGTGACTTATCTGCTCGTGAAAGAATGATGTTGATACATCTTACTGTTTTCTCACAGCGGTGAGTAGTTTGGTTAGCATTGTCAGATTTCTACTCACTCATTCTGTCCTTTGAAGTTTCACTGACTGCCTTGATTGTCAACAGCTGCTGTTGTTGTCATGACGACGCTGTCCTGTGAATCTAGGGGAACGGACAGCACAGCTGAAGTCCTTCATAAAGCAAGCAAGCATCCATCCATCCATCCATCCATCCATCCATCCATCCATCCATCCATCCACCCACCCACCCACCGACCCATCTATCTATCTATCTATCTATCTATCTATCTATCTATCTATCTATCTATCTATCTATCTATCTATCTATCTA
>JBAMHX010000025.1:12914548-12941118 GCA_037177515.1 Pseudomugil tenellus | reverse complement strand
TGTATATATATATATATATATACTTTAAAGCAACAGCAAGCAGGTAGCAGGTTCATTCCCCGACTCGGGCGGTGGCCTATCTGCATGGAGTTTGCATGTTCTCCCTGTGTTAGCATGGGTTTTCACCGGGTTCTCCGGCTTCCTCCAAAGAAATGCACCTTGGGGATAGACTGATTGGTGACTCTAAATAGGTGTGAGTGTGTAAGTGCATGGTTATCTGTCATTGTGTGTGGCCCTGTGATGGACTGGCAACCTGTCCAGGGTGTACCCCGCCTCTCGCCCGTTGTCAGCTGGGATAGGCTCCAGCCCCCCCAGCTCATTCCCGAATGACCCCGATCAGGAATAAGCAGTAGAAAATGGATGGATGGATATATAGGCATAAATAAATAAACAATATTTATGCTTGAGTTATTTTCTTAACCCATAGAAATGATATGGGAAATGTAGAAGCAAGAAATGATATGTTAACAAAACTCTCATAATACGTTTAAGTTGTGGTTTGAAGCATCAAAATAAGGATTTACAGAATCAGTAAAAGTGTTCACAACGATATAGATGCAAGTATGTGGGATTTATATTGAGACCAATGACTTAAAACCTTACTTTATGAATATTAGAACAGTCTTACTCTTATAATCATACCAAATGACTTTTTAATCATCTGTGAATGACAAACAGATAAAAAGTTTCTCCCTAACTTTTAGCTCCACATTTGCACAGAGCAATTAGGAAACTCTCAACTCCCATATCCTCCACTTCCTCTCTTTAAAGTAACTCTTCTCATTCATCCTCCTGGGGGAACAGCGCATGTGATTAAATCTCTGCCCTGCCAATTAATTCATGGCTTCATAAATATACAGTTGTGCTATCAAACTGGAACTAGATCATCTGGCAGAGGCACGGAGCTCTCTGTTTACACACTTGTCTATATGTTTGCAAATGATCCAGCTGTTGACAAGCTGTGCTCGTTTAAACAATGCTGCGCATCAATACGTTTTAATAAATCAGGAAAAATCCCGTGACATAAGGCGTTTTGACTTGTAATTAAAAAAGATAAAAGCGTACATAGCTTTTTTTTAAGGGTAAATTTATTCAGTAGTTTGCACTGAAGATTCTCATCAGGGTTTTACTCATTTTCCTCCATATTGCCCAAAGAGACAGATCACAAGTTGGAGGTCTGATTTGTAGGGATGTTTGTAGTTATGGTTCAAAACCTTTCATTTTTGCATATTAAGAAGCAAATATAAAAACGATTAAAGAAAAATACATTTCTTGTTGACTATTGATGAGAGTGAGTTTCATCCTGCTTTGGGGATTACATTAGTGTGCACAGTTATGCAGCTGAATCAATCCAACTGTTTCCTGGTTTGCTGGCTGTAAACTTTCAGCCCACCCAAATGTAGTCTAGGAAATGGTTTTATCTATTCTTCCTTCCACGACTAATGTTTAAGAAAGCAAATCAAAAGTTCAAATCTGGCTAGGTACCTAACTAGCTAGTGCCTAATGTTTGTTGAGTTAGCAGTTTTCTTGAAAGCTGAAGAATTCTTCCTCTGTTGCTTATCGAAGATGGTACCACCCACAGGAAATTTAGGAGTTTACTTTAGTCCACATGTAACTTGATGAGATCCAGCTTATCTGTATAAATAGCTGTCCATGCCAGAACCCTGCCTCCACCACGCAAGAGCCTGACTCAAAGAGATTCAACCATCTGCTCCATCAACCAGTCATGCTCATTCAATCTGAACGGAAATCATGTATACAGTTTTTTTTTTTTGCTATTTCACAAACCAGTCTTGATGCATCAGCTTACGACTAAGAACTTTGTATATAACTTTTGCGTTTCTGCACTGCAGGTGTGCTGTAGTTCTTCCAATATAATTGCACTGGAGAGGATAATGGTTTACAAATCTCAAACTGACAACTTTTGATGGGAGTATGATTTCTGTCAATAAGTCAGGTGCAACAGCTCTTTACATCTTCATCTACAAGATGAATTTGTCTGTTTATACTTATGCAAATATTAGTTTTGAAATGCAGATTTATCCCCCCCCCCCCCCCCAACTAAGCGGGTTTTTCTAATAGATCTTGGTTATGAATATATTTCAACGGGGATATCAAATTAAAAAGTAAATCTTTCAGCTCATGTTAAAAGAACCATGATTTATTCCATATTTGAGGTATTGTGACTTGTAGGAATTGTAATTATCAAATCATTTCAGGTAAGCATGCTTTATAGTTAAACTTCCTGCTTCTCTGTCATCAGAGAACCAGCTGCAAAAGTAATAACATGCTTGAGCAGCAGTGACTCACTAATCTACTTAAACAGGTGTTCTTCTGGTCTATCCAGCCAATTTTATGTAATAATGGGCCATCAATATGCAGTGTGAAGGTGCAGAACATTGAGGTGACATCAGATTTTGTTCCCTTGGTCGTCCTTCGTGTGGCCCGAGAGCTTTGATGAGGTGTTTGGAGTTCTGCCAGACAGCACTATTCTGAGAGAGGAGTGTGTGAGAAGAGAATGTCATTTTACTTCATCATAAACTGCACTGTGAGAAACAGTCAAGCATGCCTTCAGTATACAGTGCATTATTCATGTAGAGTGTTAAACAGCACTCTTCCTGTCTCTCTTTCACTTTCTGTCTTTATTTAAGGACTGTCCGTGTCCTCATTTAGAGCAAATATGCTTAACGCCAAACTGCAGCAGACTTCATTAAATGAATTTTGTTGGTGGGCTTACAATATGCACTCTGCAAATGCTCAAGTAAATGTTTAAATCATAGTGTGTGTGGCTGTCTTTGTGTCTCTGTTCTGCTTGTAATGAATAATAGAGGAAGGGACAGAGCCTGTATTCACTTGAAGTGAATGAAGAAAATGTGACTTGGCCTAATGAAGTTCACGTGTTTCTAACTCAATTAGGAAGGTGGAAAGGATGACTCGGGTTAATGGCACTTTTTAAGTAGTCAGCAAATTATCTGTTGATGTTATAGTAGTGTTAGAGGTACAACCTCGACATGTATAAACCTGAAAAATATTCAGTTTAGAGTTTCCATGTTTTGCATATGCTTAGAGAGGAGGAACTGATTCGATCTTGAGCATATTATCATTTTCAGGTTGGCCACCAGGGGGCATTAAACCTGAAAACCTTTTGGCTATATCTCTGAAAATATCCATCCAATTGACCTAAAATCAAGTACAAACGAAAGACCATGACCTGAAGACGTGTCACATAATGACGTTATACCTGAATGCCTTTATACTTGTATATGTATTCAACGATTGGGGAAATTGAAGATTGGGGGTGTTCAGGGATATACCATTAGCTGTCGCCTCCGTTGGTATATTTTTTAGTTTATATGAAAGCACATAATTGATGAAGTACTGATGAACCACAGGTGATTTCATGTATCATCACAGCAACATGCCTGATAAATATTTTTTTCTGCAGGCACCACATGTCTACAAGGCACTTTTCAAATGTAGTCAATTAACATTATGATAACTTACAGAAGTAACAACAAAGTGAGGAGATAATAACATTTTTGAATGACCTGCCCAACCATGGCAAAGCTCCTAGTTCAGTTTAAAGTTAACTACAGTATGAAAATGTGGACAACTATTGTATTTATTGTATTCACCTGACTCATTGTGAAAAGGAAGATATAAAAAGGGGGGATATTTCTGACTTCTTTGTAAGGAGAAGGTACAGGGATTAGGCCGAGGCAGACTAATGCCTTGATGCCAGCAGCCTTGACAGCTCCCAGTGCAGTGTTACCCAGAAAGTCAGTGTGGTCAGACACGGTCTACCACCAACAGACTGTAAACACAAACTGTTAGGTGGAGAAGCCACTGATCCCCCAACTACCACACACTGTCCCCCAAATAACCGTCTTAACTTTTCTATGGACCTTTTAGAACTTGATGAACCAGATTTAATGTAAAGAGTTTTTATTTATTTTTTTACTGATATGAACACAGTTATCACAGCAGTGCATGTCAATGTGTGAGTGAGAGAGAGGAACACAAAAATGTCCTTTCTTACATGTCTGTCCTGATATAGTCTTGGCTATATGCACCCCTATGCTCAGACGCTGGCCTGAGGGAAAAAACTGTCCGGACAGGAAGAAGCAGAACTTGGTCACCAGTTACAGTAACAACATTTCACTGGATACATTACCTCAGATATAATTTTTTCCTGATTAATTTACCGTCTTTAGCTTTGAGCTTCATGTGTCCTGCATTACAGCAAAATCTCTGTTTTGGATATTATGGATACATGTGGAATAGATGGACCTCCTCAACTTCTCAGTCAGATTGATCCCTTGTTGGAAGACTTTTAGTTCAACAAAGTAAAGGTGTTTTACATTCTGGCAAAACAGAAAATTGCGGATATTTTATTTTGAAAGTATTTTGCCAACATTTTGATGGAAACTTTCCAATTTCCTCAGCAATGAAGCACAAACCTTATTTATCTCAGCATTATTTTGGTATGCCAATTATTTATATACATTTTCTTTTTTCTATGTAGGAACTAAAGTTGATTAAACCATATATAAGTGTGACAAATATGTATATATCAATCAGAAACTTGATTGGATTTCTGTCTAGTATCTATGACAAACCATTCAGACAGAAAATAGTGTTTTTAAAGGCATTTCACTCACTTACAGACATAAGTCTAAAAATATATGATAGAAACATAGAGTCAGCTGAATAACAACCTCTGGATGACAGGAGCTTTACTTTAAGGATGATTTCTGCATATCTTTTTCTGCCCGATATATATGTGCCTTTCAGATTTGAAAGGTTTGAACTTATTTAAAAGTTCTGGCCTCACAGTATCTCATGTACAGTCTCGCAAATTAGTTTGATTGTCTCCGTTCTCTTGACTGGCAGTAATTGCGGACAAAAACGCAAGTGATTTTGACCCAGACACATCCTTATCCTTCACCCAGAACATCCCATCTGTGCAAGGTAATTGGTTCCATGGTGAGTCACACCTAATTGGTGTGTAGCTGTCAATACAGTAGGTATGTCAAGGCAGTAGCCTGGAGCTCACATTAAACTGAGGAAAACACAGCTGAAAACATCAGCTTAGACTGAAAGACTGAGGCCCTGAGCTTAGCTGTTCATCACTAATTTGTTTTTCTGTGTCCCTTTCACCGATGCTTTTTGTTTCTCTTAGAACCCACTGGGGAGACGTGTCCAAATTAACTTGGTGGGGCTGACAATCTTGCCCAAAGGATTGTGTGAACAAACAACAACCTAGCTTAGGGGATAGTGTAAAGCTAGCGAACACAGTTTAGCCACTATTGTTCAGTGTTCCATCCTCTTAAATTGTTGATTGTCCCAGTGAACCTGTGGTACCCCTACACTAATTGCCTTGAGCTATGTGTCTCTGTTATTGTCTTTTATTTCTTACTCTCTCTTTAGAGGTGGAATTTACAAATCACTTGAGGAATTATTATACCAGAATGTAAGTCTTAACAGAGGATAAATAAAAACTGAAGCGTAGAATTCTCTTTTAATTTATAACTTGCATGCAGTAGAACAGACTCAAATCATGATCATTTCAAAAAAGGAAAAATGTTCCCCTGCTAATTTGTGCTGATTTTCTTTTTCGAAAGGTAATGATGTTCAAATGATGATGGAACAAAATTGGAATATACAAGCTATACCGACATCTTAGCAACCAATTACTTGCTCATCAAAACTTTTATGTGGCTTTAATTTTTTAATCAGTCTTTAATGAGGAATTAAGAAATGAGCTAACAACAAAGCTCTAGTCCACCATTTGCAGCAGCTTCTTTGCAAAAAGTTTAAGATGAGTGTGATGGCTGTGTCCACAGCAACATATATGTGACTCCAGTCCTTTGGTGTGAACCAGCAGGTGGCCATGGGGTGGAGCGAGTTAAATTAGACCAGACCAATGTCCATAATAGTAGGGGGAATTAGGAGATTTGTTTTGTTAGTTTAGTTAGGTTTTTGTGTGTTACCCCTGTTGTCTCTTGTTCAGGCTGATCAGCCACTATTTAAGTTTTTCCTTGTGTGTCGTTTATTAGGTCAGTTTGTTTGATTTATTTGCTTAAGTTAGTCATGTTTGTTATCAGTTATTTAAGTATAGTTTATTAAGTTGACCTCTTTTATAGGCCTGATTTACAAAATTTTTGTTAGGATTGTTTTACTTTATTGGGTTAAAATAAAATAAACCCTTTCTTTGTTTAACTTTAAACTGTACCTGACTTTTCCTTCACTGCTCGCTCCACGACAATGAAGACTGTGATAAAAGGGCATAAGCTGCAGGAATAACATAGGAAAAATGTCATAAATTTAAAGCTGATTTACTTGAACTTCCTTGATTTTATGTGTGCATTTTGATTCACAAATGAATAAATTACGGCTCCTAGGATTGTCGAAGTAAATTAGCAGTTAGTTGCACATGATAGGATATAGTAAAGACATGTGAAAGTGACATGAATACTGTAAGTGTTTTTAATTGCTACAACAAACTTTTTGTTGCAGTGATGGATGGGCAGACCGTTATGAGGTTGTTGAAAGTTATGAGCAGGAAGCAGAGGGAGGGATCACCATGAAGCTGCAGTCAGAGGTGGTCAAGTCCTTCGATGATTACTACCTAAAGCTGCGCCTGGACACCAACACCAGAAACCCCTGGTTCTCTGAGTTCTGGCAATATCGATTCCAGTGTCGCCTCCCAGGCCATCCACAGGAAAACAAGAACTACAAGAAAGTGTGCACTGGTGGGTAACAAAAAAATTCAGGTTTTTGTTGTTTGGATGTGGTCATCTGAGTTATCGTTCAAGATTAGAGGTTTCAATTTGACCAAAGTGAAAAATGTATGAATAATAACAAAAACTGCATTTTTTTTCTCTTCTATTCCTTCCCTCCTTAATATTCTCTTCACTTGCTCTCAAAAGGTGATCACGGTAAATTGTGTTCTTGGATCAGTTAACCAAAGCTCCCTGCAATCAGTTTGACATCAAAATAAATAGCACAGCATGCTTTTAATCAAACGATTAAATAAAACCAATTAGCGTTGTGTGATGACTGTAATAATCTTTGAGCAGAGCAAGCAGTGCAGTCATGGCTGCTTTTCTGCTTTGTCTGTATCACATTTACAAACCTCTTATATTCCAAAGATCTTCAAGGTGGTAAGTGTGACACTGAAGCCACTGTTTATTTTTTGTCTCTGAATGTCACCTGCACTTTGTTCACATCTGACACCTTCGAGAAGGGAAGAGTTTGACCTATGCTTTTTTTCCCCAAAGCACAATCCTGTTATGCTCAGTGAAACACCTTGATCCTGACACCCTGAAGGATGGAGTGAGAATTGCATCAGTCAAACTCCAATGTGAAGCATTGGGCTTGTTTATAAAAAGTTAGAAAAAGAAAAAAAAACAAAACCCTGCCTCATACCTTAAAAGAAACTTTGCAAATGACTTGTCCACCCCAGCACGAGATGATGAAGCACTTGAAAAAGTATAAAGATAAAAGAGGATGTTGTTTTCTGTTGAATGTGCATGTTTATCAGTATTTTAAATGCACTGTCTAAACAGGCAAAGAAAAAGTACAAAATTGAGCCTCTAAGATTAGAAGAAACTATGTCATCTCCTTTTTAAGCAAATTTCCCATTTGTAGAGTGATGGACAGTGCCTTTAGATGACTGGAGCAAAACTGAGGCGCACAGTCACAGTTAATTCCCAAGCAACGGTCGCTCTGCACATCTGTTTCCTTTTAAACTTTTTGACATCTGGTTTGAATAAGCTAAGCTAAGATATTCTGCAGCATCTGGTAGTTTTGTTTCTTTCACTGTTCTGAGAGTCTAATTCAAATTTCATGTTCTCACACTGTGAATACAGAACAAAACACCCAAATGCTTTTTTTCACTTTCACACAGAAATCTTCCTTCTGTATCGTGATTTCTTGTTTCCTCTTAACAGGAAATGAGAGTCTGCATGAAAACTATGTGCAGGATAGTAAGATGGGCTTTGTCATCAATGCCATCTATGCCATGGCACATGGCCTCCATGATATGCACAAAGAGATGTGTCCAGACCAGACTGGACTTTGTGAAGCCATGGACCCTATTGATGGCAGCAAGCTGCTGGACTACCTGCTGAAGACGTCCTTCCGAGGAGTCTCAGGGGAGGAGATTTATTTTGATGAAAATGGAGATACCCCAGGCAGGTAAGAGGACATGTAAAATGAAAACAGAGCTTTAATAACATCATTAGTTTTGAACATCTGTTTTGTTCCGTGTTTTTCTACTCATTACGCACAAATGCATAAACCCAGTCTTCAGCTTGAAAGGATGTAATTAGTTTGGACTGGAACAGATTCAGTGGATGGTCCACCGTGGTAGCAACTTTCATCTCTTTTCTTTCCAACAGACACCCTTTGACAGTCATAAAACAAAGCCATGTCATTTCTCCGTCAGCTAGAGGTTAGGTGCATAACATACTGTTCTGAGATAAAAAAGAAAAAGAAAATGGGGCCACATTTGGTTCTTGCACGACTTCCTAATATCACAGGAACCATGACTTCCCTTTTGGATGAGAACATTCGAATGAAGAACAAAGCTGATAAAAATTCTTCTTACAGGTCCTTACAACAATCTTTCCCTCTCCACACAGGTATGACATCATGAATCTTCAGAGTGTGGGTGATGATCGTTATGACTACATAAATGTGGGCTCGTGGCACGAGGGAATCTTGAACATTGATGACAATAAGCTTTGGATGAACAGCAGTGAAATGGTTCGCTCCGTCTGCAGTGACCCCTGCTCCAAAGGACAGATAAAGGTAAACGTTCAATTCAATTCAGTTCAGTTTAGTTCAATTCAGTACAAAGGGGCGGTGCTGCTCACACTCTCTCCCTCAGCCACAAGTATCCGTCTGCTGACAGGTGACAACAAATGCACGACTGCGAGCAAAAAGGTCCAAAGTGTGGCTGCAGTTTTCCAAAGTAGTTGCAGACAGCGCTCGCTGTCTTAAATGTAGCCGAAACGTGGGTTGCCAGAGTGGTAACACCAGTAATCTTTCTAAACACCTTGCTAAAATACAAATTTTCTAGTGGAAAGTTGCACAGTGTTTGACCGACTAATACCACCATTGTTTCAATAGATATGTATGCTGGCGGTACACACATGGAGCACATAACTAAATTGATAAATTGATCAAAGATAAAGGCATGAAATTTTAATAAAAAAGCAGGAGGGGAAATGAATACGCTACCAGCACTGTAAAAAACAATGATCGTATAATAGTGACAGGCTGAAAGTTCATATTGTGTCTTGATAATAATGAACTACCAAACATACAATGTAAAACTTATTAAAATACAACATCGTGCAGATAAAATCAGTTACTTTTCAAGTTTCTTGAATACATTTGATTATTTATTATTGATAATCTGCAAGTGGGTTCTTAATTGCACTGTTTGTTTAAGTAGTTACCTTAACTTGTATATTATTATTACAAAGACATGTTAGTATTTAATTGATCATTTTATTTTAGTGTTGCAAAAAATGTTTAATTAAGATATTTTGTTTAAAATTGTTCTAAAATAAAAGGTTTTCCTGTACATATAATAATAAAAAAAATCATATTAATGAACAAAGGGAACTTTAACCTGATCGTTAAGTTGAATAAATAAGGAAGGAAAGAAAAAAGCTAGAAGTAATCTTTCTAAATTAAGATAAAGGTGAAAGTTTATGATGAGAGTAGTGGCTAAAATATTAAAATGCAAACAAGCAAAAATGCTAATAAAAATGTTAATTCGGATGTCACAGCAGAAGCATTCAGGAGCTTGTCAATATAATTTGCATTGTCACCACGTGTTTCTGCATGTAACTAAATGGCTTTTGAACACACACACACAAATCTTTGCCTACCTGACTGAGTGACAAGTGCGTTGGAGGGAAGTACTATTTAAAAACAGCAGGAGTCACTCCTGCACATTGGTGAAGGTCAGATAAACTGAAGCGATACAATTAAAGATTTTAGCTGTAAACAAGACTGTATGGTTTGTGACATTTCGCTGATCCATTTAGTAGACAATAGAGACAGAATGTTTCAGAGAACAAATGTTGATATTTTACATAATGTACATTAAATTCTTTTTGGAGATGCTTCAAGTTAGCTTAAGGCCCTGATTAGATGATTGCATAGTTTGCTTTCTATATGTGAACTTATTATATAAATGTTGCAACTTTTTTCCATCTAAAGCTGTTAAAAAGTCAGATATCTGAAAGGTGGCTAAAGATTTTCCTTGTTAAACACACTGCCTGAAGTTTCTAAGTTAGAGCTGCATCAGAAGAGACTGTAATGCGCCAGTGTTTTACAAGATTGGCACCGTTGGCCTAACCATAACTAGAAATCTAATCAATTTGAACTCGGTGGGAACTATCCAACAAATCCTCAGGCGATGAAGAAATTTGTTATTTTGTTCCAAAACTTTAGATGTACATTATCTATTTGAAAAATATATTCACAAACATGTAAACCCCACCTTGTGACCAATTGTTAAACGGTTGTTCACAGTAAAAAACATGGTTCTAGTGTTCCTGAGTGATGTTAACTTTCCACATGTTGCTTGGGTTTTTTTTGCCCACAAACACCTATGAAGGGGATTGATGAAGATGTTGGAAAGTGCTGGTGAACTACTTGTTTTTAGACTAGTTCTGCACAATGTTGTTGTTTTCCTGGCTTACTTTTCTACTGCATCCTCCCCTTTTTCTGTTGCACCTGCACCTTTTCTCACCTTTCTCGTCTATGTGCTCACCTTTTCTCAGCTTTGTCTACTGTCCACTCTCGTATGAGCGGCTAGTGCACGGTGTCAAAAAATAGTTATTGTACACGGTTAGATCTTTGTGTTTCCAAACACCTTCTATTCATCCAAACCTTTGTGTCACATGAACACTGCTCTAGAAAAAGCAACAGCCTAAGGACGCACCACCATGGACTGTGACACCATTATAGTTTTGACAATATGTATATATTTCACATTTTCTGGAGAAACTGAGTTAAAAATATTAACTCTCTTTTAATAAATCAGTATTTTTAAGGGTAATAGTACCAAAAATAATAAACACACCATTTCTATTTAGTCTCAAACCTCTATGCAGTGTTTAAATGTGCTCCAGATGAAGTGAAGGCTAGTTTGATGCAGTAAATAGTAAAACTAGTGCTGAACCTAGTTTGATGAAGCGTTCTCTTTAGTTTCATTTGGGGCTGGATGTTTTTGTTGCCGAGCACCAAGCTGCCCTGAGGGAGGGTGCATCCTCTCTCCTAGCTGCTCACGCTTCTCCCTCTATCTGCTTTGTTTCCTGCCCCACTTATCACCCTGCTTTGCATATCACAGTGCTGGTAACAGCTACTCGAGGAGCAGAATGTAAAAGCAGCTGGCCTTGTTTTCTAAACACTATCTGGGGCTTAAGAAAGAAAAAAATCAGAACGATAACCTCACCTTTGTATCCATCTTGATACATACAACACATATAAGTTGCTATGCGTGTGCTGCACCACTTGCCATGGTTTGATCAGTGTTGTGACAGGTTGCTAAGATGTCTTTGACCCCTTATTGTTGATCATCTTCACATGCAGGTGATAAGAAAGGGCGAGGTGAGCTGCTGCTGGATTTGTACCACCTGCAAGGACAACGAGATTGTCCAGGACGAATTTACCTGCAAGGCATGTGAGCTCGGATGGTGGCCTGATGAGGACCTGGAAGGTAGGAAAAACAAACCACACAGCATGCTTTTGTTCCTGTGAGCCATGTTTAATTATTTTCCCTGAACCAATCCATGCAGATTATTTTGGCTACAGCATGGGCTCTTAGTTAACAACTCTTTGCCTGATCGCAGCATTAACAATAACTGCTTTACACTCTCAAAATTCATCATCCCCCTTAAGGCTATTCATACCTCGGCAGTCTGACACCTTCTTTAGCTGAGACTGTGTTCAGCAGCTAAGTCCTATGGCCCCTGCTCTTTTATATCTTCCTCACCCTCCTCATTACTCCCTCAGAGGTGAAACCACTCGTTTCTCTCCTCTCTGTTCTTTGCTCTGCTGTATCCCAGTGGTTGTTTTGACAGCGATTTATGAAGTTGAGAGGAGTTCTTGGTTTTCAGGTGTTAAATCCTATTACTGCCAGGAGAGGCTTTGGAAACACATTTCAGCAGCTTGTCGAGGAAGAAATTCTCCCTTCACTCTCATAACATTTAAAGAAAGGCAGGCTTGATGGGACACACACAGTTAGTTCATATAGGCGCCATGCGCACCCATGTGATTATGAACAGAAGGGTCTTTTTTTTAAAGCGAACATAGAGCTTTTATGTGTCCATGTACAAGTTTTAGTGCTCATTTTTTAAGTTGAAAGGTCTTTGTCAGAGTCCTGATGCTGTACAACAGTCATCAGAAAGATAATGTAGGATTTTTACTGAAAAGATGAAGAAAATGACTGATTTCTAATGATTTGCATGTGAGTTGGTAGCAAGCAGATGAGAAGCGGGTATTTCAGTGATGTCATTTTAATGCTATTAGTAGAAGCATGTAATTTATGGAGTTTTAAGCTGGGGATGTCGAGGGCTGTCATTTTCCTCCCATTAAGCTGCACAAAAATCCTCTACATGTTAGAAGACAACCATGCAACCAGCACATCAGGATCGACATGCACATACCCGAATATTAGCACGTACACATCAATGTGTACATGTATGTAAGAGACATCTGGCAGAATTAGAGCTTTGGGATGTGTTTGATGACACATGCTAATTAGTTTTTGAAGGCAGCCAGAATTCTGGACCCTGTAGTGATTCAGCCACAGCGAGCCCCTTACCCTTTAATGTAAGTGTTGTTTGACATACCAGTAACTTCATCAACATGTAAACACATTCTTAATTTTGAATGACTTTAAAAAAACCCAAAACATTCTCACCTATATCTTTGATTTTGTTGCAGAAATATTTTATATTGTATGTAATTTAGTAAGCTATTATAGATTAATCTTTGCATGTGAGGCCAGAATTACATCCTAAAAGCATGTATTGCTTTAAATCTAAAATAATTTTAATATTTTTCAGTAACACTGCAATGACATAAGTGTGATGAGATCTGACTACTGCATTGTTAGAATCACAAACCATCACAGATGGTGGCTTTCAGACTTGTTGCTAATATTCCCTTTCTTCTCTAGTCTTGCTCACACAGTTTCCTTTTCCTTTTTTTCCTTTGTAAAGATCTGAAGTACTGATCAGTGTCTTGTAAAGAACATTTCCTCTGTGCTGGTCCATTTCTGGTGTCTCTGAATCCAGAGAAGGGGTCTCTGCCTCCCTATGAAGTTTACACAAACTTTACTTTGAGCACCGTAAATTATTTAGTTGCCGTTTATCAATAATTTTCTTATTGAGAAAAATTACCTGGCAGCAATGACCTGCCAGTGTCCAAGTTTAGACCTGTGGCGTTACCCTTTATGCACTAACGCTCTGCGAGATTCCTTGATTTCTTTTAAGACATAATGAGTTGTGGAAGGAAAAATATGCAAATCCTTCCCAAGCTGCATTAAAGGTACATTTTATTCATCTGGTTAAAAATCACACTCACACTTTTGTCGACGTACTGGAGAGACAAAGACCATTTATCCTACTATGTGTATTCTCTATGTGTGTTATTTTTAATTTAGCTGTTTTTCTGGTTTGGATAAGTAGCAGTGCATCAATAAAGTTATTACATTTGCACACTAGTATTTTCTGCTATCTTGTAAAATGCTAAGCTATGGGGTCGTCTTTCCCACCTCTTCACTTGACATTACTTTTTATGTATCTTTCATTATTATTATCATTATTATTATGATTATTTCTGTTTGGGCAACAACACCACAGACTAACCAAGCATTTTCTCTTCTTTCAGGCTGCCAGCCTCTGCCTCTGAAGTATCTTGACTGGGCAGATGTGGAATCCATAGTTGCAGTTGTTTTCTCTTGTGTGGGGATTCTCATCACCTCCTTTGTTACCTTTGTGTTCATCCAGTACCGTGATACACCTGTGGTTAAGTCCTCCAGCAGAGAACTCTGCTATATCATCTTGGCAGGCATCTTCCTGGGTTATATCTGTCCTTTCACCTTAATCGCCCGGCCAACAGTGGCCTCCTGCTATCTGCAACGCCTCCTGGTTGGCCTTTCGTCTGCCATGTGTTACTCTGCTCTGGTGACCAAAACTAACCGCATTGCTCGTATTCTGGCTGGCAGCAAGAAGAAGATCTGCACTAGGAAACCACGCTTCATGAGCGCCTGGGCCCAGGTGATCATTGCCTTTATGTTAATCAGTGTACAGCTGACTCTGGAGATCACGTTAATCATTCTGGAGCCTCCTGAGCCCATCAAGTCGTACCCAAGTATACGTGAGGTCTACCTCATCTGCAATACCAGCAACTTAGGCATGGTGGCCCCACTCGGCTACAACGGCCTGCTAATCATGAGCTGTACCTACTATGCCTTCAAGACGAGGAACGTCCCTGCCAATTTCAACGAAGCCAAATACATTGCCTTTACGATGTACACTACCTGCATCATCTGGTTGGCCTTTGTGCCCATTTATTTTGGCTCCAACTACAAGATCATAACCACGTCTTTCTCTGTCAGCCTGAGCGTAACAGTGGCCCTGGGTTGTATGTTCACACCCAAGATGTACATTATCATTGCCAAACCCGAGAGGAACGTCCGAAGCGCCTTTACCACATCTGACGTGGTGCGAATGCATGTTGGGGATGGAAAGTCTGCGGCTCAGTGTGGGAGCAACAGCTTCCTGAATATGTTCCGTCGAAAGAAGGCTATATCTGGAAATGCCAAGTAAGTAACTTTTTTGTTGTTTTCTACTTTTGAAAGTGTTTTTGTTTTGGTGACATTGGCTTCAAATCTAAATGAAAAAAAAGAAGAAAACACGTTCATTCAATGTTATTTGTGATAAACAGTCCCATGCAGGTGTTTGTAAATACTTATCATGGACATGAACGTTTGGACTTTCAGAGATTTTATTAATGAATCTTTTTCTGGTGTGGAATTATTCATATAAAAAAACCATTGTTTTCATTAGAAAATAAATGTGGGGAAAGTTTCAAAGCTCCCTACACAGGTGCTGGATGCTGTCATCACTGGTTTCTGGCAAAATCCTGTTTAAATATTTGACTATTCATCTTGTCTGGCGACCTGTCCAGGGTGTACCCTGCCTCTCGCCCGTTGGCTGCTGGGATTGGCTTATTCCCGTTCGGGAATAAGCGGTAGAAAATGGATGGATGGATGGACTATTCATCTTGTCCAAGCTGATACGGTTCAATGAAAGTATGCTTATTCCTGGCATAGACCTAAATTTCAAACAGTCTACATATTTTTGGTCAAACTTAGTTAAGTGCCAGCTGTTATGCAGGAGGGAGGTAATATCTGTTATATCTAGCTGTTGTGATAGAAATGGGACCCAAACTTTATTGCATACATTCTCCCTTCCAGATGCCCTCCAGGGAACCTGCTCATAACTTGTCATAAAACAAAATACTCTAAAAATATAATAGGGGAAATAGGAATAATATACAATTACATAACGTAAATAATAAGAGTATAAAATGATGGTTTAAAATAATAATCAATGAAAAGCTTTTCTAAAGTCTTAAGTTTTCTCCTAAAAATAATATTCCCAGCTGCCTCAGGTCTGACAGGCTGTTCCACAGTTTTATATTTCATCCTAATAACTACAAGGATATGTAGTTCAAATCAAGATGTAAAAGGTTCTTCCTTCAAAAGGAAAAAAAGAAGCAAAACAGGAAGAAAAACTTTAAACTTTAAAATTTCCCTTTTGGATAAATTTTTCCTTTATTTAATTTAACTTCAGTTTCACTCTTAAACAAGTTAAGTAAAATTCAGCTTTGTTGTTTTACGCATTATCTTTCTAACACAGTAACAAAGGGCAATTATCCAATCCTCCTCTTCAGTTTTTATCTTTAAGGCAAAATAAGTTTATTTACATCCAATTTTACCAGTGGTCTGTCAAACTATACTTGTTTGGATCTGGCTCGAAAACACTTCTCTTACTTCCCTGACTTGAATAATGTTCGCAATTCTGTCCCAGCTGTGAACAGAGCTCGCTTGACTTTCACCTTGTATAGCGTGTTTTCAATACAATAGCGTGTTTTCAATACAATGAGTGCTGTCGAAAATCAGAGAAACAAAACCAGTGAAAGCCAGTGACATCCATGTCCATGATGGGTGTTGGTAAGAATTATGTTCAAGAGCTTTGAAAGGAAACTGAACTTTTTTTTTTAATTGAAGCATGATGTTTGTTTAACCTTCGCTTATGTCAGTATAAATACAATGAATATGAAACATTAATTTATTTACAGTAAAAAATTTATTCTTGTATCACATCCCACTTCCTAGAAAATCAAATGTTTTAAATTAAATTGTATTCGATATTTTATTTTAAAAAATCATCATGGGACGTCTGCTGTCATTGATTTGGTGCTAACATGTCAGTGATTATAGATTTGACTCACCTAAAATAGATATAAGACTTGCATATAACTTTTTTGAGATCCACAGCTGTGGCACGTGGGCAGGTGAATAAAGTAAGGAGTGGGACAGAGAATGAGAGTGATCCTAAAATGTTTAAGTGTTGTCTCTCACCCTTGCTATGCAGCCTATCTAATTTTAACCTTTAACCTTCTACACTAGTGTCAAGGCTGGCAAATGTTTTGGCATGGGGGGGGTATTCAAATCTCTTTTCCTCGAGAGCTGCATTGTCAACTGAGCTATTTCATTTTCACATAAATGACAAATGTATGTTCCAACACCTACATCCACGCTCATGTCAAGTTATGGCAATACTTTGACTAGGTCATGTAATCGAACCAATCTTCTTGTTCCAATATTTGAGAGAAATTGATTTGTTGGTTGAGGTATGTATGTCACCACTCTCCTAAAATAGCTACAGATATGTCCCCTCACAGCTTGTTAAAATTGAACTTTTTATGGTTTGTTCTGTCAAGTCGTATTCAATTTAGCTGGTGACAAATTGGTACAATTGAGGGATGAATTGGACAAACTTTGCAATTTTATATTCAGTTATTTTTCTCAATAAGACGCATGCTATCCCTTGAGGCTTTAAGTCTTCTGCTTGTACTGGGTGAAAGCCTGAGACATGAACGATAGAGCGTGTGCAAAGTAACCAGGGCAGATTATGTCCAATTGTAGGAAAATTTCACTTCCAATTGATGACGACAATTTATTTGGACTTGTGTGGTTACGTGCATTTTAAAAGTACTAATTTAGTCAGACTAATAGAATGAATTCCAATGTCTGATCAGCCAGAAGGCAACTTTCTCTGCAGTATCTTATCATTTTAGAAAAAAAACCCCTCTAAGCAAATAGCCAATTTAAATTGGTAGGAGCTCCGTTTAATTCACTGACTTACTTCTGTGGTCCAGACACTCTTCTTCTGTTGACACTGCAGCCCTCCATGAAGGAGACCTACCACTCTGCTTTTAGTTTATCCTGAATTCACCTCACATTTAACTTTCTCAGCATGTACATCCTGACCCCACCACCTCCCTATCTAACCACATTAGAGCCAGTTCGAGCTCATTCTTCACTAAACTGTGTTTCATCTCCGGACCAGTTCAGGGACCAACAGAAGAACTGCAAATGCATGTGTCCCATTTTAACTGTAAGATCATAGGAAGGAAGAGAATTGAGCTGGGTGGCTCTTAGTTCTTGATGTCTAAAACAATACGAGGATCATAATGCTGTCTGCAGCACATTATGAATCATTGCTTGTGGAGCTTATCAATGTAATGCTCTTTCGAGCTCCTGAGTGAACCTTTTGGCAAAGCTGTTAATGTCAAGTCATGTGGTTAGTAAGTATTTTAACATTAGAAATGTTGAAATGCTGTCGCTCTGTTGTGCTATGCTCCTGCTATGTTGTTTTTCTACCTTTACCTCCCGGTTTTCCTGTGATAGTAACTTCAGTCTTTATCTCGTTCATAGTTCTAATGGCAAGTCTGTGTCATGGTCTGAATCAGGTGCAAGACACCCTCCGAGGGGGGGGAATGTGTGGCACAGACTGTCTGTGCATGTGAGGAAACAGGAAGCCGGCTTGAATCAGACAGCGGTCATCAGGCCCCTAACTAACACCCCCGACCCCCACAGTTGTGAGCCCTCCACCGGCAACATTGGCACAGACCCTCATCTCCCCCAAGAAGCACCTGGCACTAAATCTCTGTGCAACCTGGCAGAGGAAGAGGATGATGGCGATGCACAGCGCCCCCTCTGGACTTCGACTTGCTCCGAACAAATGCAAGGACTGGAATCTGACTTAGAGGAACCGGCTTCTTATTCGCCTTCTAACTTGGACCCCACCACAGAGCGCTTGCAGGGGGCTGTTGTGGACACTTACAGCACCCATGTCCCACTGAATGACCTCACAACCAGGGACGCGATCCCTGCCAATAAGCCTTTGAGCCTAACACCCTCTCAGCTTCTTTCAGTCCCACAAGCAGGGGCATTTGAAGATGAGGGGTCTGAGGACGAGGAGCAGGACTTCTTACACAACTACATTTACGATGCCAAGGATGAGAGGGAAGGGGAGGACCCGGAAAGTGAGGATTTTACTCAAAACAAGCCAACTTTGGAGGATTTCTTTGCCCTGTCTCCACCCTCCCCCTTCAGAGACTCTGTGTGTTCAGGGGAGTCTGTCAACGCCCCCCCCACCATCGAGTCGATGCTTGGTAACGCTCCAAGCTCAGTGTACGCCTCAAACATCCTTCGAGACTTCGCACATAGCTCCTCAACACTGTGAGAGCGAAACCGGCCCCGACACAGCAGCTGTCAGCATCACGCAGACACACATTTCTACACAGTCACACGCACAGCCACGCACACAGTCACACACATACAGCAACATGCACAGTCACACACACACAGCCACGCACACAGTCACACATATACAGCAACATGCACAGTCACAAACAGCCACAGCCACAAACACAGCCACATACAGTCACACACAGCCACACATACAGTCACACACAACGCCACATACACAGTCACACACAGCCACACACACAGCCACATTCACAGTCACACACACAGCCACATTCACAGTCACACACAGCCACACACACAGTCACACACACAGCCACACACACAGTCACACATATACAGCAACAGGCACAGTCACACATATACAGCAACATGCACAGTCGCACACACAGCCACGCACACAGTCACACATATACAGCAACATACACAGTCACACACAGCCACACACACAGCCACATACACAGTCGTACACAGCCACGCACACAGTCACACATATACAGCAACATGCACAGTCACACACAGCCACACACACAGCCACATACAGAGTCGCACAGAGCCACACATACAGTCACGGACAACGCCACACATACAGCCACATACACAGTCACACACAGCCACCTACACAGTCCCACATACACAGTCACACAGACAGTCACACACACTGACACATACACAGCCACACAGACAGCCCCACAAACAATAAAGCGTAATAGTTTGTTCCAAACTATTTGCTTCCTTATAGTTATTACTTTTCGTTGTAAGTGGTCAATCTAAACATGGAAATAAATGAGGAATTATCAGTGAGTGCTTACATAACTGAAAGGCTTTTAGTGCACAAGGACTTTCTGTAAAATGTAAAACTAGGATCAGTGCCAAATTAGCCAGCTCTCATGCCAAATTTTAGTGAGTGATATAACACTGAGAGTTATCATAGAAGATGTAGCTGTGTTTTTTGGGTTGTGGCAATATGAAGAAATGTCCTCTAGTAATTAGGGGACAGTAATGTACCTCCACATGTAAGACTGTACAGTAAGTGCATTTAATGATAGATTGGATTAGGTGTGGGGGGGGGAAGGGGGGAAGGAGGGGGGGGGGGGGGGGGGGGGGGGGGGGGGTGGGGGGGGGGGGGGGGGGGGGGGGGGGGAGGGAGGAGGGGAGGGGAGGGGGGTCCAAAGGGGAGGATGGGAAGGGAGTGGAGTTGAGGGGGGAGTGTAGCAGGGGTGCCCCCCCCCCCCCCCAATGCACACTCACAGGTCTATTTATTTGTGAAGCATCACTGCTTTATTTAGAAGAAAAAGAAAAACTAATTCATTAATTCATTAATTGAACCTCCAGTTTTCTCCTTTGACCTTATCTCATTTTAATATTGAAAGTTATTTAAGTAAAATTGCGTATCTTGGCTGAATATTGCATTTAAATGTTGAGAGGGGGGCTCACTGCAAAAATACTCTTTAGGAAATATGATTTTCCTCAAGAACTGCGCTGTATGATATGTGATATGGTTATAATGTGCCAATCAAAGCTGTTTTCAACCTGCATCCCTGCTTTAACTTTTTTATAATGTAGCTGATAAAGGTAATAGTGTGATTGTAGATGATGCAGATGTTGTTTATTCCATTTGCGCTCAATCATAGCCCTGGGAACAAGTATTGCACGCATGGGATGTGATGAAAGAGTTGCTTTTGCTCCCCATGCCGTGTTGATATTTCATGTTTTCTGGGTTTGCTGTGTCATTGTAATGGAAACACACAGTACAAGTTTGTAATACTGTTAAGCCATCTCTTGTTTTTCACACAGGTGGTATGTTTGTAATACTGATAAATGTTTCTATATTTAGAATGTCAACAGGGAAAAAAAGACTTTATACATTTTGAAACTGCCCTCAAATACTTGTCAAGAAGCAGTGTTTTTCTTTTTGATAACTTTTAAGCTAAATCAAGTCAACTGTATCCTTTTAAAACCTTTGGTTGTAAATGTAACCAATTATTAATTGCTTCTTGTATTGGGATTCTACTTGTTTCGCTTTAATCTTGCTATGAAATTTAGTAGTTTACTTGAGGTTAAGTTTCTTAGTCCTTTATCTATAAGAATGCAAATCATTTCAAAGTTTGAGACTACACAGTGCATACTGTAGTGAAGCTGTGTTGTATTTTCAAATCTTTTTAGTCAATTATAGTGTAAGTTGTTTAATGATTTTAACTAATGTATAATATTATATATACACGGTGCCACCTGTTTAACACTGTTGAATCTAGAAAGAATTAGGCCTTTATGTTTTGGGTGAGCTAAACATGAACAATGCTGTAAAATAAAAATTATTTATATTAAGAGGACTTTTCACTGCCTTTAAGAACTTATAGAACTGGATGTAATAAGATTGCAAATATCCCACAACCTACCAAACTTCAATTATTTTTTAACAAATATATACTGTGTCCAAATGTTGTGTTTTAGTTATTTCATTCTTTGAATTACTTGGAAAGTTGTGTTAAATTAATAGAAAGATTTTTATATAATAAATTGTAAATAGTTTACTCCCCACATTTAAATGATAAGACAACCAAATTTATCTTTAATTTAAAAATGTGGTTATTTGTTTATTTGATACCACCACATCCTCAAAAATATCAGCACATAGAGATGACCAGCTTTACCTCAGAGAATCATGCTTATAGGAAATGGTTGTCCAGCACAACCGGATTCTGATACCATCCCCACATGATGCCGTATACAGGCTTGTCCCTTTGGAGGAAAGTGGGGATTACTGATCCGCTTCTGAAAAGCCTACTACACACCAAGACTAGAAAAGTGAATACCTGAGAAAAATACTTCCTACGTGAATCTTTTTTTTTTTGTTTGTTTTACCAGGTTTGCCTGGGTTTAATACTTTATCTGTACAGTCCTCTCAAACAACATGCATATTACCAAATTGCTTTACAAAATATAAAATACTAAAAGATACTGCATCAAAGCAATATAGAAAATACAGAAATATGAATGAGTAAAACACTAAAAGGTAGCACTATATCTGGAGTAAAAATGAATGTATTTGTGGAAGAATTCTGAAATGCTAGTTATGTTTGCACATTGTGGTTTGGCATTATATTGCTGAAATGGACAAGCCCTCTCTGGAAAACTCTCTCAGCCCTTGATTTGCTCAGCAGTAACATCTCCTTAACAAATATTGTTTGTGCAGTCATGCGGTTTCACACCATCATGGATGCTGCCCTTTGAACTCAGCATTAAAACAAGCCCACACACCCTTTCACAGTGGGGTGGATGACTTGTTGCACATTTTAAGTCACATATTAAATTTAAATAATAATAATAAATACAAAATAAAAAGTTGCATTCCATATTTATTTACATTTCACACTGTGATGCAACTATCTTGGAAAATGTCATGTTTAAAGTTAGAAGACTGCATCTCTACAGATTCATGCGCTGAAACTTTTTTAACACTTTTTTAAATTCAGAACAAACAGATTTAAAGCAGCTTTAATTTTTTTAAAGCAGTCCATCATACATTACATGACTAGTTCCAATGCTCCCAGCAGCGGGAGAAGAAGCTTATGTCACGCTTTCCTCGACATTTCCGGGTCCTATGACTTATCAGGTGGTCGCTTTGTGGCAACGGGAGGAGGAGGAGGAAGAGGAGAAGGAAAGGAGAGCATTAGAAAGTGTGAACGGAGAGGAGGGGGCGTACTTTTTCCTCCCTTTTTCTTTTTCTCTTTCTGTTTAATCTGGTCTGCAGCTCTCGAACCAGCCCGGACGTCCCCAGCTCCTCCAAACGCACATGAGCGAGGAAGCAGAAGTTATCTGAGTTTTCACAAAATCTGTCAGTCTCAGCATGGCCGGAGGCTCGGTGTCTGAGTGCAAGGAGTACTTATTCAAAGTGCTGGTAATCGGGGAACTAGGTGTGGGCAAAACCAGCATCATTAAACGCTATGTCCACCAGCTTTTTTCGCAGCACTACAGGGCGACGATCGGGGTCGACTTTGCACTTAAAGTCATCAACTGGGACAGCAAAACACTGGTCAGGTTACAACTGTGGGACATTGCAGGTAAGAAGACATTTCACACTCTTGATAAGTCTTACAAAGCTGAATTATACTGACTTGCTTTTGTGTGCGACATTTGAGGAAGTTTAAAACGTTTAATTTTTCCAGATAAAGTTTGATGATTTGCCGCATTTTGGTGATGAACTTGCGCAATGTCTTGCGGCCAAGCTAACATTCAACAGACAGATTTAAAAAAGCAGAAGTTTAAATACCCCGGGGACTGTTCAGATGGGGGAATCCACCAGAAAATACCGGTTCATCACGTCTCCTTGTTGTATTTTCCAGTGTGTGATCACTGCAGCGCATAATTGTCAAAGGAATGTGGGTCACGTTGCTATTACCGACTGCGCGCCGCCGCACCAACTTCTCTCCATGGAGGTTTTGTAATGTTTTCTGTAAGAACAAGCGGTTATGAGACACTTTAGGTGACCTTCCTGCTCCTTTATCTTTATGTCGTGCTTTTTTTTTCTCTCCTTGCAGTGTAACTGCCTAATTGTGCAAAAGTCCCCTTTTAATTCCAGTTCTCCTCAAAGAATTTCACTTTACTTTAGTAAGTTTTCCCCACTGCTGCTAAACTTGCACACAAGCCAACTTGCACATACCAGCAGCTTGAGTAAGCAAGCTTAGATAAATCAGAGTAAATAGAAAACGCGACAGCAGGCAACTCAAATTCACAGAGCAGAGCAGCCTTGAATGTGACAAGCTGAACAGATTAGTGATTTGATGCAGATAAAACCAGATTAAACCAATGATTAACTTTTCTTTCACACTCAGTGGTCAAAACTGACAGATACATGGACTTATACCAGTTCAGTTATCGGCAGGTATGAGGATGTGATGCTTGTAATGTCCCATTTGTGTCTGTCCTTTTCTGTTGGAGCTGATTGTCTTCACAAAAACACACAAGCCATGATGACTTGTGAAGTTCTTTGGTCACAAAGGCTCTGACATATGTGCTGTAAATCATGAGGCTAATTTGTGCCTCTTATTTTTAGGTTTGTGGAATGGGATTGTGTGATACAAAGGGTTTTGGAATATATGGTCTGTCATGAGAAAAGCCAACCGTTAGCATAATTGCTAGGGTATATCTCATTAGATCTTCTGTAAAACTTAGGGGTATATAAATTTGATTATTTTAATATGATAATACAGTAAGTACCTTATTTGTGGACCAAGCAGACATCTTGATCGTCTCTGAAACAATGCCTTAGATTTAATTTCATATGTTAATAGATCATTTATTGACATTTTGCAGACAGACCAGACAAACACTATTTCTTTTTTGCTTTTAGAAAAGAAAAAATCAGAACCAGTAAAAGAAAATTTTAAGTGCTAACCTGCTTAAGACGTGACGGGTAAAAGCCAGCACAGTGTTACCCACATACAGAGCCTTTCAAGTGTGGTTTTTCCTTCTCTGAAGGCCTCATTTGGTCTGGTCTGGCTAGCCTGGTTTTACTCAGTGTTGCACAGTTCTGTTTAGTAAGAATGCCTGGTTGTCGTACATCAGTTTGAAGGGAAGTGTGTAGCATATGTTGCCAAAGTATCAGGCAGTTGTAAGTTAACTGTATTTCAAACTAGACCGTGATCCTTTCTGGAACTTAAAGATTTAGCTCAACCTTACAAAGTAGCTTTGAGGTTGATTACAAAATGTAAACAAAAAGACTGACTAAGAGAGAAACAGAAAATGAGGAAGTGAAAAACAGAACTATTACAAACTTATCTCAGACTATTGATTTTCATTTCTGTGGCATATCTATGTAACTCCAAAGAGCTTTGAAAAATATTTGCTATATAATATATGCTATATTTCATGCACTGGTATTAAAACTGGTTGTTCTGGGAAAGGCAAAAACGCAATCTGAAAACCCCCACTAAATGTAATATTTTGCAGTAGTGAAAATCGTAATCTAAAAGCAAAAACCTCATTTTTTCTCTCATTTAATCTCATTTAAAAAAGACTTGTTTACTTGTTGTTAGTTATGTACCAATACCAGTATGGACAATTTCACCCAGTAGGATGGCGTCTCTACCCAGTCAGTGAGTGAGGCAAAGTAGTTCATCCAAAGCATGTTGTAATACTTGAACCTGAATTGAATGGTTTTTTAAATTGAAGTTGAAATCACAATCAGTATTCGTATTTTCCTTTTTCTATAACTTTTTACTTTTTAATTCAATTTTTTCCCCTTGCCTAAAATATTATTTTATTTAATTACATATTTTTCTTAATGGTTACTTTTTGCTTTTTTCAAAATTTAAATTTAGCCTTATTTAGGAAAAAAACAAACAAGCTAGTTGGGGCTTGTAGTTGCTTTGTTAGAGTTGTGCACCAAATTCACAAAAAATGACTTAATCCTTTATAGATCCATTATTATTAATAAATATTCAAATTTTTCATCTTTATATTTAAAAAGATGCTGAAAAATGACTCATTTCATATTGGTATTTGCTAAAACTAAACACTAAAACTCAGATATCAGTATCAGAAGTGGAGAAAGTACATTGGTGAGTCCACTGCCTGGCCAAAAATTAAGTCACCACAGAGTTTTAACAAAGCAAATAGGTACAAGCCTCCTATTGGATTACTTCATGTGTGATTATCTTTTAGCTATTATATCTTTGTAAACATTATATTTACCCATCTGATCCATTGAGGAGCTTTTAATTTCTTACACAACTGTATGTAAAGACACATCCTGGGGTTGTAGAAAAGACGTTAGTTTTTTTTTTTTTTTTTTTTTTACGAAGAGTCAAATTATTGGAAGCATCAAGCAGAGAAGACATCTAATCTGACAGCAGAAACGGCTAAAATTGAGTTAAGAACTACCCAACTAATTTGAAACTGGAAGGATACTACTGTCTTTGAGAAAGAAATGTAGTTTGGAAAAATTCTGAATTGTTGTGATTGGCAAATGCTTGATCATTTGGAGAAATCAAATCGTAGAAAAACAACGGTAGAACTCGAGGCTTTCTCTAATAGTGAAAAAGTGTTTTTCCACATCCTCATTTCGAAGGGATTTAAGGGATTGGAACTGAACAAATGTATAGCCATAGGACAACCAATAATCAGTGAGGCTAACTGGAGAGAAAAAAGCTCTAATTTTCCTGGGAGTGTAAAGATCAGATTCTGGAGCAATGGAAGAAGGTTCTGTGGTCTGATGTCTTCATGAGTCCAGATTTATGCTGTTTCAGAGTGATGGGTGTGTCAGGGTAAGAAGAGAGGTGAGACAGCCATCATGCCGAGGGTCTTCTGTACAGGCCTGTAGGGGCAATGATATGATCAGCAGTTAATGCAGTTGGTAAAGTCTAAGTTCAGCAACATTATGTGGCCAAGAATGAGGTGAGCTGACCTGAATATACTGAATGATCAGGTTATTCCATCAATGGATTCTAAGATGACAATGGCAGGATTCATCGGACTCAGTGGTTCTGTGGCTACAACAGAGTTCAGAGCTAAACTCAATTGAGAATCTTTATTGGTTAGACTCTCAGATCATCAAGTTTTTGGTGAAAAGTATATTTTAACACTGGATAAAATATGTCTTATGACATTGCAGAGGGTTAGTGAAACGATGCAAACGATGCACCTTATGATCCTCGTGCAAACGTCTTTATATATATATATATATATATAT
>JBAMHX010000025.1:12867002-12878962 GCA_037177515.1 Pseudomugil tenellus | reverse complement strand
GGAGGTTCGTAGCATTCAGTCGTTTGTCCTCGTCCAGACAGGGAAGTGGAATTGGCTAGGGGATCCCGAGTCCATGGGTAGAGAGGTCAAGGGCCCATAGGTCGGGAACGGAGCATAAACGGGATCAGTCATGTTCACAACACCTGCATCCACAAATGGACTTTTAATCAGTAACAGGAGGAAAAATTAAAGGAAAAGGCAGAAAGTCAGTGAAACGTTTCCAAGAAAAATGAGCAATTTAGAAATTAAAATTTTAAAATTATAATTAAAGATTTCAATATATTCAATATATTTAAATATAGTCAATATATTCTGACATCTTGCTTTGGTAAGAAAAAAAACCTTAGCTATATTTGTATTTGTTCTGATATATACAGGTTGATTGTAGGTATTGACACTTTCAACCTAACAATGGAATTGAGCAATGTTGATCCCTGTTGAAAAAACACTGGAAGTGACATATTACCCAAGTGCTTTTCCTTTTTTTTGTTTTCTGCCATTGCCTGAGGCAAACTTTGGCCTCTCCAGAAAAAAAAACATGAAGCTGCTTACCTCTATGACACAGACACTCTGATTAATGCAGACATTACACAAAACAACTGCAAATTGTTGCAGTGTTGAAATGTTGCTGATTTGTTATAGTTTTATCCTCGGGTTTGAATAATTCACAGTTTCACACATATGGGATGAAGCGCCAATCTAGTTTTTCAAAACTGCATTCATTTACCTTTTAAAGCCCAAATTGTACCCTTCAGTGATACTCAAAATAAAGGCAAAACACATCATACTTCACCAGGATCTTTCATCAGCAATTCACTGTTATTTTGAACGCTGAATTTCTACAGCAAAAATACATTTATCACAGAATTTATATCAGAAGTTATTGCCTCACCTACATTTCTGTGTATCTCAGTTAATGTTACTCATTTGGATATTAGTTTTTATTTCACTGTTTCCAGTTTAATTTTTTCTTTCATTGTTTTTAATGTTTCTCACAAAATGATTGCCAATAAGCAGCTCTGATACATTAAAAAGGCTGGATATGAAATTTTGAGCATTTTATAGATCAGAAGATCCTTTGTGTGTGTGTATGTGTGTGTGTGTGTGTGTGTGTGTGTGTGTGGAGGGGCATGTGTGCATGTGTGCTTGCTTCACCAAGAAACAAGGGAGAACCTTTGTGCATCCAACATTCTTTCAGACCTGTGGTCAAAGATTGAAATGGATGGGGACAAACATTCAGCCTTCTTGCTTGGGGGAATAAAGGATAGTGTGTCAAAACACAATGATTGATTTTATACCCTCATGCTTTGTACCTCCGGTTACAGAGATGTTGTTAGAGAAATGAAATTTTCTAAGAGAATACGCCTACAATCGTGTGGCAATGCTATTTACAAAGAATGGTATAGCCTCTCCGTTGCACTACATGCCTAGAATCCGCTCCCTCTCCTGGTTGTGGCAGCCTTTGGGGGCCACGCAGGGAGCATTTTCCACATTGTGTTCCATCTTTTCCCAGTGGTACCATCTGCTGTTTATCCTCGTTCCAATCGGCTTGCAGTGTGTGCCGAATGACCTGCTGCCTGGGGAACCATGTGTGTGCGTGAGTACTGAAAGCTTGAACGTGTGTGTGGAGCGTAAAAGAAGAGTGTTGTTCTTGGGTGTTGTGAACCTTTAAGCATGTGTTTAACTGACAGAAGCATCCAGTTCACACTGAGAGACAAAGTACATGTCCTTTCCTCACTGTAGTCTTGATAACCTTTAGTTTACTGGTTAATATTGACTTTTATCTCCACTGTCCCAATGTTTTTGGATTTTCAGAAAATGTATCTTTTAAAAAATCATTTCACTATGTAGATGATTTATAAGACATTCACGTTTCCAAATACTAACTAGTGTACCAACCTTCACGTTCTTTTAGAGGTATATCATTGACTTACAACCAGAGTTCTAGTCCACAGGATCAATTGGGCTGAATCACCTTTGCTGATTACTTCGTCCCTCTGCCAAAGCCTGTTAACACCTGCGCTTCTGTGTTTAGGTTAGAAGACAAGTGTAGTTTAAAGGTTAAGCTTGTCTGTGATACAGTGGGAGAGTTGCTGTAGGAAATCTAGTTTAAACTTGATGTTAGACAATGTTGTATTCTAAAGAAAAGTTTAGTTTTTCAATTTAAGTATCGAAGCAGTTCGTCTGATTAGATATGTCTCATTGCACAGATAAAATAATTTCTTCCATATGTTTATTTAATAAAAACACAGAAAGAAAGAAAAATGGTTGGAACAACTGGAAGTTAATATCTCGCTATTTACATCATTTTTTATGCTTGTACAGAGAAGTCTTCCAGGAGATGCTTCTGGTACCAAAGGTCCACACTCCAATTTCTAATTGCTCTCTGCACATCACAAATAATGATACAGGGAAGGAGATTGACATGGTCTTTACAAGGTGGTGCTCTTGTATATCAAATCATAATGGACCTAAAGATGTGAAAAATCATTGGACTTCTATACTACATAGACTTCAAATATTTTATTTGGTATATTAGCATATTCATTGCTTATATATTATCGTAACAAACATATCTTTGGAGATGCTTCAGACTTGACTTAATAATTAAGTAAATCTGAACTTTTCAAATTAATTTAGGTGTTATTTTAGTTGTATCTTCCACTAATTTTTAAACATTTTTGGAATTATACATTAAGCAGCTACAAGAAAGTCTTTCTCTGTCAATATCTTGACTGCTTTACACTTCTGATATTTTGATTTCATGGTTTAATATTTCTGTACATTATACTGTTGTAGCAGAGGTTGTGTCACCTAAACTCCTCAATGCTAAAAATGAGTGGAAGTTATGCATGATTTGCACAAAGGAACTTTCTCCAAAAGTAACCCTAACCCTAACCCTTCCATCCTAACCAGCTATCGTCTCCCCCTAGGTTCCCTTGTTAATACTTCCTAACCCTAACCCAATGAAAGGATTCCAGGATTATTACATTCCCAATGACAACAAGCTCATATTTCGGTGAGAGTAGGTATAATGAAGTGTAGGGAGAGCGGGGATGGTTGCCACACTTTTACTTAAATTAGATTCCTGATGAAACTGTAAAAGAGAAGAATACCTTTTCTGTGCATATTTAGCTTAATGTGTCAGGTATAATTTGATATTCCTACATCTGGTAGAATCCATTCTATTCAAAATATATAAGCTGACAAATGCAAGGTTGTCTCACCTTACGGGGTGGGTTGTCCCTGGGTTATTCTAATGGGAAAAAATGTTAAATTTTGACATTTTTAGAAATTACAAAACTTTTTTTTTTTTCAAATTCAATCAAGCTACATGACTCTTGCTAAAATAAAGAGCCATGGGAAACTTTACTATAAACTAAAGTAAACTGTATAATTCCTTTAAAGACCTTAAGACTATGTGACTCTTCACATAGATAGTCTGCAAATATCTATCACTTTCTACCTTAGAAATCTCAAAACAGCCTCTTGTAATCAAAAGTAAGAGCCCCTGTTGAGAGTTTAAAATAATATGATGATTCAGAATTTTTATAGGGAGGGTATCCTTTGTAAAACCTGCTAAAACTGTAAAACCATCCTGTATTATGCTGAAAGTGCAAAACGCTAATCAAGAGCAGAACTTTGTCACCATAACGAATTGTCACAATTTCTGGCCAAAATGTTTAAATTAAATTTAAAGCTGGCAATTTCGTTCCTTTATGTAGGCCAGCATATTACAATCTGTGACTTGGTTTAAAAAAATCAAAACTTCTGAATGAAGGAAGTTAAGTTAAAATAACAACAATGGACAAGTGAAAAAAAAAACACTTGAGTGATTGAAATTACTTAATTTTGCAACCTTAATGTTAATAGTTTTTGTTTGTTTTTTTTTTTTTTTTGCTTCTGATATTGTAACCTAAATAAACAATTTTCAAACAAATGTAGACATCCCTTTGTGCAAATGTATGAACATTGTCCTGTCTAAAGAAAATCCAAACAAGCTTTATGACATGTTTATACCAGCACTCACATGAGACAACCAACCCCCCAAAATTTGTGACAACCTACCCCACCTGTCATTTTAAGCATTTCAAGCCACATGCATTAGCTAGGCTAAGAAAAAAAACTAAGCAAATTGTAGCTTTCTCTCTATACTTTCAAATGGTAAAAATTCATAGTGTTATAACTGGGAAGAAAAAAATGAGATGTCCCCAAAATTTACGCTTGCATTTGAATAACTAATAAAGTTGTCTCACCTCAAGTTTTTGCTGCTTTTACATCTAATATGATGACTGCAACAACCTACCTGTGTCCCAATCAACCATGCTTCCCGATATTTAAATGAATAATAAATGCATAATAAATGCAACAAAATATGCGTTACTGTAACATGTCAGTATTATTGTTAATTAATTCTTTATTACTAGTGCTCACAACAGAATTAATATTTTTCATAAAGTAAAAAAAAATTGTGTTTAACAAATAACACTAAAATTAATCTTCAATATGGAAAACATATATTTTCTTATTTATATTTCAAATGTTTTTTTTTTAATATTGCCAGTTAGTCGAAAAGATTAACACAAGCAACACAGTTTTGTTGAAAATAAAGAATGTAAACCTTTTCCTGGACATTATTTACATTCACTTAAAAATTTGTCTGCATTTCGAATGACACTGGGCTGTCATTCCTTTTTTAACTACGTTTTCATAGAAACATCATAAAACAAATTGTGCAAATCCTGGTAATGAACTACAATTTTTGCAAATTCCATGGCAGCACAGCAAAATGAATTCTGATGGTTTGTTGTCAAATTGGAGCACAAACGTATTAAATTAGAATGTATTGTACACTGCTCACATGCATATATAGCTTGTTTTTGTATTTTGCTTTAGAAGTAAAGAAATGCTCGTTTGTGAAAATTGTGATTTTGTAGATCTTAACTTGTGTTTACTTGTGTGAAATCGGGGTTTGAAATGTTCTATATAAAACAAGGCATCTTAAAAAAGTTATTGAAAGTTTTGGAGTTGCATGCAGCTACATATAATAAAAAAAATTTTTGACCTATCATGGCCCTGTGATGGACTGGTGTACCGTGCCCCTCGCCAGGCTTTATATAAAGTGCTTTTTATCCAGCAACACAAACATGCTTTACATAATAAAAACAATTTATGCATATCAAAATAAAACAATTAATTAAAAAAAATAAAACAATATTTATATATCCAAGGAGTGATCAGTCAATCCAGTTGTCCTTTCATCTTTACCGACTTCTGTTCCACAGACGACAAGTACCAGGAAGTGTCCTCCACTCAGGATGTTCCCCAGCAAAGAGAAGAGCCAAACTGTTGTAAACTATGACTCTTAAGTGTGACCCGCACATAAAGTCTATGGTACCACTGAAAAGTGTTTACGTGGTATCTGCTTTAGCTCACACACTTCTCTGATCTCACTTGCATGCACATCTCACTTTCTCTCTCTTTCTTCTCACCCACTTGCTTGCTGCCTGTCCATATCAGTTTTTCCTGCCAATGCATACACACACACCAACACTCATATGAATTTACATTCACCCACACACAACTGATAAAAAGAAAAGCTACTGAATCTGAAAGGGTGGTTTTGTTGTTACTGTCTGACTTATTTGTCAGGAGCCATGATTTACTCATGATTTATTGTCTGAAGAATCACTCATCTACCATAACTGTTGTAAATCCGTAGCTTTACAACATGTATTTTCTCTAATTGTATACAATAATTTAAGGCATTTACACTTGCTATGCCAAAACACAAACCACTTTAGCTACCATTATTTTAATTTTCACTTGCAAATTGTTCATAATTAAGTATTTATTCAGAACGTTATTAGCAAATTAAGCACGCCAAGATGTGTGTTTTTGTCATGATTTCTGCTCTGCTATAAATATGCTGCACTCTTCCCCACCTGATTGCTGATTATCTCACCTGTGCTGTTGCCTATTTAATCACCTGCTCTAGACCTGCTCAGTGTGAGATTGCTTGTATTTTCCACAGCCTTTATGCCTGGTCAAGTCCATGTGTCTCCTTCTTAGAGATTATTACCTGGTTTTGACCCAGCATGTCCCCAACATCTGCCTTTGCCTCATCCTTACTGGATATATTAATCTCCTGTTGCTGAACCTTACCCGACCCTGCCTCTAGTTTTGCTCCTTGGATTTTCTCCCCATGAGACCTCTTTGTGTGAGACCCTGGACTCCTCTTGGACTAGTGATTTCAGATTCTGCTTTTCCTTTTCCTCGCTTCATCTCATCCCAGGTTTTTGCCTCACCTGTTTTTTGTGTTCTAGACCTCCAGCGATCCAGAATTGGAAAGACCACCTCTACCACTCTTTGTTAAAATAAACTTAAAATACACTTTTTCCATTTAGCTGAGTTCTGGGTTTTTTGGCTCTCATCGTAACAGTTTTGGATCTATTTTGAGTCAAATTTGTTGGATTTATTTATTTATTTATTTTTTTTAGCAATAGTGGAAAAAATTAAGCTGTATGGAAACGGATCATGTTGTTTCAGCAGATATTACAAAATTAAAAAAGATCGAAAAAATGAACAATTCTTTCTTTTCTGCACTTTATGCATAGCGCATCATTTCAGTAAAGTAAAGGTACATGTTCCTTTTTTTCTTGAGCAGGTTTGGTTTTACCTTGAAATTTGAAGCATGTCTTTAATGTTTCACTGTCATGTAAGTGGGAGTTCCGCCATATTATCTTGGCTAAAAAAACCCTCTGCCTCCTCTCTCCTTTTGTGCTTCTATGAAAGAAGAGAAACAAATAAAAATAAAAAACATCAGATTTAAAATGGTTCCAATGCTTTGACTCATCAGTAACGTTTCATACCGTTCCAAGCTTCCACTAGCTTGATGGCTATGGTGTTGTAAGCTTAATGACGGCAATGTGAGGTTTTGACATTTTTCTTTGCTTTTTTGTGTTTTACAGGGTCATAAGTGCATGGTTCAGGCAGAGGTGCTCCATCAGAGCTGGGATTTAGATGAATCGCAGTTGGCTTTTGCCCGTGTGCTTAAAGAAATGGAGAAAAAGCTGTGGATAGGTATTTTCTGTACTTAAGATACTCATAAATGGCACAACATATAGTCAGTCATTCTCAGCTGCCAAAGAGTAGCAGAAAAGCAAGTCAGTGTCGTGAATTTTGATACAGACAATTAGCTCTTAGTAAGCATTTTGGGTGATTCAGATAACCCCCAAGACATACAGCATTGAAGCATTTTTATTATTGGAATCAAAAGTTAGTCCGCATTTCACCCCTGGGTTTTATTAGACTTACTATTTTCCCATTATATTGTCTCCTGCATGCCTTATTTTATTTTTTAGTTTGAAATGCAGATAATAACTCTGTAGGTAGTGTCAGGAACCAGTGCATACCGAGTGTATTTTCAACCACAGAAACCCAGGGGCCTTTACTCCCAAACCTAATGAAAACCAAATGAATACAGCTGCTTTCCCAGATCAGTGTTATTTTTTGTGCCCACTGGTCATTGGCTGTTGCAGTAATCCTGTCTTCTGCCACCAAAGCTTCCTCTCAGCCTTTTAATCAACAAAAATTCAATCAATGAAAAAAAGAAGACAAAACAAAAAAAAAATAGGTTTAGAATTTGTTGAAGCCTCTTATAAACAAAACAAACAACAAACAAATCCAAGGATATGATGTGTTGATTTGAAAAAGCCTCTGCACGAGGACAGTGTGCATGACTGCCTGAAGAGAAAGACTAGCCTGCTGTCACTGAGGTCTTTTTTTTCTATTCCTCTGGACAATGAAGCCAAATTCCTCCATTCAGTTTTAGGCATGAAATGTACAAATGATATGCATGAGAGTCATGTGCAAGATGTACACTTGGGATTTATATTGTTTGTTTTCATGTGACTTTTCTGTTTTAGATTTATGTAACCATGTTGAGGTTTTTGTTGGAAAATTCACATTTTAGTCCTCGGATGTATTGTATGTAAAGGGTCAGTATCCATAAAAAAACCTCTTGTGTTTTCCTAATAATCTTGCAAGAAATGGGTCAGTAGGATGTCAAATGAAGTTGGCTCTTGCCCCCTGGTGTCCTGGGAAATATCCCAGGATGAGAGTGAATTAATTTCACTCAGTAAAACTCTCAGTAGTGAGACTATGCCCTTGATCATGTTCCCTACATGCTACATGGATAAACACATGCAATATACTATGACAAGTTTTCTAACCTGTTTTCTAACCTGATATGCTGCTGTCAAAATGCTACATAGCCTAAGTTTAATGAATGTCATACATTTTTGCTTTAATTCCTTGAATATACATTCCTGTCTGGAGTAGCTGTACATGCACTTAGGTCAGCAGTTTCATTCCCATGACAACCACTGTCATAGTTGTTACTGTAATTTTTTTATCAGAACAATTCTAGCTTTATACCACAAGAAAAAAAACTTTAACTTTATCAATCTTGAAATTACTGTTGAGGCCATTTCTGTCTTCGATAATCATTCTGATTGATAATTAGATTTATCTGAACCTCCGTCTTTATACATGACTCAACTCAAAATATCAAAACACTTTAGATAGAATGACATTTAGTCATTTAAATGATGGATTATAATGCTTAGATGTAGGGGAAGTGAGACTGACATAATTTAAGTTGGGTATTTTGTTTATTTCAGCTTTAAAGGGCAACAGTGCCATCTAGCACACATGCTTATGCATAGCACATATACTGTGTGAGGTAAAGTGATGAGCACCAATTTCACCACAAATGGTGTAGTAGTGCGCATTGAAATGAGGGAAATGTTTTTTATTTTTTTATCTATCTCATGCCTGTTGTTGAAACTAGATTATATTTACAACACCATTTCAAAGTGAGACATTCAGTGACATTAAAAAACTGTGAATTCATTAACAAGTTATTGAAACTCAGCATTAAAGTGAGCTTTGGAGAAAATTAAGCCAGTTGAAATTTGAGTCAATTTGATATCAGCTGGGTGGTGAAAAAGTTGGGATAGATTTAATAAATGAGGTATCTAATGATATTGTCATGTGACATTTTAGTTCTTGCCAATAAACTTTTTTATTTATTATATTGACAATAGTTCAAGCTTTTTTGAAAATGCAACTCCATTTTGCCAGTAAATTTCATTTACAACATTTTTAGTTTTTTGACAAGCAGATCAACTCTTACACATATATCAGACCTTGTGCTCGACACTGAATAAGAAAAAACAATATTGACTTGATAAATGGTTCTCATTGAATACTGTCAGCTTGCTTTTCTGTTGTTTTGGATAGTTTTTTTCTAGATCTACTCATAAATGCCCCACTGGCTTGATGAATCTGATTAATAATAAGTGGCTTTGTTTGCAGATACAAACATTAAACCTTATATCCAATGACATTTTAAAGACGGATTTATTTGTTTTGTTGTATTTTCTTTCATTTCCATTTTCTTTTTCTGTATTTTCTACAAAGGCCAAGGTGGATGCAAAGAAGAAAAATTATAAAAGTCTATTGTTTAAAATAGGACATTGAAAAAGGATATATAATCCCTGGTAGCTCGGCAGCTGGTTATGTACCAGCCTGAGTTGTTCTGCAAAAGAAACATTATAGACAGTGGAACGATGACCTTTTGCTCAGATATATGTCTGTTTGAGCATGAGCTTTATTATTATGTTCATGCATGTTCATGCAGAGCCCTGGCCTGACTCAGGCAAACTGGAGCAAAACAGAGGACATCGAAGTGAAAAAGGACACAGAGAAAATCGAGCATGTTAAAAAGGGCTGGGAAATGACTGATATCCAGATACCATGTCAGAGCAAATAACATAACCCAGAAGTTCTTCTGATTCTATGTACAAAATAAATCTAAAAGAAAACTATCTTTGATTTTTATTTTTTATAACAAAGCAACCTTATACTTTATACTTTGTTTATACTTTTAAACAACCTTATAACCTTATGTTATACTCACCTCATCTTGAGTCAAACATATATCATGTATTTGTTGTTTGTTTCGTTTTAAGGCTGTTCAGTCTCGTATGCGGTACCATGAACAAATGCAAAATGAAGCAGATGAAAGCAAACATTCTGGTACTTTTCGACTTATGTACATAGGTACTTTGTTTCTTAGTACTTTTCCTATTTGTATCATAAATGTTGGGGTTCTTTTGAAGATCTTTTTGCATCTGTTACAGCTGAAGGTCTCAGTCCATCCAGTAAAAACTGAAAGACCAAACTAGTTTTAACCTGACATCCACTTCATCAGGTTTGTCACTCATCTTACTGCGTTTTCAGCCTATTTGAATTTATTTACCTGCTTATTCTATTGCTGGGACAAACAGAAAAAGCTAAAATTCAGAATAATGGTGCGTCCACAGCTGATCATGTGCGTGTCTGTAACTATAGACATATTCATACAGCAAAGTAAAGACATTCCATTGTATCTCTCTGATAATCTGTGTTTTACCTGTGAGTCTAGTCGTGCGCATGCAGCCGATTATGCAAAGGTTTGTTTTTCTAGTTCTGTGGGCCTTATCTAAGATCTATCATGAGGCTTGATGGCATTACAGGGATTGTTCTGTGTGTGCATATGTATAAATGTGTATGTTGAATATGTATGATGCTACATTGGTGGACACGATGATATTTATGGTCTCAACAGCAGAGTAGATTATACAGTATCTGCAGGACTTTGTAGTAATTTCCGTTTCATGACCTTTGGTCCCATTGGTGCAGTGGATTACATTTTGTACTCTCCCTGACCTGAAAGAGCACTGCATCAGCTCTAGAGGATAGTTGTGATATGAAAATGTATGAATGCCTAGACATGTCCAATCTTTTGTCTGGACCTGTAAGAATTTAAATAAGGTAGGATTGTTCAAAGTGGTATACAAATCCTGTGAGAAATGGTAATTAGTAGCTTCTCTTGGTTCTGCCTGCAAACATTGTTTGAGGTACTTGTTCTCCAACTACAAGCTACTACACGTGTGCCTCCATCTCTACATAGTGACACAAAAGCACCATTGCTAGCTTTAGTCACCATGTGATTGATGCATAGGTTAGACATAAGTTTCATCTGAAACCAATACACAGATAAGCTCACAAGATACTATGACTGTTCTGCTTGTCTTTATGGAAACTGTGTGTTAATACTGTATGTGACTGTCAGGTTTTATTTTAAAGACTCTCTCCTTAGCTCTGCCCGAATCTCTCACACCATCACTTGCTCCCTCCATCCTCCTTCTGTCCATCCCACTGCTGGATAAATGAGATGGTATTTGGGTCTGTTAATTAGAGAGCTATTTCAGGGCCCCCGTTGCTCCAATGAGATGTGCCCCTCTCTCATCATGTCTTCATCCTCCCTGCTGTGTGTGTATGCTCACATGTTTCTCTGTGTCCAGCTACTAATGGCTGCTGACACTGCAGCCTGCAATTGGAGCAAAGCTAGAGATGCAGAGGTGTACAACATGAGCAGTGTTAAATTGGTTTGCCGTACACTTCTCTCTCACAACAGTGAATCATGCATACTATCTTTCCTGCATTTATATGTTTTGTTACAATGATAGAGATTGAGAAAGAGCAGCACAACATGAACTCAGTTGTCACCTTTGGTGACCTCCTGGTTTATTAAACTCAATTTTAAGAAGGTACAGAAATACTTTCAACTGTTATCAGGTCTTCACATTTCCGCCTTCACAGTGTTTATCCACATTTATTTAATAGCACACTAGCCTGCATGTTTTCTATGTACATTTCAGTCAAATTAAATTCTCAAATATGAATCTGAATAGACATGATAAGGCATGGGACCGGGTTGAAACTAGGCTGCTCTATAGGCCAGAAGCTGGGGGAAATATGGTCCACTGAGCCTCTGTCCTCTGGTTTCATCTGCTGTCCCTCTGCTATCACTGTCATGCATTTAATATAATATTCTATAACTCTGATTA
>JBAMHX010000025.1:12847357-12858671 GCA_037177515.1 Pseudomugil tenellus | reverse complement strand
CACACACACACACACACACACACACACACACACACACACACACACACACACACACACACACACACACACATATATATCTTCCTTTTAGATAAACATGAGCCAGGTTGTCGCCTAACTGATTTGTGTGACTTTCTTGTGTGGTATAAATAACGATTGTGTCCACTGCTTCTTGGTAGTTCACACAGACTGCTGAGTTGCAAAGGTGACTACCCTTGCGAGTAAAATGTAACTACCGGTGTCTGCGTCTTAACTGTCCCTAACAGGTCGCCTGCAGTGAGGATGTTGGTGGATGATGAGCAAATTTAGAGGTGGCAGAAATACCTGATGGAAGAGATGGAGAGGTGTTTTGTATCAAAATTGCTTCAGAGCTGCTAAGGCATATTTTTGTTTAGTCCAACTCATAACGCTGAATTAGAGATCAACTTTTCATAACTGGATGGAGGCAAGAACACAATTTCCGCAATAGCATCATAACAGCTGCTGGTAACACAACTTAATTACCTGGTGTTGGAGATAATTGTATTAATGCAGCTATGCAGACTTCGTTTACACATCAGAGCCAGGAGGTGTCAGATTGCCAATAAAACAGGAGTCTAAGTTTCATCCTGCTTTATTGGATTGTGCAATAGCCTTTGCCAATCACAAGAGATTATTGCTCTGCTTAATTTACCATCAGAGCGACAGGATGAGAGGAGATGGCTCACAATCACTGAACTGCAATCTGTGAAAAAAAGACCTTAACTTTCCTTTCAGTTCTTAAATGCTGGATTCCACATCATCCCTGTATTTTTCTTTGAATTTCAGCACTAACATGAATGAAAAGTGGTTCTCTGTGTTGCATCCTGTTAGTTGAGCTGCACAAACAAGATAAAGTGTGAACTGATGCAAGCTGATACAGCAATTTCACTATGCAAAGGAGTCAATAACTTCACTATTGCTACCTGATAACAGAACATAAATCTCTGTTTCACACACAGATACACATAGACATTCGCTCTTGTCTTAAATTTTTAACAGTGTGCATAATTTCTAAATAGCAAAGATAAACAAAGTACACTTTAATTTCATGTTAGAGGCTCAGGAATCATTTTCTGTCTCCAAGAATACTTTTTATACTACAACATAAATATATCTAAATATTGGAGTTTGCTTATTAATTATCCTCATATTTTCAACATCTCTGTAAAAAAATGAAGAGTATTGTGATACTTTCAGGTCCCTGTGCAACAAAGTAGCAGTGAACCAGTGGCCCAGCCTTTCATTGACTATATTGAACTCCTGCTCCTTCAGAGGACTGTGAACAACAGTTTTCTCCCTTGTTCCTCCTCATCAGCCACTTTCTCAATTCAGAGTCAGTGATGCTGAACCAAGGCCAACGTACGGTTCACCTTTCATGTCTCTTCAGTGTCCAGATGACTGGTTCAAGTAAACTTAATTTGAGTGGCAGCTTCTTTCTAGGAATCTGTCCTCTCCGATTTTCAGTTTCATTGCAGTGACGACACTGGCAATGCCCTTTCCTTTAATAGTGGCATCCATCTGCTCTAGTGTGTATGTCTCTCATTGTGTGTGTGTGTGTGTGTGTGTGTGTGTGTGTTGATGGCTAGCTTATCGCCTTGCCTGATTATTGGAAACCAGCTGTGCTGCTCTGAGTGGCAAAAACCAGATATGTCATTTTCATCCCCTGAGCTGTTTGCTCTAACATCACCGTGTTCCCCGCTCTCTCTCCCTCACACACACACGCACACACACATGCACACATCATCAGAAGCAAACATTTGTAATATTAATGGGTGGTTAAGGACACTTGACCTCATAACCTTAAATACAAAGTGAAGCAACATAGAAGATCATTAGTTACACTCCTCTTCCTCTCTTCTCCATTTTCCTGATTAGATGCTGTGTGAAAGTGATGGAGGCTTTGTGCCTTTGTTCCTTTTTAAAAGGTTAGTGTTAGATGAGTGAGTGGCAGAGATATCAGGAAGAGGAGTTCACTTACATATGTGTCTCGTAGTTTTGTTTCCTTCTTTATGCAACACTGTTACACAACATGTGTGTTTGTCATTAAAAACATCCAACTATTTAACAAAGTGCTCCCTCAAGGGCAATGACTCATTAACTGCTGCAGATGTGTGTGGAGTATATGTGCCTTTGCATATGTAGATGGTCCTCACACTTAATTTTTCTGCCTTGGTATGTGAAGTCTTCTGTATTCAGCAGTTTTGTGATCGTGTCGACAAACGGCTTGCGTGAATGTTTGTGTCTTGTTTCTTTTTAATCACAACCACCTCCTCCCTGCACCGGGTGTGTTTTGTGCACTGATAATGGGGATCATAACATTTTCTGGATGTATCTTATGCTGAGGACACATGGCTTAATGCAGCAGGGAGGCGTCAGGTCATAAATGTTAACCTCAGGTGGGCTATGATGCAGATGATTAACTGCAGCTGTCAGTGAGGGAGGAAGGTCCTGTCCCTCTAGTCCTTCTGCATGACAGGCAGAAGCCTGAATATCTGCAACCTGACGTCGTCCCCTGCACTCCCTTGGGTTTTTCACTTTCTCCAGACAGTACAGGGACTTTGTCGCTGCATGGGTCAAACAAGGGCTTGATGCATAGTGCCGGGATAGCATCATGTGGTGATGATCGGTTTTAGATGTGTGTGGATGCGACAAGTTCCATCCCTGTTAGGTCATCTGTAAGATTTTAAGTGGACCACTAGAGTGCATTGGAGATATTTTGTGCACAAAAAGACACTTATAGTGACAGCAGCGTGCATCTTTTGTGTGTTGTGTGTCTGTGTGTACACTGCATGTTAAATTGTGTAAATTGAAATAAGTGAAAATTTATATATATTTAGATATTCAAAGAAGATTCAGTCCATCATTACAGGATCTGAGCAATTAGATGTGTGGGGATGCATGCATATGAGGTATATAGATGCATTTTAATTATCTTTATACAAACATCAGAGTAGTGAGATGAGTAAGTGTTTTTCATATCATGCTGCAATCTAATGTCCAAGAAACAACATTACATTCTAAGTTGCCAGTGTGTCCTTAAAACATAAAAGTGACAGAAAACCACATGACATATTTATTTATCAGGGGTAATTTATTCACCCTACAATGCCTAAAACAGCGGTGCCCACATTTTTTACACATTAGCAGTAGCTAAACAAGAAGACATCCTGTAAGTGTAGATGTTTTGGCTCATTGATCCACCTTTCTGACATGAAATTTGCACTGAATGAATTCTTTGCAAAAAATGCAAAAAAAAAAAAAAAAAATTAAATTAAATAGCATAATTAAGGAGGTGATCTGCTATAATTTAAAACTATAAAGTCATTATCAGATCTTCTGCTATGCACTTTCAGCTGACGGTACTGAGACCAAATGCATAGCTTATGTCAAAAATGTTCTGTTTAGCGTTTGATATAAACCTCCATCATCAGTTTAATCATGAAAAAAAGAAGCTAGCCTAAAACTTTACAGGTATGGAATTAGTGAAGTCTGGTTTTATGGAAAACAACTGAGCTGCATCATTGTAATTGTAGATTGACAAACTAAAATCAAATATCATCTTTGTTATACACACTCACTGACATGTTTTAGAATCACCATAACACTGCATTTGCAAGAGATTATCAGAGTGCACACATGAAAAATACATCAAAAGCATAACTTAAAAACAATGGCAGACAAATATAAAAACCACCAACAGTGCTGGCTCAGTGTAAAGCTTATCAACATGCACATGCGCAGCAGTCAACCATTAAATACAATACACACAAACACACATGACGCAGCTAGATGAATAGCCTGGCCACAACACAATGGTGCTAAATTAAATCACTGATGTCAGTGTTGCCATAAGCTCCCCTCACACACACATGCAAGAAGTGACTAATAAGTCCACTTTGTTTGCCTGCATTATATATTCAAGATCAATGAATATCTTTTGGACTTGGAAATTATAGACGGTCAGTTCACAAATCAGCATGGCAACGATTCTCCAGCCACACTGGTCTGATTACTGAATTAAACATTTTCTCCCTTTGTAAAACATTTTTAGACATTTTTATTTAAATACAGCTTAAATAGAAATTTGCATAAACAGGTTTGTGATATAAGCATGTTTGCCATCAGGATGGGGAGCCTTTTGGACTTTTTCAGACAGAGTTGGCATCAGGTGTTGGTAGCCAGAGCACAAACACAGATATTACTTCCGCTGCTTTACTCCTGTCCCTGCCGCCGGCAGGCACCTGTCGGAGATGAGCAAGTTAGAAAACGGCCCAAACAGGTGGCAATGTCAGTGGCACTCAAGCATGAGGAGCCTCAGTTGAGTTTGTCAAGGCTGGTACACGAATCTGTGATCTTATAAAGATCCACAGCTGTACTGGAGTTATAGACTCAGCCCACTTAAGCTCTCAGGAGAAACATAATCACTGATGAAATTGTCTGAATGGTAGATTTTTATAATAGCTGGTCCTAAAAGACTCCAGCCATGGAAAGCACTGAATGAGTATGATAATTAAGGTCTTTTCATCTGTATCCTTGATGCCTTCCCTCTGTAAGGGGAACTGTACACTCAGCATATTTTAGGTGATTTGTTTATGGGATGTAAGGTGTTTTAAGAGATAAGTGAGAAGTAAAATAAAATAAAACCAATGAATTTAAATAGATTTGAACATACATAACCATTGACATACAAGGTGGAAATGGGTCACAATCTCAGCTCACAATATGGCACAAGAGTAAATCAGTTATATCAGTTATAAAGCTAAAGAAAGACAGACATAATAGAACATATGTGTTCTATTGTGTCTGTCTTTCATGATAAATCCAGAACAAAACTCATATTAGCAATTAGCTTTATTCCTTTAAGGAATGCCTCTTCACTTCTGTCCTCTTTGCTTTTGGCCCAAAACTCTTTAAAAATAAATTGCAGGTCTTAGAGAGTCTTAGACTTTCTCAGAATTAGTCTAGTCTCAAGAAATAGTGAGATTCAGGTCTGGAATTTAACTGGAATTCCCCAATAGTTTCATCTCATTCAGACAACTCTACCTGCATTTCTAATTTGCATCTTTTATAAATACTTTCGATTTGAATGTATTCTGGGAGTAATTTCTCATCTAGATGAATAGCATCTTAATACTTAGTGGAAAGCAAAACAAGACAAGACTTAAAAAATCTTACTTCACGACAGACAGACAGACATAAGGATACAGACATGAGGACACAATTGTAGCTATGTAGTTCTCCATATGACAGTAAGCAACAATAAAAAACTGTTGGACACCACTATGAGCCGGAAACAGGTATTGCCATGGATACAGATAGATGCAATGCGTGGTCAGCTGTCGGGTAATTTAATATCTATCTTTTCTGCTTTTCTATTTAAAAAAATATATATATTGGCTTCGACCCAAAGTCAGAATTAAAAGTAATGCTTTCATTTTCCTGTTTTACTTGGATTCAGTAGCAACATTATTCATTTCTAGTTCCCAAACAGATTCTTCTAATTTACTTTCATTGACATTAAATGTGATTTAAGAAGCCTTTTAAAATGGAGAACCTTGCATCCAAACACACACAAATTGAGGCGGGGTTGACAGGATGAGGGTGTAGTGGAAAGAATAGAATAGAGATCCGGTTTGTTTGCTCGCTCGTCTGTCACCACGCCGACACTCAAAACGCTGCAGCATCCCAGCATCACCAGGTGCAGCAGAGCAAAACCCACTATATGTGTGCGTGATACAGAAGGGGTGGGAGGGGGGCGTAGTCGCTGGGGGCAGATGAAATGAGAGAGAGGGAGAGAGAGGGGGGCTGGTAAGGTGGCGGGATTTGTGTTGAAACCTCCGTTCTGTCAGACATGCGCAAGAGCGCAGCAGCAGCAGCATCTCCACCACCACATCCACCGCTGCGCTGCGTTTCCGCTTTGACTGAGCGGCGCACACAGCCGAGCGGGGAGGGAAGCTAAGAGGAAGAGCTGAGCCACCGAGACGCAGTGGGGCACACGCGAGCACGGACTCCGAGCTAAATCACACCAACACCTCCCCCCCAGCCCCCTACCCCACATTCCCGAGCTTCTCGTCTCCACGTTTATTTGAGCGTCAAGAGGCGACCTGTGCGGTGCGCACCAGAGCTTCTCCAGCATGGACACTGCGCTAGAAAAAAACAGGCACTAAAATGTGAGGCTCACAGGGGGAAATCACAGTAGACAGAGAGTGCGCGCGCGCGCGTGAGAAAGAAAGTGACTATCCCCCTCAGTCTTTTGCGGGTGATTTCAATTCTGTGCGCTACTGTCTGAAAATGAAGAAGTTCAACATCAGGAAGGTGCTAGACGGCTTGAAAGAGGTCTCTTCCTCCACGCCGTCTGTCCAAGTGGGGCCACAGGAAAACCATCTGATCCAGGAGACTCTCCAGTCCGACCATTTCCAGCTCTGCAAGGTGGGTCAGACTGATCATTTTGAGGCACGCTTTGGGCTACAGCTGTTTTCAGTGGCTGCAATTATCCCTGCCGCGTGCGGTGTTTGGTAATTATTCTTCCCAGTTTGTGTTCGGTGTCCTTTGTCAGGACACAAAGTGCAATTTATTTATATCAAAAGGATTTGTACACTTAGTCTACTAAACTATTAGCTTTAAATGTTTAGATTTATTTATATTTTGGCAATCTGAAACAATCAATCCTGAAAGGGAATCAGTGAAGCGTTTTGTGCTTGCATGCAAAAACATACTATCAATGCGCATATTGTGTGCCAAGTGCGCTTTGGTGCAAAGACGATAAAGACTATAGTTCCGTCTTGGTTGCATCCTGGCCCATGTTGTATTTAAAAACAAACAAACCAAAAACATTTAGTCACATTAGTACACACTGTGCAGAATCCCAGAGTTTGCTGTATGTGCGCATGGCATGAGCTGTCATATCGAGGGGCTGGGCTGTACTGATCCCTTCTTGCATAATCTGCTGGGTTTGGATTAGCAAAACGGTGGTTTGTGGTTCATGTGTGTGTAAATGTGCCTGTCCTTCCATTACTTTGTCGTTCCTTAATCATTCTCTGTATTTTCTCACACATGCACAGTCTGTACAAATCTGTACAAACCTCTCTCTCTTCTTCTTGCACAAACCCGCACATATAAAAGCACAGCACTTTATTCCCAGCAGATATTTGGCCCTATGAGACCTGATGCTGCCTGACTTGACATGTCTGATTCGTGGGGAGAAGGGGAGGGGGTCTACCCTCTTGTGTCTAAATTGTTCATGACAACAATAGATGGAATAATTAAATACAATTTCCATGCTGTGTATTCTACATATTAGACAACTGTAAAGTTAATTCAGCATTGCCCCAGTTGTGCTCTAGTGATTAAATGTGGAGTTTTAATAGACGATACTGTGTGTTTGCTATTAGTTCCCCCCACATACTTGATCTGAGTGTTGCTGGTTTGTTTGTGGATTTGTTTTAAAAGTCTTTCAGTGTAGTTAACTGTATGGTTTGCTTCTGGAAGACACATGACTTCTCCTTTTTTCTGATTTAGAGGTTAAATCTGTCTGTCACCATTTGTTAATCTGTCCGAATTGAGGACACATTTAACATTTTTTTTAACAAATTAATAAATGAGAGTACCCAAAGTAATAATTTTAAATATAATTTGGACTGATAGTGAATCACCTGAAGACTTTAGGGAAAGGATCTCAAAGACTGCCGTGCTTATAGCTGCAGCAGCTAAAGTAAGTAAAACATCAGCCAGACATTTGATTGAAGTGTCTTTGAACAAGACTTCGGACTCCCTCCTGCACCTTAACTGTCTGCCTACACAACAACTGTCTGCAGTGTTTCACTACAAGGAAAGCAGGTGTCTCTGCTGCACAGAGTGCTTCTTATGTAATGTGTTTTAGCTTTCTCCCACTAAGCAAACAAATCCAGCAACACACCAACGGCTGATTGATGCCATAAAACTACAGTCGCACAAATATACACAGCAAGGAACACCTTTTAGTGTGATGCAAACATTTGACATTAGAAGTAAAATACAAACAGAGCCATAACCAAATGCCCATTATTGATTTACTTTATTTCCTGACGTCAGTTTAATCACGACTTCATGTGGGAGGCAGAGAGAGAAGGAAAATGTAAAAAGAGAACCCAAGAGATGGAGGAAGTCTCTGAATAAGCCTGTGATTATAAAAGGATCCTAAATGGCCAGGTCAAATATCAGCTTGACATAAAAAAACAACGGTATCCATACAAATAATAGAAAGTATTTGTTTATCAAGATCATATTCTGCTATGTTTCACAACAGATTCCAGATCAATCTAAGCTATTTGTTTACAAAAGTCAGATGTGTGACATCCTCTGACAAAACAAACACCCCCACTGTCAAATAAAAATGGAAATTTCTTATGCATTCTTTTTTTTTCCGTTTTCATGCCTCAATACCAGACTGTTCGCCATGGCTTCCCCTACCAACCATCATCCATGGCTTTTGACCCTGTGCAGAAGATACTGGCCATTGGGACCCAGAGCGGAGCTCTCAGACTGTATCCTTTTAGTTGCCATTGAGCTGTTGTACGTAGCTGTCGCCTGTGGCAGCTCTGTTGGGTTGCAGCTTCCCCGGGAGGCATCAGCAGGTAAGTGAAGGGATGTCTGAGCTGCCATAGTCTGACACTGATGCAAGTTGGTTGGGTTTTCAGTTTATATTTGGTGTGTGCTGAAGAGTTCTTGATGGTTTTACTAAACCTTTAAGTGCTCCATTTGCTTATGAAGCAGCATGAGTATCAGGAATAAAAACTTTGACTCGTTTACGCATTCAAGTCCAACTTTTCGATAATAATTGCATGGCAAGGAAGATGCTAAACAAAGGAACAATTTTGATTCTAAAGCTTTTGAATGCCTGATTTTAGCTACTTTACCTGTGATTGCATTTTAGAACATAGCATGTGTCATAACTGAGCACAAGTGTTGGTCATCTTTAAATACGAGGACATTTGCAAAAACTGGGAGAGCAGCTTGCTATGTAATGCCACCACAGGGAGTCATATAGCTGCATAAAAGCCTCTGCGAGGCTACTTTTACAGGTCCTCCATGTCTTCCCTGACTGTCTAACATCCTTCACCAGCTCATTTCAGCGTGATGAAGAGCTGCCTAGATGTCCCCCTTTTCCACCTGCTGGCAGCTATGCTTGTGACTCAGTCTACTTCCACTACATGCCTAAAATAAAAGGGAAAACATGGAGGTTAGCCATGTGCCTTAAGTGAGTCAGCCAACCCCCTTTTTGGTGCAGTGACCTCCATGCCCAATGAGCGAGAGGTTTGACGCAAACTATAACCACAATCTGGCAGTGCTACATATGTATTAGTAGTGTAGCGAGCAGCAGAGAAATCCCTCCTCTGGTAGAAGCTCTATGCTAAGGCTTTTGCAGGAACTGGCACATAAGCTTAATGGGGCTTATCTCTTACTTGCTGGTACATTCCTTCTCAGAATAAGAAAAAGCTCCAACCAAGAAGTCTGTCACCAATCAGCTTAGAGATCAAAATGTATTCTTCATCAGATTATCCTGGGCTAGTTTCCTGCCAGCTAAAACTAGTCACTTTGAAATTGAGCGAACAGAGAAATCTCTGATGTGTTTGAGTGATGTAGATCAGACGGTGTTATCAGATTCAGGGGAAGGTAAACTCATCTGACGCTAGATTTTCTTCCCTGCGATTTAGCCATTTAGTGAGACTGGACTATTTATTCTGATGACAGTGATACCATTGTGGCACAGATGAAAGGGGTGACATGGAGGTTTTGTAACTCTGTTTTTGCATTGCTATGTTGCAGAAGTTGCGCTAAGCAAAATATTGCATTTTGGCTAACATTTGACAATGCTATTTATTTATTTTATCATAGAATTAGCTTTTCCAGCTCTTAGATGGACATCTAAGTCATTATTATTATTGTGGATAATGGCTTCTCATGGATAATGTCTGGACATGTTTGTATGTGTGTTTACTTGCTCTGTTGGCCTGTCACGACATTTAGCTTCACCTCTCTCCCACAGAGGTTTTAAAAGAAGAGGCAGATCAAGGGCCTCAGCCTGGAAGCGTGGCAGATGACTGAGAAATACAGGAGAAATGGAACTTGTGATACTTATGTGTGTGTGTGTCTACCCTCTCAGGAAATGTTGGATCCCTCTAGACACATAGCCAATCACTTCAGTTATCCCCCTAAAACTGTCCCATGTTTGATGCCCCCCACCACATCTGCCTCTGCCTTCACTGTCCAGCTGGGAAGATGACAATATCCCTTTGGTGATGACTAGAGAAGGACACAGAGGCATGGAGACAGTGGTTTGCAGGAGAGCCTGTGGAGAGTGCAGGCCGATATAGATGAAGGTGAGCAGAGGGTAGGGAAAAGATGGAAAAGGCTGAGGGAGGCAGGCTATCCCTTTTTCAAGATCTAATGGCCAAGAATAGAATCCTTATTGATCTGTGTGTGGTAATGCACTGAGTCAGAAATGCCCAAGTGCACACACACACACACACACACACACACACACACACATACCCAGTTGTTTTCTGCATAAGATCTCTGCAGTGAAAAGAAGTCATGAGTCTTTATAAAACAGGTTTTGCTGCACAAGCAGTCACCTCATATTAGCCGTATATTGGATTAGCTGTGTAATATAAAAAAAGAAAAATAGCAGGGATGCTGTGAGCTTAAGTGCTACATGAAGTGTTTTTGGGGGTAAAGTATGCTAGCAAGAAGGTAAAGGAAGCTTTCAACTTTCTTGTTGACTTATATTAGATTTAACGTCCATACTGGAGACAGTTCTTCGCACTGCGGCCAGATGACACAAAACACTCAGATCATTTGTTGTCCTTTTAGTTTAGACACTTTCTTGAAACTGAATGATGTTGACAACAGAAGAAGGAAAAGGTAAAATGACTACGCTTGACTTGTTTCTAGGAAGTGATCAAATCAATCAGGAATTTGTAACAGTTAATATTTACATTTATTCAAATTAATTTAACAACAAACCTCCGTCATAGATTTATATATTAAAACTGAATGCAATGTCTGTAACAGAAACAAGGACGAGAGAAGGATGTAAACAGATTTACCAGCAAAACCCAGCAGATTTACTTTCGTCCAGCAGTTTCAGAAGCTCCTCATCATAGATTTAGTTGTTTGTATGTTGTTTGAGGGTTTGCTCATTTATACGTTTCCTTGGTGGTCCGCAGCTGTGTGTGTGTCTGTGTGTAACAATGTCTGCAACTCACCTCTTTACTGGTGATGGCCAGAAGAAATGGCAGTACCATAACTCATAGAC
>JBAMHX010000025.1:12826369-12837869 GCA_037177515.1 Pseudomugil tenellus | reverse complement strand
TAAAGTTATATAAAGTAGTGCAGCGTATTAACCATTAGACAGTAGGACAACAAGCAAGGCCACATTAATCATTTCCTGTAAACAGAAAAAGTTGGGTTCATATTTATTCCAAAGATTAGATAACTAATGTTATGTATTCATCAGGTAATGTTTTTCAATGGTGTGAGTACTAATGGCTGTCTTCAACCAAAAATGTTGCATAATGGATTGTTTGTACCTTTGATGTCACTTCAAGAGCATGATGAGAGAGAGTACATTAGTCAACAATTCACCTAACCATTGCTGCTGTTTTTACCACTTGGTTCTAGAGGAGTACAAACAGTCTCATTTGTTGCAGATTTAAGCACCATGAAATTGAAGCTGTCAACACACGTGTATATGCACACGCATGCTAAGATGAGCATAAGCTATGTTTTTATGTAACCCCATACTCCAATAAGTTTGGATTTAGTAAATAAAAACAGGTTTTTATTTACTAAATAAATAAATAAATAGGTTTTTATTTACTAAGAAAAGATCTCAAATATTTAAAACGGGATGTTTCCTTTTGTTATACGAAAAACATCTGATTTTACATTTGATGAAAGCAACACACCTGAAAAATGTTGGGAAAGAATAGCTGGAAGAAAACTTTGCAAGTATAATAATTAGCAACAGGTCAGTAACATGATTGGATTTTAGAAAAAGAGCAACACTCCATCTACAAATAGTGGAGCAATGTCAGAATAATATTTCTTGATACTAAATTGGGTGCTCAAATATTTCACAGTCTATAAATCATAATATTATTAAAATGTGGGGGTGTCTCTGTGGGCATGTCCAGACAAAAACGACTTAAAACAAAATCAATATTAGATGCCTGTGATCTTGAGCCCTGAGGCGGCAGCATTAAAGATGGAAACGATTCTGTAGATAACCGCATCACTATGTTGCTATTGATTTCTAGATGAGCTAATGATTTTCATTAATTTAGATGATGCCTCACTTTTAACAATTATACACTGTTTTATATTTTGTCCATCCATCCATCCATTTTCTACCGCTTTTTCCCAAACGGGGTTGCGGGGGGGCTGGAGCCAATCCAAGCAGCCAATGGGCGAGATGCGGGGTACGCGCTGGACAGGTCGCCAGTCTATCAGAGGCATATACACTGTTTTATATTTTGTGTGTAAAATATTGTTTATTATGTTTCTAGATCAATACCATTCTTTTATTCTCATTTTTCTAATCATCCCAGGCAAGTCGGCTCCTCTATCCTTGAACAAAAGGTTGACCTCAGCTTTCCTTCTGCTGGGAGTGTGAGTGAAAAATGATATACATTATTCGTATGCTGAATACTGCAAATGTATTTTGCTATACAAATGCACAGAATTTACCTTTAGCATAAGCTAATCGTTATTTTGTCCAACTCTGCAACCATCTTAATTGCCAAGCTGCTTTTACTGCTAGTGTTGCTGACAGTGTTTCAAAAGCCCCTCATGTTAACCCAACATCCATATTTCAGTCCAAATCTCACTTTTACTGCAAGGAAAATGTAGTATTTTTATTCATTTTTTGGAGAGTGATAATGAGTGAAGCTGCAAAACATTTATACTTTGCATAGTCTGCACAACAATCTGCTCTATATGGGTTAGTTACTTTCTTTATATTCCAATTATTATGTTTCCCTCAGCTGACAGTCCGTCGTTTGGTCTGCAGTGGTCTGTAGCTTTGTTTCCTGCTGACAGCGACATTTTAAACAAATGTTTTGAAATTTTGCTCATCTGAGGAGAGTGGGTTTTAGATATCCATACAGTGACTTGAGCCTTGCTGCTGCCAGCCTAAATAGATGGCATTTTGTAACCGACTTAGCTTGAGTGACGGCAGTGTCCTAAACTTTAGTCAGCTGAGGCTGTGATTCTTCCCAGGACTTGGCGAAGCCTGTCAGTGAGACCGATTCAAATCTTCACATTGGCCGATTGCAGTTCCCCTGTTGCTCCTCTGTAGACTGCCCTTTAATATGCAGTCATGACTGCCAGCAGGGAAGATGCACACATGTGTCACTTGGCATGATGACTCAAGCTTTAATGCTTTGCCACATGGCTGTTGTGCACACAGCCCCCTCTGCCTCTCTGCATCCCTCAGCCTGTTAGTGTATGTTATATAGGTCTATATAAAGTGTCTGTGTGGGGTAAGATACTGGCCATGGGGCTGTTGCTCTGTTCTCTCTGAAGCACATTTGTGGTTTATGTTGTGATGTAAAATATTGGAATGGTGGGGGTAGAGCATGGATGTTGAGACAAACATCTTAGGACTGGAGAAAAGACAGGGAGAGAAGGGGTTTGTCCAGAGACTAAGAACTGTGTTTTGTTGTGTATTTTTGCTTTTGCATGATTCAGAGTGGCAGATCCAGTAAGAGGAAGCATGCTATGATTGCTGGAGACCAGACAAATAGCTCAAGTATCTTGCAAAGCTGTAAAACCTGAAGGTGTGTAAATTTAACCTTTGTTTATCATTCATTGCAACAAAAGCAGGGTGAAATCCCTGCTGTCAGTAGAGACAAGATAAGAAAGAGTTAAGGATTGACATCATTGCGGACTCAAAGTTGTATCTAAGTTTAGAGGAAAGATGGAGGAGGAAAAATTAGAAGCAAATGAAGTGTACTGTAGGAGTGTCTGCTTATGGAGAGGAGCCATTGCGGTTGCAGCCATTCAGCTCTGTGACTCAAGCCCTGGTGTTGTGTGGGTGGGATTTGCAGAGATTGGAAGGGCAACAATTGGCTCCTGACCTAACCGTAATTAGATCGCTGTCCAAGCAGAAGCCACCACATGTTGGTTGTTTGTCTACGTTCGTAGCAGGAGTCAGACTCCACCATTTCCTGTCCACTTGTCTCTTTCAGAATAACAATAGTCTCTATAAAGGAAAGGACATCACTGCAGTTTGTGCATCGCCACTTTAATTTTCAGTGATGAAGCAGCTAATTTGTTTGATAAGCCAGAAGCATCTGTCATCCCCAGACACCAGTGGGAGTGAATGATGAACAGACAGTGGGAGAGGTCTCAGCCAGCCATGCCACTAGGCCCCCATTAAGCCTCAATTGGAGTCTATTGGCCTGATTTCTCTTCCTGACTGGTGCTTGGCAACACTTTTACCATCACATTAGAAGCGTGTGTTGAGGAGTGCTGATAACGTGATAAGAGAAGACATCAGTGAACACATTAACAAATGTTGCTGTTTATTTAACCATTAAGGGAGATGAACTATGTTCTTGAGGATTTAAATCTAAGATAAAATAATAAGTGAGTTCAAAGGTATTCGGTTTTTTTTACATGCCCATAGGATTTTTTTTTTTTAAATTCCTGTTCAGAGGCTTTTGTCGTAGGTTGGTGCTCACGTTTAGAAACTATTGTCTCACTGCCATGCATTTTTAATCACAAAAGCCATTGTAGCAGTCTGAGTTTATGCACAATACATAACATTTGGTGATTGTTTTAAAGTTTTCAACACAACACAACTTTTCCTCATATTATAGGAATATTCTGGCTTAAGTGTAACACCCTTTGGTCACACACAGCATAATCCCTCATTTTTTTGTTTTGTTTTATGAATGAGTTCTGCAGTCTGAATTAGTTGTAGTTGTTGTATTTTTCATTTTTACCAGTAGTGTTCTTGGAATTCCTTGTTTTTTTTTTTTTTTTTTGCACAGATTTTTAAAACTTTTTTATTATTGCTATTTTATTAAAAAAACAAACTCCAGTGAGCAACAACCATTATCGCTTAGCATAGTATGCTAACTGCTGCCAACCATGGCTAATTATTCACTGGCTACTTGTTGTGTTTTTTAATTCAGAATGAAATAATTCCAAATTGAAGTATTCTCCTTTATGTTTACATGGGTAAAGATTGGACAGAGGGTGGATGTTATGTATTTACATATACTGGAAAAAGATCAATTACACTTCCTGTTTCTCATCTTTTCACATATAAAATTGAAAACCACATCATAAGTACCATTTTCACATTTATTTTGGTTATATTTTTGAAGTATGGGCTCAACATGAGCATACTGCTTCACTTTTTTCAGCAGCTGTTCTGATGGCGAGCCAGTGTCCAGACAAGAGGCATATGAAGCAGGATATCAGCTTGCGTACGTGGAGGGTGTAATGTCGGCAACTGCTCCATTGTGCATCTGCAGAAACCATGTCTATACCATTGTACATTAAAAAAACAAAAATGCACATGGGTAGATGAACAGTTTCATGACCAATCTCACAATCGTACACCAAAGGACTAATACACACAGATGAACTAAAGACACTGACTGATCTGGACATTTGATGGGGTTTGTTTTGGACTTTGTTGTGTTTATTATTAGAGGCCCAATTTGATTAGATTTTTATTTATCTTATTGCATTTTCCATTTAGTAATGTTTTTTTTCTATATTGTGAATTTGATTGTTTTGTTGTTCGACCAAGGAGATATAAATTCAGTCATAGCTGAACCATTTCACTTGGTATATTTAGGAGTGTCTTTTCTGCCAATAAAGTCTTTTTATTGGCAGACAATAAAGTCTTCTAACAATTGTTTGCCTCACCCGTATCCTCCCCGAGTAAAACTCTACCTTCTGATTTGGCCTAAATTGAAAGTACATGATCATCACCTCAGCTCATGTACAATAGACAGTGTTATATAAGCATATGTTTGTATAGCCATCAGATGGTATTCAGTTAAAGTCGTTAGTCTTTGTGAAATTATCCTACATGCTTGGCACACCTTTTCTTTGGAAGTTTTTCCAAAAGTTCTTGGCAGAATCCACCAGTTTGGAAGTAGTTCATTGATTTTCAGGTCTCTCTGGAGATTCATTCCTGGGTCTATGCCCAGACTGACTGAGTGACGCCAGGAGTTTCACAATCTTCCCAAAGTCATTCCTCTTGAAAGCATGCTTCAGGTCACTGTTGAAATGTAAGTGTTTACTGTGCCAGAGATTCTAAGTACTCTAGAAAAGGGTTTTTATTGAATATTGTCCATAAAGAATATCTAAGCTCTATTCCAGAAGAACCATCTGTAAAGAACGATGCTGCATTGCAATTTTTTTTGCATTGATCAGATACTTCTCAGAGCCTGGTTTCCTATATACATGATTTTGAAATTTTTGGCCCAGTTAGTTTTCATCTAATCTTTATTTCAGCAGATTAGTTGGTGGTCTAGCTATCATATAAAAGTCTTTTGGCATTTCCTTTGGTTCATTTTCAACTCTGTTCTTGCAACTGTAAAGCCTGATTGATAGCATGCTAAAATGATAGCTGTCCAAAATGAATCTTTAGTCCTTTCTTTCAATTCCATATAATTCCTAATGAAATTAGAAAAATTTCTATTAAGTACAGAATTAGGCTATAAAATGTTTTACATTATTGTAAAGTTTTGGGGGAACATTAATTACAAAAATATTCACCCTGTTAAGGATGGTTTACATAAGAATGTGTCTGGTTAGCAGTGTGAGCTATCTCTGCAAAGTGTGCATGGCTTTGTCATCTATGCTTACATTATAGAGGGCATCTGCTTCCATTTGTGATTACTCACCTTTTTGTTTGCTACTAATGTGACATGACAGCTTTTGGATTCAGACATAGTCAGTGAATAATTTTAAATCGGACCGGTGCTGCTCAGAGTTTTCTTGTAAATAAAGCCGCCAACTTGTAGATTTGCCAAAAGCATGACATTAAAAAAAACCCCAAATATCTTGGATTTAATAAAAAAAATCCTACCTACATCAAACCCAACATTTTGCAAAAACTGTCAAGTGGCTGCAAATTTAATTGTCATGCCGACATCTAAATGAATATATGTATAGGGGAATGTGATGTCTGTCCTCAACGTATCAGTAGCTGAAACCCTCCGAGCCTGGAAGGTCTGCTGTCTGTGTGCATTACCATGTTCCATTACATCACATTTTGTGTTTTTTGTTGTGAAATGGCCTCTTTTGACAACATGTTTTGAGCTGTACTTGCTGTTGGGGTCAGCGCAGTGTTTAGAGGAGTTTGAGGGGATGGATAAAATATTTGGATTTTTGAAAAGCTCACTTGGATCGAGACCTGTTTCCAAGAGAGGGATTTCTTCTGAAGTTTTAAATATCACTTCAAGATCATATCATTTAAAAAAGATTAAGAGACTATAAAAAGATAATAGTTTCAGCTTCTTTTATATCTTATATATGTGTCTTTCTCTGTGTCTGCCTTGTTCAACTGTTGTATGCAGTGCAACACTAAAGAATCAACAGGTTTTAGAAGTGGTTTTACTTCGTAGTGGTACTATTATTGTTTTTATGTATGGAAATATGTTTACCTTCTTAAGGATTGCAGGATTTTCAATTAATCTGTCATGAAAGTTGTTGGACAATGAGAGGCAGCCAGAGGAAAATCTGAGTCCAAAGTACCAATAAGGAACTTTCTGAACAGAACTACATTTAAAGACATACAATTAATTGTTCCATCATTGTATATGGTGTATAAAGAATACACCATGTATAAAGAAATCTGGGCAATAATGTGGATTCAATCATAATTCTTAAAACTAATCCTTGTGACTTCTTTGGCTTCATTTGACAAATACATGGGAAATATAGCCTGACAAGGCAGACAAGACCTGAGGCCTGTATGATGAAGCGTGATTAACACAACCCGGATTTATCTCTGTTCTCTGGATTGACTTACCCAAACATTGAGGAACTGGTATTAGCTGTACTACGAAGCTGGTCATCAACTTGCTAACTCCACTCAGGGCTTTCCACTTAAGATAAACGCATTCACATGAAAGAGGTGGTGCTCTGATGTTCTTACTAATCACAAACATGGACATACCTGGAACAGCGTATTTTACCATGGAGGAGCAGATTGTCGTTCTTCAAAAATACAAGGAATTCAAAAGTATTATTCTGGCCAAAAGCAACACCATTGCTGCATCAAAGCCCAGGAAGGAATGCTGACTGAAAACTATTGCGCAAGTTTGTCAGATCGTTCAGTATTAATTAATAGGACAATTTAAACTGATATCAAATTGAGCCAATTCATAATAAATAGCCTATGTAAGGAATACTAAAAAGATTGGATTGAATTCAAAATTCAATGCAATCTCCCATCCGGAGCATGCATGAAGCGATAGAGGGAAGGAAAACTCCCTGTGCTCACACAAACACTGATTTTATTCTTCAGTTTGGTACCATTGCACACAGGTCACCTTTATGCCAATCATGAAAACAAACAGCCCACTAACTGGGTGTAGTTATGACCATTGCGTGTGCTTACAGGTGTGTTCTGAATAACTGCACACTCACGTCGGCTACGCAGCAGGAATCCTGGAAGAGTGATGGAATAAGAGGAGGAAATGAGAAGAAAAAAGGATCAGACAGAGACGATGCAGATAAAAATGACAGCGATGGTACAAGCGAAAGAAGCAGCAAGGCGACAGGATTAGCAGCTGAGCGGAGAAGATGCTTTCTTTTTCTGCCCTCGTTTCTTTCTCCCCCATCTCCCACTTATTGAACACACTTTTGCTTCACACACAATGATGAAATGAAATACATCCTGGCTTGTGTGCCCTCTGCACTGCGTGGCACATGTCTACAAACAGGGACAATCCTCTTGACTTACGTAACTGCTTTTGTTGCAATCTGCACTCACTCCAAACCCCTCCCCCTAAAAGGCCTGTATGGTGAGTGATGTGATTATGTGCTGGTCTGCCTCATACCCATCCTTTTTCTTAACCTGGCTGTTATGTTTTATGACACTATGCACATAAAAAAGGAAAACGCATACATGTAAAGCTTGCCCAAGCGTCATAGACTTTCATATTGCACAGATGGAGAGATGAATCATTCAAGTATGCTGTGTTCATGTGCCAGTATCCTTCTTTCTGTATCTTTCTTAATGATCTCCTGATTTTTGTTTTTTTAATCAAAACAGTTACTTTACTGCATCATGTAAATCTTTTTTATTTCAATATTGGAATAAAATCACATTATGGAGACTCTTATTTTGTTTTAAAAAATATTTTTAATAGAAAGATTTGCTAAGTTGAAAATGTGACCTTGAGTTGTTACATTTTTCTATTCAAGCCAACTAGATATTGAACTCATCTTTGGACTAATTTGCTGTCCTATACTAGCAGCTGCAGATAAGTAGATCCTTAGATCCTTTTTATATCAGTTCAATCTGACCCGGACAGCAGTTCCTGACATAAAAAGAGAAACAAGGCATTTCATGTTGGAAAAGATATTTTTGCTTTTCTTCTTTTTTCCCCCTTTTTTTCCGATAGAATGATGATTCATGCAATCGTCTGCCAAGTATTTTTAGAAAGTGCCTCCCTCTTTCCGAAGACTCTCCAAGTAGAGTTCCAAGATGGATTTGCTTAACAACAATCCATGTCAAATAAGATATAAGAAGATCCAAACTCTTTCTAGCCATACAGGAGTAATTAATACTGCTGACCTTGCATGTCGTTTGTATTCCTGAAACCTGTAGATGCCAGGTAGTACCACAGAGCAGCTCAGACCTTTCAGTATGGCAGATGGCCACCAACATGGGGAACCTTAAGCTTTGGTCCCCAAGTTGAAGGACATCTTTCCTACAGGGAATGCTACCCTGCTGTCCTCTCTGTGTGTGCATACTATCTCATTGGTAGTGCTGGGAATACTCTGCTATCTGTCTTCCATTAACCAAAGAGACAACAGTAAGATTACATTTTTATATGCTATATGACACTTGGCAAGTTGCCCTTCTCAGCTGGCAAAGTTATGTCTATACATCGTCGCGCTGCTGTCTAATTAACCCTAAAGCAGACACATGGCAGCAGGGACTGCTGTACAGAAACCTCAATCCATCACCTTGAATATATCTATTGATTATACTGTTAAAGGGTTCTAAGTGCCAACATGATGATAGGGTGTTTCTTTTTTCCCATCACCATTGTTTCAGGTTAGAAATCTATGGTCTGATTTTTTTTTTTTCTATTTTTTTTTCCCTATAAGTCAATTTCTTACACCCTAGAGTAAGTGCGATGTGCTTATGCAGTTATTAAGGTGCTACTGCACGCTTGACAATATGCTGATCTTTGCTTTATGTACAGCTCACAGGCACCTTGAAAGTGAGGCTTGGCTCTGCGTTGGTTGGCACATTCAAACACGTTGGAGGCCAACAGTAGCTAATCTCCCGTGGTCTTACCTTTTGAAAAGATTTGTTTGATATCAGTGCCAGGGGGTGAGTTTGTGTTTGTGTGCGAATCCAAGTCAAAAGAGAAGAGGGACGAGGGAGAACTCGCACAAACAATGCAGTGCACTTTGATTGCTTGGGGACAGTGTGGGGACTGTTTAGCTGTGCTGGTTGGGAAATAGTTTGAGCTTTGTAAGTATTTTTTCACTGTTTAGATTAATGGAAGCGTTTCACTGCTGTTGGAGCTTGTATTAAAACCAAGGCTCGGGATGTAGCAGAGTGAATGTGTTAAAGGTTAATTTAGCATTAAGTAGCATTCTAATAAAACCTTTTTCTACCTACCACTTTGGAAGGGTAATGCATGAAGTGATCTAAATGCATATGCTGGGTCCCATTTGCCACATCCATTATTCATAGACTAGAGGAAAGGGAGTCACAGACGTTTAGCCTCGCAGTTTCTTGTGTGTCTCTGTCCCACCTCTCCTCTCGTTTTCTTGGTTAAAATCCAAGATTTAAATGTCCACTCAGATTTTGTGTAATCATTTAAACTATTTTCCACCCCCCGCCCCCCTTCTCTTTCGTTGACCTGCTTTTTTTTTTTTTTTTTAAAAAAAAAAAAAAACAGTATTTAGTAAATGTCTCAGTTGTTGGAGAGATTAATTATTTATGATAGACTTCAATTCCTCTGCCTACCCATAGCCCAACAGGCATAATGATTGACATGCCAAGGCAAATAAATCCAGTCCTCATCAAATTGCGTTGCTGCTGGGACTGGCATTAGTTTTCTGACGGCTGTAGAAAGAAATCTACTCAAGCTGTTGTCTTTCTACGACGGAGTATTAGGGCCACACGGAAGAAAAAAATGTGGAGGATTTTTTTTCTCTCCCTTCCTCACTTCGAGAGTAAAATCGATGTGACGAGAATAAAGTCAAAAGAACGTGAATAAAGTTGAAATACAGTTTTCAAGAAATAAAGTCGACAGGACGAGAATAAAGTCGAAATACAGTCTCTTTAAAGTACAATATGTGTTTATGTGATAAAAGGGAAAGCAAACTGTATTTTGACTTTATTCTCGTCCTGTCAACTTTTTTCTCGTCATTTCGACTTTATTCTCGAAGTGAGGAAGGGAGAGAAAAAAAATCCTCCATTTTTTTTTCTTCCGTGTGGCCCTAATACTCCGTCGTATCTTTCTGTCCTGTAATAGCAACTTTTTCTTTCAGAAACAATATTCCTGTTGATTTTTTTTTGTTTATTTTTTTACAATAATCTGAGAAATGAAGTGAAAATTCTCATTCAGAGAAATTTATTAGGTTTTTTTATCCCATATGCCCAGTCTTTCAGAGTAATTCTCATATAGATGTATCATTAATCACCACATCCAGTATGTTTAATGATTTCCATCGACAATCATAAAATACTTGCATGGTTAAAGGGCTTAAATGGATCATTTTAAACTTCCTCTTCACTATAGTTATTTCTGTGTTGAATGTTTCATTGTTTGGACTATCTGATACAGTAGTTTATGGACTGAACAGAGTGTTTTCTAATATGTGTAATCCCATGTCACCAGTTGACTTGATTAATGCAGCAAGAAAGGGTAGCCAGCTTTCTATGAAGAGAATGTGATAGCTATCTCTTTAGAAACCTTAGGGTCAGGCAGTTTATTTTTCTTTTATACATTATTAAGGATTTCTGTTGTTACAAAAGAAATTTATGATTCTTTTACAGTGAGCACATAATGTGTCCCAAGAGATTGTTTTGAAGATGTACAGTAAGTAGCAGCGTCAGTTTTAAGTATCATCCCTTAATGTGGTCAGTAATCGCGTGTCTTAAGATGTACTTATGAGAGCCGAAGCCCTCAGCGTCTTTACCATATTGATATCCTCTCACTGGTCTTCTCAATATAGCTGTTAACAGCAGCAGGATGTTTGTAGAGACAAATTTGTGACGAATGGCAGATGTAAAGATGTGATAGTTGGGTGTATTTTGGGGTCATTGTCAACTTGTGTCTAGAAAGAAATTGGATGTTGCTCTGACACACAGACATACAGGCACTCACAGCTGGAATCATCAACAAGGATTGGACGAGATTAATACTACAGAAAAACTTGAAATAATCAAAGGCATGTTTGATGCATAACACAGTGCACAGTCTATAGTCTAAATCAGGGGTGCCCAAGTTCGGTCCTCGAGATCTACCATCCTGTAACTTTTAGATGTATCCCTTTTCCAACACACCTGAATCAAATGGCTTATTTCCCTCTTCTGCATGACATCCAGTTCTGCGGAGGCCTGGTAACGAGCCATTAATTTGATT
>JBAMHX010000025.1:12812963-12826269 GCA_037177515.1 Pseudomugil tenellus | reverse complement strand
ATATATATATATAATTGTCTGAGTGTGGACGAATTTATTTAAGAAGTTAAAAGTGCTGTAATATGCAGTGAATGCTTAATTAGAGAACTGCAGCTGTTAGTTGAAATACATTTTAATTTTAGGTCTGTTCAGTTTTTGCCAGATATATTTTCCATTCTTTTTGCTACTCTTTTGAGGGTCATTAAATTAAATGCATTTTTCTATACATGAGCATACAATGTCTGTCTATTAGTAATATCTGTCTATTATCTGATTTTGTCATCAACTGAAATCTGTTTAAACATTTTTTAAAAGTTGGTTTTGGGGGCAAATATTGAAATGAGATTACAAATGTGATTAATTGAGAATAATTACAAAGCATGTAATTATTTAGATTAATTTCTTTAATCAAGTCCCACCTCCAGCAACAACACAACATGGTGGATTGAGAGGAGGATGAACCCTGCCTCATGTAGAGTGAAATGGTTTCTACTTTTTACATAATTCTCCTGCAGTGACATTGTGGTTATATTTCTTGATGCCATATATGAACATTTTACTGCTGCATGCATCATTAGTACCAGTGAAGCACCAGAAGATTTTGAAGCTTAAAGAATGAAGTGATGCATTAAACAAATAAACAAAAATGAAAGCTTCTAAGTATACATGAGCAGCAGTGAGACAGCAGCTTTGTCCTTGCGCTTGTCCTTGTGAAAGTACTCCTGGTGAATGCCTAATCATCCCGTACCCGTTGATAAGTGCCATGTAAGATAAGGCAAACATAAACAGGAGCCAACTGTGCCAACTTAAATCCAGTCAGGTACATAAATGACCTCTTGTAAATGCATCTTGTCTCCTGTCCATCAGTCCTATTTTGAGGTCAGATCACAGGGGTGGCTGCCTAAAATCCCTCTTCCTGGCCACCTTTCCCAGCTCATCTGAAGGGAGTAAGGATTTCAAGGCCTCCCAAAGCATCTCAAAGCCAACCGGGAGTTGTAGTCCCTCCAGCTCATTCCTGTATTCCCCCAGGATCTCCTCCCCAATAGATGTGCCTGGAACACTTCTCCAGGGAGGCACATAATCTGGCTCCTTTCCATGTGGAGGAGCAGCGACTTTACTGAGCCCCTCCTGGATGACTGAACTCCTCACAGTATCTCTAATGGGGAGCCACCCTGCAGAGGAAACTGATTTCAGCAGCTTGTATTCACAATCCCTTTCTTGTTGGAAGTGACCTTCTGGTTCAGGCACGTCTCCACCAGATGATGCACCGATCTGCCCACCCCCTTGTCTTCTGATTAATTTCAAAATGGGGCACATTATTGTCAACTTTTTGAAGCTGGTCACACTCATGACTGTTTTGGTTGGATTGAATAGAGTGTAAGCAAAATAATTCCACAAAAGATGGTTATTTAAAGCAGCATGTAAAACATTATAGAATAGATTTTAAAATAAACTATACAGCACAAAGTATGAACTCTGCTTGGAGACAACCTCATGCCAATGTCCATGAAATACGAGGTCTAGAAAGTCAAGTGAATTGCTTGTGTAATTTTTTTCAGTCCAGTGTTCCACAGTGGGTTGTGCTTAACCAGATACTCGGTGTTCTATGGTCATTAACTATGATAATTTGTAGCAATAAAAGGACATTTTAATCAACGATTTATGGAATTACAAAAGTACAAATCACATGAGCAGGTTATTAGCATTAATAACCCCTACTTACTATGTCATCCCATGTCAATGGTGTGTTTATATTCAACTAATTTAGCATCACTTTCACTTTGGCAGAACTTATTTCTGTCACATTCATCAAAATGAAACTGTTTAACTGTTTGGCAGGTAAAAATGTGCTGATTTTCTTAAGGTGTCTTGCATTTGCGCAGCATCTCCTCTTTTCTTGTGATTCCATTCACCCAGCTGCCTACCTCTCCTACTGTCTCTTCTCATTTCATTTCCTCTAATTTCCTACCTTTCCCTCCTTATCTCTCATTTCCTCTTGTGTACTTTTTGCACGCTTTTGCAGGTCATATCCTTCTCAAGCGGTTTTACCGACTCACCGTTTATTCCTGTCGTAGTTTACTCTTGTACTCTTTTCAGGCTCCGTCCTGTCCCTGCTTTCTGTCCTCCCAGATTCCTTAACCCATTCCCACCTTAAATTCCCACAGCTAGTGAATTTTCACTCCTATTTCTTTCAATGAGTTCATTCTGTTTCTTCCCTCTTTTGTTTCATCCTGTTCTTGCTGGATGTACAGAACCCAAGTGCTGAATTATGCCGCTAAAATTAGATAATGTCCGAGGTCATTAACACCATGCTACTTGGCAGAACTGGCCATGCTCCAACAACCAACAATCCACATTATCCCTACAGCATGGGGCGGTTGGATTTGTTACTGCATTTCACCCTTGTGGTTGCCTTGTCCCCTGGCTTAGACTCAGAGAAATCTTTCTGAACAAAGCAGATTACGGTACAACTGACCACAAACATTTTTCTCAGTATTGTGCTTCATCATAATCGGAGGGAGATAACCACCACACAGGGGGACAGTGGCTAGTTTAGTTTTAGACAATATCTTCCTCTTAACTTTTAACTATTTTGAATCTATTGTGCACAATAATTTTCTTCTCATATTCAGTTTTTCTTTGGTTATTTGGCGTATCTTTATTTTGTGTCCTTTAGTAGATACAGCAGTATTTCACTGCAACCCTGGTCAAGCATGGCCACCAAACCGTCAGACTGGTGATTACAACAGTGTTAAACATCTCAGTAATTGGCTATTTTCAAAAACATAATCTAGACTAGATGAATGTTAGGGTCAGGAGCCATTATACATGCTGATGGTGGAATGTATTTATGTATGTGCATGTTTGCCTGTACATCACAATGCTTTCCAAGTTGAGCGTGTGGAAGCTGAGGCAGCGACAAATACTTTGAGGCCCCAATGCAGTTTAATTGTTTTGCTGCATAATAAATCAAATGTGTCAAGGGGGATTATTTATACACGGACTGCATTAAACAAATGAATCACCATTTTGCTGAAGTCTAGGATGTCTTTTTCTCTTGGTGTGTAGCTGCAAGCTGGTGCATGCGTGCCTGCATTTCAGTGTAATTGCTCGACAAGATTTGTAAGACCTTTTTTTTCTTTATTCCATGTGATTTTGAAATTCATGAGGGAGAATGATCCTCATTGTTTCCTTGCTGCCTTTGTCATTGATGTGAATGCTGTAGTAGAGGGAGACAAAGGAAAGCACATAAGTCATAGGGCCTCATATGTGTTCTAGTTTGTAAATCTCAAAAGCTGAAGGTGTGAAGACCTATGCGGTAGTGATTGTTAAACTTGCAGAATTGGTGGGATCGTCATTGTGGACGTTGATGTGAACTGACAAGTTGTGCCTCAGGCAAATTTATAAAAGAATTATTCAATAAATACTTTTGCTATTTGTTTCTGTGAAGTGTAAGATTGAAACCTACTAGAGGTCCTCTACCTGATTACCTGATCTATTTATGTTTTCTATGGTTTGTGTTTTGAGCTACTGTTCACTGTTTACCTGAAGAAGGAAGTGCATATGCTGTATGTAGATGAAAGCTGTTCCAAAGTAATAAAAGACAAAAAGAAAACCTTTTTATTCTATCCTTAGATTGTGAATCCTATTCGACAAGGATAACCAACTCTGGCATTTGAAGGCCAATGTCCTGTAAATGTTAGATTTTGTTCCCTGCCTTAACATACCTGATTCAAATGAAATAGTTACACAATAACTTGTTAATGCTTGCTGGATATTTAATTTGAGTTGGGTATGTTAAAAGCAAGGCAAGTTTATTTGTTTGTGTTGCAGAATTCAACTACAATGCGATTCAATGTTTGTTTGTTTTTTTACACAAAACATTAGAAACTAAGAAGTATAATTATATCCCCGCCCGCGAAGTGTCAGTGATATAATAGTTTCATCATGACCGCCGGCAGCGGCTGGATATCTTTCTTGTGAGTATGATGACTCGAACAGTTTTCACAATTGGAATTTAATCAAATTTCAGCATTTTGGGATTTATGGTTTCACCACCAGGTGGCGCTTTATTCATGAAGACTCTGATTTTTGGCTTTAGCTCTGAAACTATTTCTCTCGTTGACCGCAAATCAAATGGAAATAAAAGGTCATGACCTCAGGATGCATCCTGTCCTGATGCGATACTAGGCTGTTTCAAAGTTTTCACACCAGGTGGAGCTTTGTGACTGAACATGTGCGTCTTTATTTTATTGTATCTATTCAAGGATTGGGGAATTGCGTCAGCTCTGTTGCCTGCTTTAGGTATTGCACATGATAAACAGTATTTATGTTTTCTGGTGAAGCTAGGAAAGCATAGGAATTGTTTATCCTGGGAATGCTGTAGACTGATGTTTCAACAGCCCAGCATTAGTTCCACTTATTCTGAAGGCTTGAGTGCACAAGCAATAAAAATCAGTTATTTTCCTTTCTCCTTTCTGTGCAGTTTTAGATTTTAGTGCAGAACCATTTGAATACATTACTTTAGGCAAATGGACCAGTAAAATTCTGGAGTGATGACATGGTTATTAAAATTATTTGATCTATTACACGCATGAATAATTTTTCTAAAAAATACACACCTAAAAAGATCAGAATGTGTATCGTATCCCAGGTTGTAGTGCAGCAACAAGGAGGCTAACTTATGGAAAGTCTGGGAACAATGTGGTGCTTGACACAGAACAGGACAGATTAATGTTAGGTCTGGGCAATTCATGGAGATTTTAAATGTCACGAGACTTCTTCACAACTGATATGGAAAGAGGAAATCATTTAATATTGAAATAACTTGTTTTTTTTAAGTAAAAGTATATCTTCATTTTACATTTTGCACACCTGAGGCCTGTACTATGAAGCTGGATTTTTGCTTATCCAGATGTCTTCAGGAATTACTTCCGGATTTTCTGTACTATGAAGCTGGCTTACTTTTGATCCAGCTGAATCACCGCAGCAACGCATGCTGAACGGCTAACCTGGAGCAGGTTAGGTTCCAGGATATGAGATCAGTAAGTAAAAAAGATCTGATGGGCTGAGATACATATGTTAGCCGTTTGTAGCAAACTTGACCCAACGTAGTCGGGCAGTTACTGTCCCACAGACAGTGGGCACCACCTGTGTGAAGCTGGCTCCCCACCCCTTGCAAACCACACCGAAAATAGCCCCAATTGTTAGTGCTGGTTTATGCCGCTGAAATTTTTGTTTGTGTTGCTTTAGTTTTTAAGATATAACTTTATTATGGGGCGATGACATCCCCATCTCGCCCCATTTACGAATATAGTGTCATATAGTGAAAATAGTCAAATCACACAAAACAGCACTAATGCAGCACGAATGAGACTACTTTCATTGTGGTTTGCAGGAGCCAGCTTCACGCAGCTTTGCACACTGCATTACTTTGTCTGTTTAGTGCGCGAAGTGACCATCGTTCTACACTTAATTTTTGAACGAATTTAGGGCAGCATCCAGTTACTTTTAGTGCACTAATTTTTTTTGGCTTAAAATCTGTGTAAATGCACTATACAATTAAATATAGTGCACAAAGTAGTTTTATTGCACTGATTGAGACACAGCATTTGTTTACAAAAAAGAAAGTTTTGATTTTGATAGAAGCAAGACAAGTCTGCTTCTATCTTTCATTTGTATTCCCTTTATTGTCTCCTATAAATATATTTTTTTCCTGTGATATGCTTACCCTGTTCCTAGTCCCAAGTTCCTTTGCCTCTACAAACTTGTCTGACTGCAACACAGAGTACTCTTATCGGTGGCACCGCCCCCTCCCTGGTAGGGTGATGTATGAGTGACAAGCTTTGACGTCACTTCAGGACCAACGTCATAGCAACTCACAGCCTCTCTCTTGTTCCTTCTCTTGTCAGTCCTCTACAATTTCCCTTTCCTCATTTGCCTTTGTATGTTCATATTTTATATCACCTTGCTTTTAGCTCTTATAGAGGTTTCTCTTCTTTGAAAAATCTGTACTGTCCCATCTTACTGTTTTCTTCTCAGACACTCAAATAAACAGGGGAATGGCATGTTATGGTAAGTAGACATGCAGCGAGCCAGCCTCCCTCTCATGTGACATACAAGCTCAATCCCTGTTGGTTACTCTTATCAATGTTATTCCTGGATACCATTAAGCTGTCACCCTGTTTCCCACAGCTAGGTTTGTGGCTGTTTTACTTTGCCAGATGCCGGGTGACTTGCCTTTTATGTCAGAAAAGATGCCTGTGGCTTTGACAGAAATAGATATAAGAACAGTATGAAAGTGAATTATCAGTCAACTTTGACTTCTGGAAATCTCAGGAAAATTTCATTGGACTTGACAAGACGTAAAGCTGACCCACTTTCTCCTTTTGCTCTCTGCCTTCCTGTTCTCTTGTCTTGTTGCTATCGCTGCCTGCGGTCAGTCTGTCAACATATAGAGTTAGTGCAGTGTGGTGAGAGGGATGGAGATTGAGATGGAGACCTCACTTGGGTCAAGTGGAATATGGAATTCTCTTGTCAGCAACTGTGATGCATCTCCTACAAAGCCTGCCCTGTTCGGATCAAGCTGAGACAGTTCAGTGTAACTTTGAGTCATGTTTGTTAAAAATAGTGTGGGGAAAAAAATATTGGGACGAGACATAGGATGTTTTCTTGCAAAGTTGTGAACATAGCTTTTGTAAAGCTGAGCTCTCACTTTAGATGAAATTTTGGGAAAAAAATAGGAACCTCATAAGTATAAAACCTTTTGGAAATGGGGATTATTTTCTGAGGGTCCAAGATGTCCTCAAATGGGAATTCTTTGGGTTATTCACTAGGGCTGAACGATAAATTGCATTTGCAATTATATCGCGATAAGGCAAATTAAGGTTTTCTAACCACTAAAGCTGCGATTTGTATGGACGTAAGATCTGGCCTTTTGACCTGAGCAGCAGAGAGGAAATGCATTGCTGCGCTTAACCGCCTGTACAATGGCCCAGGCGGACAGAATTCGACACTGCACAAAGTCTCGTACCAAAGAGGAACAGCACATTAGTTGTGTGGTATTATTTTGGTTTTAAAAAAGAAGATGCTGCACAACGTGTGGTATTATGCAGAACCTTGCTACTGTTGTTCCCACATGAGGCAGTACTACGAACCTTTTCGAACATTTGAGAAAAAAAAAACATCACAAAGCCATGTATTATAGTTGAATGGCTAAAAACACAATAGACCAGGGATTCAATTTCAAGTAAGCAAACTACCAACCGACAGGGATCACTGACAGAACTGTTTGATAATATAACCCCTTAGGGACATAATTCGAAGCAGCATTTTGAAATGTTCATAGCTAAAGAAATGTTCATAGCTAAAGACACGATGGCCATTAGCATAGTGACCAACCCTGGATTTACAGCTTTTATAAACACAGTGGATAAGTGGTACAGAATTCCTTCACACACTCATTTTAGCCAGGTTGCTATACCCAAGGTATATAAAAAATGCAGACAGAAAGTTGCAGCAGAACTGAAAACGTACAACAACAGATTTGTGGTAGAGCCGTATAGCTGAGCCATACCAGTGTCTGACGGTGAATTACATTGACGAAGACTTGAATCTCAGAGCTTGATGCCTTCAAACCTCCTACTTCCCTGATGACCACATGGGAAAACATTGCAGGCATCGGTATGTAAATTAGTATTGTATTTAAAAAGTGTGTGATTGTGTGTGTGTGTGCGTCTGAATGAGTGAGAGTGTGAATAGATGAGTCGAGGGAGAAGAGAAGTTGAAGAGAGAGAATGTGTGTATTTATTCCACAGTTGATAACCTTATATCACACAGCTTTATATATTACACTGTTCTTGTATTATTTTGTATTACAGGACATGCATTGAAAGATGATAGTGTCAAATGCATATGCCCCTTATATATCTCCAATTGATTAGCCCGCCCTCTCTATTGACTGACATGCATGAAATTTGGTACACAAGTGCAACTAGTCAGGACCTACAAAAATGGTTGGCTGTTTTTTTCCCTCTTACATTTGATCAAACTCGTCCTAGGGATTTTGTCATGTGGAGCTAAAATTTTTACAGCATGATCATAGAATCCTTGTGATTAAAATATTTTTCAAGCAACTTCTCTGATCATTCTGAATATAGTCTAAATGTCTCATTGTTTAGCTCCAAACATCTGCATTGGATTGCAACATTAAATTGATTGATATTTCTGTACCAGTACCAGTCTTCTGTTTTCCCCTTAGGGAATAATAACACATGGACCACATAAAAAAATATTATTGCCATTATTGGACTGTAAGTTCCTATGATTTCTGTCTTTGATCCTGTGAAATATTTAGTAAATGTTACACTGTGTCAAAAGCAAGCGGTGCATAAACAACCCACAGAAATGGAAATTCTGTTATTTTCCACCCTTGTGTAAAATTGAGACAAAAGCACACTGCCAGAGGAAACAAGTGTTTATTGGAAATGCATTTTTTGATTCGGGATCTTTGAACCGCTCCCCATCGCCGCAGGTTTAAAAATACAAAATGTAAAAGCTTTCATGTCCTGGAAGAAGATTGAATTACCATCAGACATGGAGGCCAAAGTAGCATATAGCTAAACACATGCAGGGTGCTACATTTAAGATACTCTTTCTCTGGAAATGACTTGTCCACTAGAATGCACCCTATTAACTATATGTGTTAATGTAAATTAGCTAATAACCAGTAAGAGATTTGTAAGTCTGTCATTTAATTCACACATGGTGAACACGACTACAGCTCTTAATTGATTTTTTAAACATGTCATTATCCACAATGTTTCTTTATTTCTTTGTCTTCTGTTCAGCATTCATTTATTCAAATGTGTTATTTGCAATAATTTGAAAGAAGCATATTAATGGTAATTGCAAAAGTGAAACCAATTCATACTTTTTTTCTGAAAAAATATGCTATATAAATCAAATTTAAATTGAATTGAATATGCTTTTTTTTTCCTACACACCGATTGATATATCCCCAAACGGATTGTTGGGAATATTATGGTTTAGATGTGTCGTGTGAATGCATTAACTTGTTTTCATGTTTTGTATATACACATATTTGATAGAGAGCATGAAGTAATTCTATTTAAAAAATAATAATAAAATAAACTAATTATATTTTGTGCGATTTATTGTTTTCAGGTTTTCGACTAGGGGCACTGTTTTAGCTCTGAAACTATTTATCTGATTGAGCTCAAATCAAGTGAAAATGAAAGGTCATGACCTGAAGATATGTCACATTAGATATGGGTCACATTAGGTATTAGAGGGTTGGGTAAATTGAAGGTTAGGCATCTTCAGGGATATACAAAATTTGTAGTTTAAGACTGAACTGATGGTATTACAGTTTTATGTGGCTTATCTGTGTTGATTATCCATTGATCCATACTCCTCAGTTCAGGCACAACTGACACACACTGACCTGTGCGGTGCACTGTGCCTCTCCCTTTACAACGGCTTTGTGAGGCTTTGCCTGCTGTGAAGTCTGCAGTAGAATAAGTGTGTTTAAATTGTGAAAGGACGGATAACAAACATGCTATTGCCTTGACTTAAGTACATAATCTTTAACAAAAACTCAGACGTACAGGGACTGTCAGCTTTACTAAATGTGATTAAACAAATAGATTTTGAGTCTTGTGAAGTTTTACTTGCAAATCTTAAAGAATCAGATTTTCTTGTCCTTTTCTTTCGCAGTCACCCATCTTTGTACATCACACTTCCATTACAATACATGCTGTATGAATTTAAGAGACGATTGTTAGGTGTTAGGCTTTATAGAGGTTCAGAGGTGATTGCAAGTTTATAGCTTTTATTGCTAAGCTGTGCACATGATGTCAAAAATGTGATTGTCACTGATTTGGTGGAACCTCCTGTTCTCAAGAATATGCAGTTCTAATAAACCCAGTGGAACAGGTGGATCATTTTTTCAGCCTTGAGCACAACTTTAGTCCTTAAAATTCTTGTCATAAGGATTTTAAAGGTTAATTTACCTAAAAAAGAAAAAAAACTCAAGGTGTGGGTTTCAGGAAGCACAGAAGCTGCTTTAACTTTGGTATTGGACTGGGACTGGGCCAATGTGCTCCACTTCAGTTTAGTACTGATGATAAACTCTCTTAGACAATGGAGCATGCGTCTGTGAAACTCTGATCTAACTATTAAGCTTATTAGCAAACAGCTGCATAGGCAAACATTAAGTAGCTGCAGAGCTGCAGTTTTCCTTATGTGGAGTTCCGTTTGTAGCCACTTCAGTGATAGTTTATTATTCACAGACCTTTCAATAGTGGTCAAGATTTTTTAAACAAATGATGATTTTCAGTAAACAGAGAAACATGTTTTATAATATCTGATTCTATTATGTTCACATCTGATAAAATGCAACACTTTTATTTTGTTGCTATATTTTACACAAAATTGATTTGAAAATTGAGTTTTATTTTTCCACTTTAACCATCAACATTCCACTGAGAAACAAGGTATCTTTTTCATAGATTTCATGGCAGCACGTAACACACATTTTCATGGAAAAGTGATTTCCTGGACTGTGCCTGCAAGAGCATTTATTTTAGATTAAGGTTATCTAATTCCACTCCTGCAGTTTTCAGATGATTTTAATTCTTCAAGATACCTGTTTGAAATAAAATGGATCACCCTAATTAGTTTGGTCAAGTCCTGCAAAACATTGTTGATTAGAGTCTGGTTCATTAGGCTACAATACATGTCCCTGGTCTGAAACCTGCAGAACTGTGGCCTTCAAGGACCACAACTTCACATCCTAGCCTCAGATAAATACATAAACTGTATATGTTACATATAACTGGATTTTTCATTTATTTCTGTTTCACTGACAAGGACACTTGAAATAATTAAATTGTAAGCTTTACTTTTAATAAATGTAGCTAGTTGGAAAATTTGCAGATATAAAGCAACAAGTGAGAAACAAACAACTTTTAGCCAGAAAACTCAGAAAACAAAAAAATAGGAAAACCTCTTTCTGTGTTCAAAAAATGTAAAATATTTTTAATATGCTTATATTGACACCAGTAAAAGTTTATGGCTATTGAAGGCTTCCTTTAAAAAAAAAAAAAAAAAAAAAACTTGAATGAAAGAGTTGATCCACATTATAAGATGGAACATTTTGCAAACTAGTTCTGACACATAAGATATTTAATTTAATTATTTTCTCAAAAATGAGGCAGATCAGTGTTCTTTTAATCAAACATGGTCTTTTTTTAATGCAGGCAATTCTCTTTTGATCCCTTGTGGATGGTCGCAACACACCTCACAACGGAATACACGCTTAATGAGTTTCACTAATGACTGTCATGGGTGGTAACTGTACAGTTTTATTGCTTTGTGGGGAAGGAGGACCTAATTATGGGTCTTTACTGACTTTGTTTTATGAACATCATTGTCTTAGTTTTTTTTCTTTCAATTTTGTTATTCTGTTATCTATGAATGCATCATTCTCAAAAAGATCCATTTTTATGTTGGCTGTTAAATCTTTACTCATCAGTAGCTTCATGTGTTAAGTCTCTGCAGTTGATCTGCAGGCAATTTACAGCAGCTGGCCACATGTGCAAACTTACCACCCCTCCATCCTCACACACAATGATGAGCAATAGTGTTGACCCCAAGCTATTATACCTCCATGTGCCCCCTCGTGAAAAATTACCACCATCCACTTCGATCCTCATTCTCATAGGAAGAATGAATGGATATAATCGGTAAACTCACTCGTTCACCCTCCTTGATAAGGGAAATTGGCTATTCTCCTTTTCTCCTTTTCCTGGCTTCCACCCTTCTGCCTTTATGCTCTGTTGTGCATATTTTGTACGAGTTGTCTTTGTCACTTCAGCTGCATTCTCTCTCTGCTTTTTCCTCTTTTCTATTATTCCCTCACATAATATACACTACTCCACTGCTGATTCATCTTCCTTATATTTGAACATTTCACTCTTGCTTTTTATTGTCTATACTTTTAACCCTGTTCCATTTAGATTTCGTCACAGTTATTTCAGTGTCTCTCTCTGTTCTTTTAACTCATTTTTATTCATTGCAAGCACTCTGCTTGAACACTTGCATTGTATAACTGCAGTCATGATTGTGGGTTAAGCATATTTCCTAAATATAATGTTGTGTGACCTTGGGCTTCTTGGAAGTTCATAGGATAAAATTTAATGTAATAATTAGGCATGAACATGACTAATATGAGTGGAGAAAAAAAGATAAAAGCCTTAAAATCAGTGGCAAAGCAGACAAATAAGCAAGGCAGAGATTTTAAATGCAGTATAATAGGAACTCTCATTGTGCTTTTAGTAAATTTTAATGCTGCTGAGTTTTATAAGGAGTTATAGCTGATATATGTTCTCTGGGGGAGAGCAGAAAGCAGTGTGTTGCACTGGTCAGTATAGACTATTATAAAACATGCTGCAGAGTGTCTACAATGGCCTGAGAGAGTCAAGCACACTGTGTCATTGGTCAGATAAAATACGTTTTTCTCTTGCAACTTTAAAACGAATAAATATTTAAGTTATTTTTTTCTTCCCTATTTCAATTCAACAAATCCTGTTATCCATGAAATACCTAATATATGGCTTAAAATTGTAATAAATGTCTCTGGGCCATCAGGAAACACAGCAATATAAAACTGTACCATCAGCATCTATGAGGGAACTGTTCCGGTACCTCCTGGTGACACAAACTAAAGACATCCTTTACAAGCTTAAGCTAAGGACAGTCTTTTCTTCAGCTACATAAAGATCAGACTGAAATCATTGTCTTTGGAATAAACGATGAATTCCCAGAGGTTAATACTCAGCTTCAGTCGGCTTTAGTCCATCAGATCAAATCCTTTGTCATTTTTGGCTCCATGCAGCCAAATCAGTCTTTTACCTCCTAAAGAATAGAAGTTGAATAAGGGAACTAATGGCTCAGTATGATTTGGAAAAAAAATCATGTATATCTTTTCAGTAAACATAACTACTTAATGGTTTTTATAAAGGTGCCCCTAACACAAAATCACAAAGACAACTACAACTGATCCAGAATGCTGTTGCTCATGTCCTCAAAGTTCATGAGAGGTAAATGTATCACTCAGAGTGATAGAGTTCCTTGTGCATGCCCAGGATGTGAGATTGGGTCCAAGTCAAGATTCACTGTAACCTGGTGGTTTTAATTTATACAAATAGACAATCTGCATATATTTATTATTTTACATATTATATATATATATATATATATATATATATATATCTTGCTATTTTTTTGGCATTTTTTAAACTTT
>JBAMHX010000025.1:12794816-12808873 GCA_037177515.1 Pseudomugil tenellus | reverse complement strand
ATATATATCATGCTATTTTTTGGCATTTTTTAAACTTTTTTTTTTTTTTTAAATACATTTTGTTTGTATTTAGTTATTCTAATACTCTTTGTAAGAAAATCCTTACTTGTATTCTTAAAAGTGATACATTTGACCTTGTGAGTTTCCCTGCTGCATCACACCTGACTCAAACAAATGGGTAATTAGCAGATTTGTGGAGAGTTTGATGTCTGCTCATTAAGTCTGATGTGTGTCGGGAGTTTAATGCTGCACTTGCAGGACTGTGGCTGTCTAGAACTGGAGTTGCCCACCCCTGTGTTTGGACTTAGGGGTTTAACATTGTCACTAGAGCTATGCCATCTACCTGTGCAGTCTAGATCTGGAAGAGTTCCAGCTTTTCCTCCAGTAAATAAACTGTTTGTCTAAATCATTTCCCATGAGAACAAGGATAAAACCAGAGTCAACATTTCTCTAGTTTTTCCAAAAGAGTTCTTCTAAGATCTTGAATGACTGCCAGGTTTTGAATGTGTTTCTTCTGAACTGAGGCTCTGCTGAAGCTAGTAATTTCCAAAGATTTTGTACAACATTAATACCCTGCCATATTTAATTTTACAGTTTTTCTTATGATAATAGTCAGTTAACAGTTATGAGAACCAAAATACTGATAACTGGTGTCATATTTAAAGATATACAGTACATAATGAGATTAAAACAATCTAAACACACTTGGTTTTGTGACTAATAATACTGCTGGTCAAACTTTAAATTCCTTGACTCAGATCCTTTAGATTTGGTCGCCCTGGTGTTGAGTGTTACTGTCAACATGAGACTGGAGCAGCTGTCATCCAATTACAGTTTCTCATCAATGAGGTAGGTAACACCACCATAGAAACCTTTCTAATAAGATAAGCATTAGCCACATTTCCATAGGTATTATTATTGTTCTTGATTACTCGTATGGTAAAAGAAATGAATAAAAAATTGTACTAATATGCAAAATAAATTAAAGATGTACTGATTTTTTTCTGTTTTCTCTTTATGGCAAGCGCTCTTGTTTCCAGTGAAAATAACTGTTTTTACAAGCTACATCCACTCTCAACACAGCATATCTTTCAGCATGTTCTGGGCAAAGTTTAAATAACTTGATATATTCAGCACATTAGAGCTATGGGTTCAATATATTTCACCACTGATGAATGCAAAATGTAAATAATGATATATAAATAATATAAAAAGAATGAAAAGAAAAAAGTGGGATATTTTGCAGGAAAATTCAAGTTTTTAGATGATGCTTGATACTTTTTCTGCCTTTACACTTTAAAATCTCGCTGTCAGAACTAATTTAGTGTCCAAAACACACTCAAAGATGAACCATTTTGCCCATAATCATTCAACGCTACGCGCAAAAAAGAAAAAAAAAAAAAAAAAAAAAATCTTTTGAGTGGTCATTATAGGCAACCGTATGCAATACCTCTAGGCTTACATCGCTTACAGAAAAAAGACATGACTTTGTATTGCTTCATATTTGAGAAATGAAGTATACATGTGTGTTACTTTGTGTGTGTGCATGTGGGAGAATGTCTGTGTGGCTGTGACTCAGCACCTCAAACAAACCCTCAGGGAGATGGAGATGATTTTTAGTGCCTCCTACACAAACACACACACATACCCTCTTATACATCTTATGATTCATCATCATTACCTGGGAGGATGCTGCCAGGGAACGCAGTGTGACTAATTTGTCATGTTCACAGAGAAAATGTGCAGTCTGAAGACATGCTTATGGAAATTCCAGTTGTTTTGACCTTATCTATTCAACCACGTTACCTGATTATGTTTGAATTCTTTTTCTTTCTTCATGTTTTGAAAATGAAATAAATGCCCATGCCTCTTTGACGACAGGGTGCGCTGGTGAGTGCTTTGGCTGATGACAGTGTTCACCTGTGGAACCTGAGGCAGAAGAGACCAGCCATCCTCCACTCCCTCAAGTTCAACAGAGAGAGGTAAAGAGTTCACACTGAACTACAACCGATTACAGTTGGTGTTTTTTTTTTTTTTTTTCCCTTGCAATCCCTTTTGGTGCTAATTTAGACCTTGGCACATGTTCTGGTGTAATATGAACTGTGACTGAGCAGTGGTAGTATCACAGTTTGCTGCCTGTGTCAACTGTTTTTGCGCTCGCACTGCATCCAAACAGACATGTGCCTAGAAAACTGTGTGCAAGGCAAAGGAGGTGATGAGGAGGCTCATTCTCTCTTTCTTTGTTTCTCTCTTTGTCCCTGTGGGTCTCTGAAGGGGTTTTTATGTGGGTCACTTCCCCTGCCTTTGAGGATTTCCCATTACTGGGGCACAGGTGTGAACTCACCCAAGCAGCTGAACACCAGAAGTTGGTTCCACACAAGCAGACCATAAACATAAACAAGCAACATTAGGTGGTGTGAACTTCTGACCTTCTGAAATTTAGATTAAATCCCTTGCATAGTGCGCTCCGTTCTTTGCAGCGTAGTCGCCGGTGACAGGTGAGCTGGTCTGACCAGTTCAATCTGTCCATGTTTATCTACTTGGATTTTGACACGCAACCATCTCCAGGGTTAACAGAGAAAGGGAAAATTTCCAGTGAGGCTTAGCTTTCTGCACAAAAAATGCCTTGCAGAGTTCAGAGGAGAATGGACAACTTGTTGGAGATGAAAGAACAGCAAAAGTAACTCAAATAACCACTTACTGCCAAAGAAAGCTGCATCTCTCTCTGCACAAATCCAACCTTGAAACGGATTAACTATACGGCAATCAGTGACCACAACATGTGACACTCCTGTCAGCTAAGAACAGAAAACTGAGGATTTAATTCACACTCTCTCTTAAAATGGACAGTGAAAGATGAAGAAAAGATTGCCTGGTATTTTCTTGGCACACTTTGTAACTTAGTATCAGAGCCTAGCCAAGCATTGTTGCTATGTCCATCAATTTTATTAGCACAGCGTAGCATCTTCTGATGGCTACTTCCCACAGGATAATCCACCATGTTACAAAGCCCAAATAATCTCCAACCTCCTTTTTTTTTTAACATGACCATGAGTTTAATATACTCAAATAGCCTCTACAGTCAACAGATGGAAATACAGTAAATCATCTTTGGGATTTGGTGGAATTTTAGATTCTCATTATAGGTGTGCTGATAACAAATCTGCAGGAACTTTTTGATGCTATCATGTCAATATTTAACAAAATCCCAGAGAAATATTCCACCTTGTTAAATGTAACATGTAAAAAAATTCAGGCAATTCTGAAGGAAAGAAGAAGATCCAACCCGATTCTACCCAATTATAGCCAAAAAAATAGATTGGTGAGGGTATATCCATTCAGGTTGAATCATAATATATACCACCGTTCAGGTAACCAACCATGCCATTCACAATGGTGTTTGGTCTTTTCACCTAAAACATAGAATTTTACAATCTAAGTAGATAAATACTCCAATTTACAGACATCATCTTGTCTTTGGGACCAATCTGGCAAATATGTGATCAACTTTCCAGTTTTTTCCGACATTAGATTAATAAACCTCGACATTTATGTCTATTGAAGTTAATGCTGTATACATTTGGAGATGCCAGTGCAGAATCACCTCTCCTCAAGGAAGTTTGCTGATCACAAATGTACTTGACTACCTATCAGAACCGATCATATCATTCAGCAGTGATTTGCCAGAGTGAAAAGGCGTGAACGGGTTAAACATCAGAACCGATGATCTGAGACTGCTCTGATTTGATGGAGAGGTGGCCAGCAGCAGCTTTTAGGGCGGATTGTGTTCTTGTAGAGCCGCTTGACCGCCTCTGACATTTAGTAAGCAATTTTGAACGCAATAACCTCGAGTCAAGGCATCAGAGAGAAGTGGAGTTACTGCATCTTTAGAGATGTCAGCATGGAAAAGAGAGACTACAAAGTCACTTGATGCATTTAGAATGAATGGGAGATTTAGGAAAGAAAGGAAGAGTTTGAGAAACCATTAAAAAAAATGATGGAATTTAAGTAACAAAGAAGCGTATTAGGAAGATGCGTGATGGTTCCTTAATCGATTCCATATTGCCAGTTCTCATCTCTATATAATATGTAATGCATTGGGGGGAAATGCCAAAGCCTTTGCTTCAGGACACAGTCTGACAAATTGATCCCAGTATGAGACATTTCATCGGAGAAAGCTACATGATCTATTCTGATCAGTTATTTGATTTTCCATTTGATTCAAAAGAAATTCAGCTCAGGTGAACCACTAGAATAATCTTCTCTTAAAAGACAATATTGTTGGCTTTACTTTGTGATAAGCTTAACAAAGACCAGCTGTGTTGCAAAACATTGCGTCATTTAAAGTGTATCAGTTAATGAACATCAATACCAGACCCACAGGATATGTCATACTGCACAAACACACAATAAAGCCAGGCTGGGCTGATAAGATCCAGGAAGTGAATGTCATTATAAAATGCTGTCTGAGAATACAGTCGACGGGTACGGAAATTTGTGTAGCTCTGTATCCCGGGACTCTGGTGGGGTTCAACCTTTGATTATATCCATCACCGTTGCATTTGACTTAAATTATTGGGGAGCTTTGATGGGTGCCATACATTTACAGATGGGAAGTGGTGAATCATCCAGGGCTGTATACTAACCACATTGGAAGTTGATGCATTTGAACGATGCCATGATAGAAAAAACACAAACACTTTTATGTGTGAGCAGTTATCAGCTCTTCCCATGTAATCACATACTTTTTAGACAACTTGCTAACTAAATTGGCTAACAGTTCATTTTCCTCATAATTTAGCTTTAAGTATTATTCTTCCTCTGCTGATTTAATAAAGGCACATAATAAATATGCAAGCTGCAACAAAAGACTAAATTTAGACATGGAAATGTCTCTTTTACAGATTCAATGTTTTTGATGTCATTCTTTGTTGTTTATATCAAATTCTTTTCAACTTTCATGTAATTACTTATGTGCACATTTAGAATATTCTTTGGCTGTTACTGTGGCAGAATCTGGGGGGCCCTTTGGGGCAGCCTCTGGTGTTAATGGTACAATCAGGATTATCTGAGACAGCCTTTGCATTTCATACGATTTCGCTTTTATATCACAGATTAACCAAAAGCCTTCTTTGCACTCTGATGAGCCTTAAGCCCTCCCCTGGTGCGAATAGTCTGTTAGTCTGTTATCTGTGCCTTGTGTATTATTTTGTTGTTCTTTCCTCTTCATGCAGAACAAACAAGCCGGGTACATCTTATGGGAATATACTCAAATTTTAGGGTTTTGTAATGATAGGAATGCAATTGGACTGCGTTAGCCTGAAAGACATCCTGCCAAAATACCTAGATTGAAGAGCCACTCCCTTGATGATAATAAAGTGAATGCCCTCCACCGTCCTTTCTTCTAATCTTTAAGACTTGTTTAGATGCTGTCCTGCAGTTCTTTACAGTTAAACCTAGTGGATTATCTGAATGAAATATATCTTGAGGATCTGTTTGATACATCCATGTAGAACAGAAAAAATCATTTGTACAAAACAGGAGAATATCATATGGTTGAGTGCACCAATGCTCCCCATACAGCTCCAGCTACTCCAGTCATCTCCTCATTTCTCGCCTGTCCTTGAGAGTGAGCAGTGTGTCATGTTCATTACTTCAATCTGCATTAACATTGTTCTTCTGTGCAAACAGACACCAGTGGACATGGTGCCTTAGGCCAAAGGTATAATGGTATAAGAATGAATTTGTAATACCCAGCCCGCCATGGTCCACTGGGCTTGGTAGTTTATGCAAATATTGAACAGGGTGCTTGCTATTCCATAGAAATTCATTTCAGAGCTTATCAAATTGTTTGAAATGCTTAAGTGGAATTCTAAATGGAATTACCTGAAGAATATAAATGAACTCAGCAGCAAATGTCATTATTTAAACATAGACTTTTCCTTACTGTAATGGGGAAAAAGATGGTCCCATGTATGAATATCTGCAAAAATCGGTTCAACAAAGGGTCAGTGTTGGCATTCCGTCTGCGCTTATGCATCATAACCCATCCCTTCCATCTAAATGTTTTATGGTGATTTCCAGGTTTGTGGTGCTCTGCGGCCCCGTTTGTAGGTGATGGAAAGACTTCTAATTGACTTTGTTACCTCAGATGTGTTAGAGAGTTTATCTTTAATGGCAAAAAAGGTTATTTATTTTTTAAGTAGTGGCTCAAAACTTTGTTTTCTCTGACTATAGTTTTCAAAATAAATAACAGGAGGTCACATTTCCTCCAAGTGTCATCTGCAGTTAAGAGCGATTTTTGAAGCCAAGAAACATTGTCAACCATTTTTAAGGTTAACATGAAAGATGGAATCAGACAGATTTATAAAATAAATAACATTTTTGCTCTCCTCCTGCTGCTCTGTCACATCTTTTTACATTTACTTCATTTTGAACCTCCCTTGAGTCTGTTCAGAGCCGGACCTGACATGTTTTAGAGGATAAGGCAGCCGTTGTTAAAAGAAGAGTAACTCCATAGCAACTGCCATGAGGAACAAGTGTTTTTAGTTTAATTTTGGCACTTTGGCTTGATATACTTGCTTGTTTATTGTGCTTATGCGTCCTTCTTTTTGTGCATTTAGGAGTTTCATGACCTGGCTCACAGAGAATCTGCACATCCACAGGCCAATCATCATTGGGCCCTTTTTGTTTCTCTAAATAGATCTTTGTTTCCCGCCTCCTTGCCTTCATCTCTCGCTCCTTCTCCCACATCAGAATTTGAGTTGATGGGTGAAAGCAGTGCTGCATGAAGACAGGAGGAGTTGAGACAGACTGGGCTTCAGCCAGAGAGCACTGAGTCAGTCTGTGGGTAGGAGTGTGCAGATAGAGGACGTGCAAACGAAATCCTGCCGAGTCATTCTGGCGTAGGATGCTCTCGTTACATCCTGGCCTCCCAGGAATGTGCTGCAGAAGGGGATGCTGTTTTGCTAAAGCTGGATGATATGATAGGATGTAATTGTGGGGGAAGGGAAGTCTAAGTGAGAACTTATTTCTGCTCATTGCTACGATTAGGGAATCATTCACAAAACTTTTGCTTCATTCCCTTTTATTAATAGAAGATTAGTGTTTCACAACACAGCATTTAATCTCTTAACAATCTATCAAGTCTCGTGTGGTAATACTGCAGATTTAGGTCAGTCAGTGGCAAAATTGCATAATCTTGAGCCAGAGTTGCTTGAAAATTAAAACTGATCTCCATATCAGCACTTTTATTATGCCAAAGCCTAACCCATCATGAGTCAAGCACATTGCCGGGAATGTAATCTCTCTAGTTGTACACTGCAATATATCTACTTATCCTTCCTCTCCCTGCAACAGTTTTCTCAGTACACACTTTACTTAAAGCAGGTTACTCGTTAATTCAGTTATGCAGGTCATCAGCAGTGTGAACAGAGATCTAAAGCCTCTCTGATGTAATTGAAATTAAATGTGATAAAGTTAGAGAGGAAGAGGCAGGAGATGGGTAAGTAAGCACAGATAATCTATACATTATGCTAGTTTAAATAGTTGAAGAAGGTTGCTCACTTAGCATTTAACCCAAACCCAAGGGACCTGATGCTTATGGATCAACCTGCATATCCCTGCAAGCTACAGTTAGTTTCCAGTACCAACGAGCTGAGGGCACATCTTTAAAACACATGTCTAAATGAGCATCACCCAGTGGCAGAAACACTGGTAGGTTGATCTTTTAAAGTTGACCTCTTGAGTTCCAGCGTCCTCATACAAGGACATCACATATTTGGTCAGCACCATAACATAAAATTCTATGTAACTGGAACCTGTTGAACACTTAAACTGCCATTTGGTGGTGTCAGAAAAGCAGTTGCTTTTCTATTTGAAATTATATTTATAGCTAGACAATATATAATAAAATATCTGTAACCATAGATATCCATATCTATAATAGTAAACAAAACTATATTGGTTCTTTGTAACCCTAAAGCGCTAGAAGACCCCTCTAAAGTAAGTCACTGGAGCTCAGGTCTCAGGAGGATAAATAAGCCTACCCTAGTTAATCTGTTTTCTTGCAGCATCTCATGTTATTTCCATATAGCATGAAGCAAAATGGTGATCTATTCTCATGCAAATTGGACAAAACTCACTGAATAAAATCTTTAAAGTGTGACTTGCAACATATCATACACATAGATGAGGAACTTTAGTAAAAATCAGATGTAACTCTAAGAACTTTTGCTGACTTTGTTGACTTAAGCTGGGCATACAGCCACATGGCATCTGTATAGAGCTTTGCATAGCTGACGCTAGTGAAATATGCTCTGAGCCACTCAGAAATCCAACTTTAGGCAGTGCACTATTCAAAACCGCTGCTTATTGATTATTTATTAACTTCTGTGTCTGTTTAAGCAAAAATCATAAGTTTAAAGCAGAGGTTAAAGAAAGAGTGGTCTGTCTGCCTTCTTGGTTGACATGGATGTTGCGTCGATGTAATGGCTTTCAGTAGTTTACCATATTACTTTTTTAAAGTTCTGCAGAATTTTCTGTTTATAGTAACTCCAGGACTGTTGAGTGAGGCCTTTTCATCCCTTCTTTCATCTCTAAACATCTACTTGGTCAAAATTTATGAAGGCGGTCGATTTTCTGTTTTGCTGCATCTGTGATAGATTTTAGATTGGGTCTAATTAGATGTAAAATTAATCATGATGTGTTATCGTAGAAATGGTTTGTTTGTTAAGCATGTCACTGACTTTGTGTGTTTGATCATAATGGACAACTTGTGTCTTGTTTCAGTGGTAAGGGTGCAGAATATCAGCTTGTATCTACATTGCCAATAAATGGCTTCAGACTAAAATATCAGCAGTGACATACAGATAATGTCTCAGAAATGTCACTGGAAAAGATCATCTCAGTTTATTCAATTCGGAGGAGCCTTTTTAAAAAAAAAAAAAAAAAAAAAGATTTAAATGATATGGCATTTTTTAAATCAAGCTAAAGTTGTTTTTCTTTTTCTCATTTTGTATATTAAAGGCATCACTATAAAAGCAGAAAACTGTCATTTCCTCTGTCATAAACTGTCATATTGGATGATTCCATGTTTATACATATATAGATCAAGATTATTAGAAAAACTTAAAAAAAACAAACACACAAGCAATAAAAACCTCCTTATTGAGTGGAATGCAAGACATTGTCTGCTTCTTTTCTTCTACTGTTACTCAAAATCCCAAAAAAAGACATGCATAACCTTTGGTTGCATAATTTTTCAATACCAAAAAGATCACCTGCCATCTAAAATTCTTCTAAAATGACTTTTTGTATAAGTGTAAAGACATTGGCACGTTAAGGATAAAATATTTTCTACTGTAATACCCTCTACTTGTTCCCCTCATCACCATTGTGCATCCCTGCATCATAATTCTCTCCCTTAATATGATTGCTCACATTTAATATTAAATCCTGTCTGGGGGGGATGGAAACACCCTAACTTTTAGACTATTTCTCAAATTACTGTTTCACTGCAGTAATGAAAGGCTTTCATTACATCATACTAATCATCCCTTTTGTTTCTAGTTTTACTATTCTGCAGTTAGCAATCAGCGCTCAAGGGTAGAGCAGTCAGAAAAAGTATCACAAGATCAGCACTCTTTTAGATCCAAGTTTTTAAGCCAATTATTTGTTATGGCAGGCTGACACATCTTTTGTAAAAGGGCTAGGAACATCGCATGAAACCATGCATTACAAAAGACGATTTTTAAAAATCTCCCCTCTCCTTAATCCGTTTGCAGTCAGCCGTACGTTCATACGTCTAGCCCACAGTGCAGTTGGATTCAGAGCTGAGCTTTGTGGCAGGCGTCTGTTATTTCTGAGGCACTGTGTGTTTGGCCCTTAGCCTGCAAGCTGGCAGCTGCTTTATGTGTCGTGACCACTTGAAGCTGGAAATTTCACCAAGAGACACGTACATGCACAAACAATTGGATGCATATTTGCACACATGCAGGAACACACACACTAACAAATTGCAAGAAAATCTGTAATTATGCTCCTGACACTGCCTCTCACTTGGCCCTCTCTTACAAGCTCTCAGAACACTAATCAGTTAGCTTGTACTGTAAGCACACACACACACACATGCACGTATCTACACAGAACACTGATGCAATATATGTGAGCATAAAGCATATATGTAAAAAATGACTGCATATGAGCTACCGAGCAGCATGTAATGAGCATAATGATTCAGAAAAAGTATGTAAGGATGAATAAAGAACCTGATATTGACTGTAGACAGTTTATTTTCCACAATAGTTTCATTTTAGTGATAAAAAGTCCACATTAGCCAACTTAAATTACATGTAAAAGCCAATAAGGTAGTTTATTTTACTGTCACTAGATTTATTTTACTTCTATATCACCACAATTGTAATTATTTGGTAATTAAACTAATTTTAATCATAGTTTGTGGATAAGTTTTTTCAAATTCTTTACTTCTAAGCTTCTCTGTGTAACATTTACAGGAGATTATTTAGATAAATATAATACAACACTAATAAACATGTTCATTTGGATACACATGGGAATGAAGAATGGTTGGGAAGTTAAATAAAAAATGAATTTACCTCTGCAGATGACGGATTAAGTTCCTTGTCCTTCAACAGGTGGTTTTGCAGTACTGCTACAGACAAACACAAACTCTAGACCAGACTAAGCTTTGCATTATAAATTGAATGAGCTGCAGTGCTAAAACAAAGATGTTTAACCATGCTTTCCCCTGCTGACTGCATGTTTTATGAGCAAGATCTTGTTTCTTGTGCCTGCACATTTCAGGCAGTGTGAATGAGATTTACCTCAAGAAGCTGGATGATTCCATGAAGTATGCATATATTCCTGTGTTCAAGTATTTAAGGCGAAATCTGTTGGCAGAAAGAACCTGCTAAATGGCCTGTGTTTTAATGGAAGTCAGTTCAAATACTTTGCAGAATTTGAGCCGAGGCTGCATGAGGATATGATGCAAATGTAGTATTATGTTTCAGCATTTAATTAAAATGTATTTATTTTATCACTAAACGTAACCCATAATGTTTCTGTACTGTTTCAAGTAAGTATGTTCAGAAGAGCAAAATCATTTCACAAATCATAGCAGTGTTTTTCGCTGCTCAACAGTTCCATTATTTAAGAAAAGAATTCTTGTTTCTGCAAAACATGTATTGATGCATATAAGTTACACTGAGAATGAAAACTGTGCATAAGATATGTCTTAATAATCTTTTTAATTCCTCCTATGCTGAATATCCCTTTCAGACACAAAAACTTATTGTGCCGAGTAGCAGCATGGTTCAATACTAGCTCATCTGCCAAGATTGTAGAGGAAATACTTGTCATCCCGTTTGGAAATGCCAGCAAAGAAAATCGTGGGATCAAAAATAAATTGATACAGCTTTATTTCTCTTCCCACGTGGGCGGATATCAAAACTGATGCAACGCTAGGTTCCTGGCCTGCATGTGTGGCTCAAACCGCTACAGAGGCACAAAAGGATCACTGAAGGAGCTGCACGACCTTGAAATATTAGCAAGCCAGATTATCAAGGTTGTACATTATTATTCCAGAGGAGGGTGCACGAAAAAGGAAAATGATGAAAAGAGGATGAGAAGATGAATGGATAGCCACAGCTAAAGATGGAAGGGTTTATAACCTCTCATTAAACTTAAGTCTGATGGATGGATGTAAGGAGGGCATGGGGGAGCGATAATGAAAACAGAAGAATTACAGGTGACTTGTTGCCCTCATGCATCCTGTGGGTGTAGAGAGAAGGGGTCTAATGGAACGACGCACAAACCTCTTCAGTTTGCCACTCTCATCTTGACTGTTCTGACCTGGTGAAGTGGTAAATAATCCCCTCAAAGTTTAGTAGTTGTAATAAGACAATGATTTCCTGATGGATTCTGCCTCTTTTCTCTTTGATTTTAGTTTTCTCGTCATTGCCTTCTTCTCTAACACTTGTCTCTTTGCCTTCTCTTCACAGAATAACTTTCTGCCACCTTCCCTTCCAGAGTAAATGGTTGTACATTGGCACAGAACGAGGGAACATCCACATTGTCAATGTGGAGTCCTTCATGCTCTCAGGCTACGTCATCATGTGGAACAAAGCCATTGAACTGTGAGTGGCCCTGGCCTTGTTTTTTACCCGCTGATGATTTCTCCCACATTTTGTCCCGCAGCATCTTTGCCTTCTTCTTCCTCTTAGTACTTCACAATTTACCTTACTGCTATACAGATTTTGTGTTGCATAAGGACGGTGTCCTATCCAAACTGCACTACCAGTCAAAGGTATGGACACATTTTCCCATTAAATCCAATGGGAAAGTGCATCCAAACTTATGACTGGTATTGTATATCATTGATAAGTAGATCAATATTTAAGCTCTGTTGGAATTAAATGCATATTGCCAGCATTGCAATATTGACACACTTTGCAAACTTCCGTAATAAAGGTTGTGTAGTCAGCTATTTACTTTATAGCAGGCGATTTAAGTTACACTGTAATGACCTTAAACTCATTCCTTTGTCTATCATTTCTAGGCACGGTATCAAATTCCAGGTAGTAAACAACCTGCCTCTTTGCTATTTCAATGGCTATGTCAGCTTGACAGGCTCCATTTTGGCTCCCCGCTGTAGAGATTTAAATTATTCACTGGAGCGTTTTGCTTCACACTTTTCCCCTCATCCCCTTTTAAGCATGTGTGTGTTTATGCATGTGTGTGGAGACAGAGGAAAAAGTGGAGGAGGGAGTGGGTGGAACAGGTGTCTTCTGGGATCAGTGTATGGTACACACAGACGTCTCGTCTCGTCTACAAGGTTGCAGGGAAAAAAAAGGCAAAAGTGGTGGGGAAGATGAAAAGAGGGGAGGAGGGAGGACATATGACAGAGAGAAAAGGAGTGGAATGGATGAGCGGAGGCTTTTGCCTGGGGGAAAAGACATGCAGAGAAGAGTGATAGAAGAGGAATGGAGTTGCGATGGACGGATAAATGCAGGTAACAGAGGGCAGAGCGGAGGAGGAAAGTTGCGTAGATAAGTAAGAACAGAGACTGGGAAGCCAAAGGTTTCCAATTAAAAGAAAAGATAGAGATGAGATATGGATGATAGAAAGGTAGATAAAGTGATGCCTTTAGATAAAAGGACAAACATTAACTCCTTTCTTGGATGAACTTTTTTTTTCCTCATTCACCTTCACTCTTTCATCATAATTCAACTTAGGTTGTTGCAGCTTTTTACACTGATTCATACATTGTCTAAGAACATCACTGATCTAAATGTTAAAGCCGTCTCTGTGGCAAAATAAATATTGTCCCCCCTGTGAAGTCTAGAAATAGGAAGTCCACAGGCTATAGAAACCAAGGGAGTTTGCAGAGTAAGATTACATGGCTGCCTTTAGATGTGTATACTCTAAATAAGCTGTAAATCGTGACAAGTCTCCAGAGCAAATATGAAGCAACACATCTATGGATTTTGTGGACAGTTTTGGAAAGTGTAATGCTTTAAAATAAAGTTGTAAATTCTTTGCTTTCTTGATACAGTTCAGGGTAGAACGTTAGCTCTGTGTTATGAATGACAGTGTCCCTATAGACCAGTGCTTCTCAATTCCAGTCCTCAGGCCCCGCTGCCCTGCATGTCTTAGGCATGTTTCTACTCCAACACAGCTGAGACAGATTCATGAACCTGCCCATCACATTCTTGGCAGCTTGTTAACGAGTCATTTATTTCAGGTATGTTAAAGAAGGGTTGCTTCTAAAACATGCAAGGCAGGTGGGCCTGAGGACTAGAATTGAGAAGCACTGCTAATGACACATGCAGATTTAAAAAAGATTAAAAAAGTTTATAGGCAACATGGATATTTGCAGTAAATTTGCAGTATGTGTTTAGTTTCCATTGAATGGCATTTTCTGCATCTCCATTTAAAGCTATTTTATGACAGGTCACTTCCTATGTGTTTATAGTGGAATAATAGGATTGTAATTTTTATTAAGTGATCCAATAATGAAGTATGGTCTTATTTAACTT
>JBAMHX010000025.1:12761559-12773250 GCA_037177515.1 Pseudomugil tenellus | reverse complement strand
TGAATTCCTCGATTAGATGAAAAGGGGTGGGGTTAGGTGAATGAGATACCCCCCCCCCCCCCCCCTATTTTCTTTTTTTTTTCCTTTCCCTTCTGTTTGAATGGGTGTGCTGTACTGCTGACGTTCTGTTTATTTCCCTCTGAAAGCAAGTCTGCTCTTTTGAAGATGTATTTTAATCCATATTCCTCCACTCCCCTCCCAACACACACACACACACACACACCCCTACTCACCTCAGAGTACTTTGGAAGTTCACAGATGAAGGGCCTGGAGAAATAGACAGGTTGTGTGAGTACTGCAACAGGACAGAGCAAGAAAGGCAGAAGAGGAGCAAGGGAAGGAATTAAAGGGAAAAACATGACACACACACACACACACAAAAAAACATTGTAACCAGTTTCTCAAGCTGTTTTTGTGTGTAGGGGAGTGCAGGAAGGATTTTACCACACAAGTTTTTTAATTAGTTGTTTCCCCCATAGCTGCATACATAATTACTTTGGTATTTAATGGACAATTATGCAAATTCCTTTGACAGATTTAAGAAAGGCTTTTAAGTCCTCCTTTAATTGTCTTTTTCGATATCCGTTATTATGATGGAGTTATTAAAAAGGTCTTCTTTATTATACTGGTTTGAAGCTGTGCTCACTTTGGCACCTTTGTAGCAGATATACAGTAATCGACCAACCTCCTACTGTGATCTAGAAATATACAAATGTTCCCATTTCTGAAACACCAACATCCTCTGAGATTTGGATGGTGGATTGGTGGATTCTTCAAATCATCTACAATGCTTACACCTGCTTTGCACATCTTTGCATGTGTCTTTCTGTGCTCTGATGAATAGGCCTCTGTTGTTGTTTATCTAATGTTCAGGCCAGCATTTTAAGTGCTACTTCTGGTGGGGAGGGGGAGGGGGATGGAATTAGATGACAGGAGAAACAAGAAGAGGAGAGGGGAAGGAGTGAACTGGCAAAGTAAAGCAACGTCTGTTTGCTCTATTTTAGGAAAACAGCCCAAGGATGGGAAGAAACCAGAGCCCTGTAAACCCATTCTCAAAGTGGAATATAAAACAACCAGAAGTGGGTAGGGTCCCTCTTTCTCTCTTATACACACACAGCAGAGTGTACAGATGAGACGTTACAAAGTTTCTTACAGGTGTAGACCTCTTGTAATTATAGCGATCATCTGCATTTAATAATTATGCTTCTGTTAGTGGTGAAAAATCCACCATCTCACTTCACTTTGTTATCATCTGATATTATTTGATATTTAACTTATTAAAGGAAGAAAACAAGCTTTGAATAAGATTATCTACAGAACCACAATGCTACAATAACAAACCTTTTTGATTGCAGAATTAAGAAACTTTGGAAAATGTGGGAAGTGTATGATCATATGCAGTAAACTTAAGTATCTGCTACCCCAGTTGAGAAGCAGATTCCAATGTATTAATTCTGAATTTAATTAAATGTACATATTTACAAGTAACTAGCAACAATACAGTCTGTCAGTACACTGCAAAAACTAAAATAATAAATAATAAAGATTAAACATCTCAAATGAAGGACATATGCATATTTTTTTTTACACGTAAGATAATTGTTCTTACTTAGTGGGTTTTTTAAAAAAAAAATGTTTTCTTGTTTTAGAAATCTTTGAAAGGTTAATGTTCCTTGAAATAAGATAAATTATCTGCCAACAGAACAAGAAATTTTATCTGATTTCAAAGAAAATTAACCTAATTTTGTAGTTTTTTTTTTCTTGTTTTTAGAGCCGGTTTTTATAGTGTATCATTTTTCTTTTGTATTAGCTTAAAAGAAATCCAGTTTCGATCATGCTCTAATTAATCTAAAAAGCCAATCAAATGTTCTGGCTATACTTGTGTGTATGCTTGTTCCAGGGACCCCTTCATTATCTTCTCTGGTGGTCTGTCTTATGACACGGCGGGCCGGCGACCTTGTCTGACAGTAATGCATGGGAAGAGTACTGCTGTGCTGGAGATGGACTATCCAATAGTGGACTTCCTCACACTTTGTGAGACACCTTATCCTAATGGTAAGTGTTAATGTGTTCTAATTGGTGTGTACATGACACTGTTGTCCATGTTTGTGTTTGAGGAGGATAGGATTACACATTCAGATACACACGTCTAGTTTATTGTTTAGATTTGTTATAATGGGTCGCTTGTATCATATCTTTCCATCCTTCCAGTTTGTTTAGCTGGTGTACAGAATATCATATTGCAATTTAATTTCATACAACCATAAACAATAGGTGTCCAACTGAATAAAGTAATTTATTATTGACTTTATTAGAAAGTTGATACCTAAAACAAGTCCTTCTCGAGATGAAAAGCATGGGGTCCTGAAAGCACGTAATCCTGTATGTAATCTCTGCTGCAGTGTAATGTGTCACATATACAGTTAAAGGATTATTGAGTTACATAACAGGGGTGACTTCAATAAGTCAGTGGCCACCTCATGCTACCATCCACAGCTTTCATCTGGTAATGGTCATCGCTGGGTTTGGATTATTGAAAAGTGCATGTCTGCCTCATGGTTTGTGCTCACGCATGTGTATGAATTGTAATCAGCAATCCACAATGACATGCTGCATAACATGCAGTAATATCCAAATATATTTGAGTGGTAAAGCAAATGGGAGGGATGGCCTTGTAACCTGTTCAGGCACAATGGTGTTTGCTGACAAGGATATTGTTAAAAGTTCAGCTAATGACAACACATGCATATTTTTTTTTATAAAAGTCAATGAAAAGGGATTTATTAATGCTCATATGTGGTTCCTCAATGCTAATAGACACACCATCAAACACAATTCAGATCATGCCCAAAATATATTTTGAATACTCTGAAACAAAGTTTATAAGCAATGTAAATATACAATTTGTAATTTATCGCTGTTTCTCAATAATATAAAAGAAAATTTTACATAAATTTTTTCTCCCATAAGTTTAGATGAATGAAGATCATGTTTTTCTGCTGTCACAACTCCAAGGTATAGATTGTGTGGAATTCCTCTCACGTGGTTGCAGATCTGAGTCATGATTGGTTTATGTTGTGCTTCACTTTTCAGATTTTCAGGAGCCTTATGCGGTTGTGGTTCTTCTAGAAAAAGATTTAGTGGTAATCGACCTTGCACAAAACGGGTGAGTCAAACAACTCATCACATTACACTTTTCTTTCTGCTAATTCTTGGGTTTTTTTGTTAATTATGTCAGGTTATTTTCATAAATTCTTATTAATGTATGGTCAATGTCCAGAATTTTTCAAATACCAGTGTTGATCATGCATTTCCTACACTGAATGAGATAAATTAACTGATACTGGCAGACAGACGAGTTTCATTAAGAGTGCTTTGTGGGTTAATTGCCTTTGACCTCTTTATTTAACAGTTACCCCATATTTGAAAACCCATACCCTCTGACCATTCATGAGTCTCCTGTGACCTGCTGTGAGTATTTTGCCGACTGTCCTGTGGACCTCATACCTGCACTTTACTCCGTTGGCTCTCGGCAGAAACGACAAGGATACAGCAAAAAGGTACACCAATGGAGGGTTCATGTTCTGCCACCATGCGTAGTTTATAAAGACTACTTTTTTGTGTTTGGTCTGAAAAAGGAGACGGTGGCCTGTGTGAAAGTATAAATGAGAAAAATTGGCATTAGGGATTTTATTTAGTCCTTTTTTGACCAGAAATCATGTGTAAAAAAAATTTCAGCAAAAGACACAGGCTTTAGTTTCTTGATTAGTGGTAGGTAGCAGGATTAATATCTTAAGATTGTACCTTTAATATCTGAAATGATTAAGTGGATCATATACATAGGCTGTAGCTCTTCAATACAGCTGGCTCAGGATTGAACCTCGCCCTGGGGGCTTCAGTCCCCTCTCTTTCTGAACCCCTTTCAAGTTTCCATCAAATGAAGGCCAAAGTGACTAAAAAATCCTAGAAAAGATAATTGTGCCTCTCAGAGCATGTAAGGTAGAATTTTGCTTTTAGGTAGTTAGGAACACTAGGAATGGACCCAGAACTAACAGACGTTAAAGGCGACAAACGGCTACAAGATGCAACTAATCCAGGTTTTAACTTTATTTTGAATAAGTTAGTAAACCTAACTCAGGTAACATCCATGAGTTATTATGTATAACAGTGTGATTATTCCCAGAGGGGTCATTTTTCTTCTGTCACTATGGATAGTGGTGTTTTAAAAGTGCTAAATGCTTTATTTAGATATGTAAATCGCTTAGACATTACCCTGCAACCATACTGCAGTACATCAAAACTAGAACTAGGTGTATGATAAAGGGCACATTATTATGCAACTTCACCCTCTACTGCTCTAAAGCGTTCAGCATAGGTAAAACTGTCTCAGTAGGATTAAAATATACCTTCCAGTAATTTCAAGAAGCTAAATTGACTAAACATGACAACATTATCCAACCTCCTCTTTCCTTAGTTCTCCTTTTCCTCAGTACCCCTCCTCTCTCATCTCATTCTCATCTGCTTTCTTTGGATCATCCCAGACAGAACCTCTGCTCTTTCAGCCATTATGTATGCTTATGTTCTTCTCCTTGTCGCCTTGTTCTGGCTTTCTGTTGAAAATGTCAACATGCACTGACCTAAACTGGCAGCCAAGTCTTTTCTTCTTTTTTGTCAAGCTACAGCCTGTGTGAGCTGCAGGGGGCCCTTTTCGTATAAAGAGCACAATGAGTCATCCTCATGACCTTTGCATGTTGTCAACATGTTCGGAGCATAACCTCTAATAACACATACACGCACACAGATAGAGACACGCACTGAGAGACATAAACATAAGGATTACTTTGTGTCATCTGCTTTTATAATCAGTGTGTTTAATGACACATAGCTGTTGTTGTAAGCGTGCTATCTCACTCTCACACTAATGTGTGCATCTCCATCCTCTCCAGGAATGGCCTGTTAGTGGTGGAAACTGGGGTCAAGGCACACAAAGCTACTCGGAGATCATCATCACTGGGTAAAAATCTGATGCTGATTTTCATTACCGCCATCATTAAAAACACACGAGCTGTATTTTCTTTCGCTTCAGCGCAGCAAGATAAGTTGTCTTAGGTTTTGCACTGTAGGTCTTTATGTATTCCACTCATGTGCACTTTGCTCAATTTTAATGTTTATTATTCCGCGCTAAGCTGTCAACAAGGAGAGAAGGGGCATCTTTAACAGAACACACAGAGTGAAGAGGTGACATTGAGTTATGGGTATGGCACTGGTATAACACATTTTCTCCTGTTCATCCCGACTTGCTTGATTACTATTCTGTTCAGGTTTCGGTTTCTTTCTAAATGCCACAGCCTGCAAAATAGTTTACTTCACTCAGTTGAAAAGCAACAAAAATATAGGAAATATTGGGGGATGTTGGATTATTAGAATGTCATATAAGGAAACCGTTAAGAGTCAACATCTGTCAAGTATCAATAATATCAATATATAAAACATTTTAACACAATTAATGGTGCATGGCTGTATGTTGGAATCCATAGTTTAAAAAAAAGACAAAAATTGTGAACACAGAGTTGACATTTAAAAAAATGCTTGGAAAGAAATGTCCAAATGCTTTCATCATCCTAAACCAAGCAATGTCTTCATTTCATCTGATTTTTCTCTTTTGATTTCTGCGTTTCCAGGCATGCCGATGGAACTGTGAAGTTCTGGGATGCCTCTGCAAGTACGTCCTGCTATATATGACATTTTTTCCGCATCCTTGAACCGTATAGAACAAAGAACCTCTTGGGTTTCAGTTTAACCCGTTTCACAAAGAGAGAAAAATCATGAAAAAGAATCACACAGAGAAACACATTTTTGTTTTCATTCAAATTTCCTTTAGAGAAGCAAGCTGAGACGAAGATTACATATTTCCTGTTGTAATTGTCTCATTTGTCTTGTCTCTGATATCACTTTACTGTAACAGATTTTTCTCTCTCCTCTCTTTCAGTAATGCTCCAGGTGCTCTATAAGCTAAAAACAGCCAAGGTATTTGACAGGAACCGGTCTAAGGAGGACAAGGGCAGCACCGATGTGTCAGACGAAGATCCCTTTGCCATTCAGATTATGGCCTGGTGCCCCGAGAGCCGGATGCTGTGTGTTGCTGGGGTGTCAGCCAATATTATCATCTACCGCTTCAGCAAGCTGGAAGTAACTACTGAAGTAGTGCAGGTGGTTTTTCTTTATTATTTTTATATAAAAAAGTTTTTTTTTTAAATTTGACAAAATGCATCCATTCTCGCTCATCCTTTTTTTTTTTCCTTCCAAGTATTTTGCAGCAGAACAAGTCTAGAACCACTTCATCAAACTTCTGCTCTAACTATTGACTTCTTCTCTCACTTTAAGATAGATTTGGGAAATATGCACATCCAAAATACACACACTCAAATATCTGCCTCGTCAAAGGAATTACAGTTGCCATGCCAACAGACAGAACAGTGAACAAGCAAAGCTAGGCCAACATTATAATTTCCCTTTATAGCAACTTAAGTGTCAAAGGCAATATGATGTTATTTTAATGGAATCAAGATAAATTTAGCTGAATCTCAGTGAGTTTGTTCACATTTCCTATATTAAGCCTTTAAATATCACACTAAGAAAAAGGCCGGAGTAAAATGTTTGTTTGTTTTGAACAAGAATAATCATAAAGTTTTTAGTTGACAAATGATGGACATTTTAAGGAATTTGGAAGAATTTAGAGCAAATGATTAGTTGGGTTTCGCATACCCAAACCAGTTGGTAGATGGCTCAGGCGGCTTTATTTCATCATAGTCACTGCAAATGTATCTCTACCAAATAGTAGACAAGGACTTTTAAAGGGTTAAGTGAGAACATGTTAAAAATGAACTTCTGTATCGGTCTAATGCATCAAATCAAATGTGCTTGATTACCTCATCATACACGAGCTGTGTGTATCTGTCAGAGCATAGGTCTTTTTAGTCTGTGTGTTTGCACATTGCTTAAGGAAAAACCTCAGCAATGACTAAGAACATTTTACTGTCACTAGTTTAAAAAAAACCAAAAAGAAACAAGATTTTATAGTCATTTCAAAACAATTTTGTGACCAGTTTACAAGAAGAACTACAAAAGTTGTCTCAGGAATGGATGTCACAGAGAGACTAGAAAAAAAACCCAGATGATATAGTAGCTCTTCTTTAGTAATAATCCATCAAACTTGTATAGCTCTTTTATGGACATTTGATGTCTTAGAGGATAAAAAAATAAATGAGGAATCTTTATACCACTGGTTTGTCATGGCAACTGTAGAAAGGCTAGGGGTCATTCAAGGTCTTGCAGTGGCCCACCTGACAGAAATGTTGTAATATACATTTTCTTTTTTCAAATGAAAACTGGTAAATATGTACTTTGGTGGAATGATGAATGTTTTATTCATTACATAGCATGATGCTGTTTTTATTTGGCAACCTTTTTTTTCTTGCCGAACATCTGTGCTTTTGCTGCACCTGACTGCACAGAGATCACTTGTCAATCCCAATGTGTGGGTAGTACTCTGATGTGTAAAGCTGAGGGATTTTTTTTCTTTTGGAGAACTGTTTGTTCTTATGTTCTCTGCCCTGAATAGTATCCATAAATGTGCAAAGTCTTACTAAAAAAATTTAAAAAACGAAGTTGCGTTCATGATCAAAGCGTTGCTCAGTTTCTCTATTTGGGTGGTTGCCAGACAGTATTGATGCACGTGTCAAAGCAATTTCTGCCCCCTCCATACACACACTAACACACATACACACACACTTCAAATGTTGCACTGTGGTTCAGGAGTAGAAATGCAGAGGTAGTGAGCTCTTATTAGGAAAACAGTCCCACTCTGAATAAGGCCAAACGCCTCTGCAGCTGTGCAGGTGTGAAGGTAGAGGAGAGAAAATCTGAAGGAGAGATCACTCTTCACTTCCATGTGTCGGTGGGGCTAATGAGACTGAAAGAATGCAAAAGAGAGGAACTTATGAGTATTGTGAGAGTTTAGAGGTTGAGTGTGTGTGTGCCTGTGTGTGCATGTGCGAAGGTGGAGGTTGCAAACAGATAGCCTGAAGGAGGATTTAGTAGGAATGGAATATTTTCCTATTGGAGGACCTCTCTGACTCTTAATCGGCCCACACATGGGCACACGTCAAACAAATCCATATCACAGCAACGCTGTGAATGCATGCAGATCCCATTCACAATGATTTCCTTTCTTTTATCATCCATAGAGGAACTGTTTCTTATTGTTAGCTCTTCTTCTCTGACTTTAATTCTGCACGCTTCTCTGTGTGTTTGCAGTTGCTAGAGGTGCGAATGCAGTATGAAGTGAATGAAACAGAGTCTCCAGATGGAGGGGGGGAGCAGACATCGGCACATCCCACCCCTGGTGCCTCCCCTCAGACCAGCGGCCCACCTTCACACCCTTCCACCAGCAGCAACAACTCAGACGGAGGCAACATTCCCTGCCTCAAGTATGAGACGCACCACACACGCATACTGTATGCATGAATTCCCAGATGCAGCAGAAGCACTGCCATGCACACATTCATACAAACAAGAGTCTTTCTTTTGCCTCAAGTACACTAGCAAAGACTCAGTCTGTGCCTGAAGCATTCTCAGCCACAACCTCTCCATCAACCTATTGCAACCACTCATGTCAGACTCTCGACACATGATTGCTTCACAGCTGCACCACTTTTGTTCTATGTTGCTTTCATTTTTATTTTTGTTTGATTTTCTCTTTTTTTATAGCATGTCTTTTGTCCCTCATTTCTCTATGTTTCTGTCTTCACAGGGTCCGTAGTGCTCCTTTGAAACAGTCTCCAGGTTACCAGGTAGATTTGGTAGTCCAGTTGGTGTGGGTGAGCGGAGAGCCTCCTCAGCAGATCACAAGTCTGGCCCTAAATTCCTCCTATGGGCTGTAAGTGCACTCATCACTACACTTGAGTCAAGATTAGAGCCCAGTTAGTTTTTTTTCCCCTCTGGAAATTCACATATATTTGTTAAACATCAAGTTATTTCATTCTGTTTTATTCTTCACGTTTTTGTGTATTTAGATTCGTAAACAATTATCTCATTTATATTTCTCTCATTAAATTCTCTGCAGTATATCTCTGCCTCTTCATCCTTGCAAACATCTGCCCTTCCTGATTTATCTCTTATTGCTCCACCAGAGTGGTGTTTGGCAACAGCAATGGTCTGGCGGTGGTGGACTACATCCAGAAAACAGTGGTACTCAACTTGGCGACGGTCGAGCTTTACGGCTCCAATGACCCCTACCAGAGACAGCCTCGTTCGCCAAGAAAAACGCGACAGCCATCAGGAGGTAAAAGATCAGGGAGAAAAACAAGTTGTACATTTTCTTGCCATAAATAACACAAGATTTAGAATGTGAGTATATATAAAACCATAAATTGTTGCTGTTTCATGTCCATGGTGGACATGAAACTGGAGAGTCAAGTCGCTGTCCAACTAATGTGCCAGAATAACAGATAAATGCTATATGTCAGTATTGATAACTCCTGTAATAAAGATTAAACCTTCAGTCATGTCAACAATTCTCATATATTCAAAAAGGTATTTTCAAAAGAGAATAATATCCAACCTATTTCTAGCTCAGTGGGATTTACACAGCTCAACAGATGCTTAAATCTCAAACTAACTTATTCCTGATGTGTTTTGTCTCCCTGTCTGTCCTTCATTAAGCAGCTTAATTTTTATTCAATCATTCAGTTTTGTTACTGCCTATTCAATTTACAGGTACAGATGCAAAGTACCTGAGTTTTTCTTTAACTCAACCAAAAAAAATGAGAATGATTTAAGTCATTCAGCACATTGTGTTTAGGATAGTTGATCAAGCTTCAGTTCAGAAGGTTTCCCCATAACAGAGCCCCTTATCACCAGTACTCTTTTATCATCCTTTTTTTGTCTTTCTTTTAATCACATATACTTTCTCACTGCCCAGTAAAAATGGACTTGTTCAACATGGACACACTGCCACCATGTGTTTGACAACGTCAATGCAGCTCCAATGAAGATGCTGCAGTCATGACGATGCAGATAAGCTTGATTAATGAATTAGTAAGATGTATGTGATGCTGAGAAATGACTTTTTAATGTGATGATGGCTTATCCAATTATGCAAAGCAACTGTGTCACTCAACAAGTATTGCACACACAGACACTATCATCTACATGCACCCATATACACAAGAAAATGCATGTGTGAAAACACACAGAGCATCTGGTGTCACTGACTGGTGAGCAGTGGGCTGGCACTTGTCAGAGCTTGGCGAGTGTGAGCTGTAATCAGCCGTCCAGCTGTGTTTCTGCGCCTGCAGGGACTGCTGTCTGCTTGGCTTCCGGCCTCATAGGACAATATCACGCAAACATTCACACAAAACATACAACTGGTAAAATGTTCAAACAGGATAACGCCAAACAATGAGCCATTTTGAAAGGATAGAAATGAGTTTCATTTGTTTCAGTCCAGTTGGGAGAATAACATTATGCAAATGCAGAGTATGATCTTTCAGGTGATTTTTTTTTTTTCAACATACCAAATGTAAAATTTAATAGTGGTTACTGTGATATTTGCTACAGGTCTGTGTGATATCAACGAAGGCTCGGCCACATCAGAGGACCGCTGCAAGTCCCCAACTTCAGGTAATATGTCCTTCAGCATCTTAAACAACAGAACTAAACAAAAAGGATGTAAAAAAAAAAATCTGTATATTTAATGTTCAGTCAGTGCATTAGAAATTAAATGCAGCTGCAAAGCAGAGCAACAAGAAAACTTAATTTGCAATGTTTATCTAAGTTATTGGGTGGTTTCCATGTATCCAGTGATACAAAATATAAACACAAACACCCCATTATATGAGGCAGTTTTCACATGTAAACCCTGACTGCAAATAAACATTCTACACAAGAAAAATACATCATGTTTTGCAGCACAAAGATGCTGTTCTGCCTAAAATCGGTCACTTACATTTAACTGAAAATTGCTTCAAGAGTTAAAGGCCCAGATTCATCTGATAATGAGTAATATGGGACCAAATAATAATGATGAGCCTTTTAAAAAGGTCAAACAAAAATCAAATCTCGAAGTCGGTTTGCTTGTTTCCAGGTGTGATTTCAATCCCAACCCCCATGTCTACCGCCCCCAGACCGTGGTACATCTGTCTGCTTTGCATAATTCATGGGGAAGACAAAGAAAAGGGTTGCCAGGAAAATAAACCATCTGCCTTAACCAGTCATTGACTCAAGCCTTTAATAACATCTGCATTTTAAACTTCTTTTTTTTTGCATTGAAAGGGGTGCAGAGTGATAAATGAATAAAGTTGAGGAATAAGGTCTTTTTATGTACAAAGATTAATAGAAAAGTTTGATTTGCGTTGAGAGAAGTAAAGATGATAATAATGTGAAAAATAAAAACATTTAAGAAACTGATACAAAGATATTAAATTTTACGTTTCTAAAAGGCAATATAATTACATTTTAATGAAATAAAGATAAATTTAGCTGAATCTCATTGAGTTTACTCACGCTTCCTAAAATAAGCCTTTAAATGTCACACTAAGAAAAAGACCAAAGTAAAATCTTTGTTTTGGACAATAATAATCATATTTTTTTAGTAAACAATTGACATATTTTTTATTTGAATTTATATAT
>JBAMHX010000025.1:12740662-12756918 GCA_037177515.1 Pseudomugil tenellus | reverse complement strand
GAGGCAGTTCTGAAGGCAAAAGGGGGTCCAACCCGTTACTAGCATGGTGTACCTAATAAAGTGGCCGGTGAGTGTAGATTAAAACATGTCGGGTATACTCAAAGAGTCTGATAACACAAGAACTAAGTTCATTCTAAGAAAACAGTGACCTTGCTTCTCCTTTGTATACAACATGTGGAAAGATGAAAAATGTGGACATTTTTTAAAGGTTTTTATTTAAGTGTTTTACTAAAGTTATTGCAAATATTATTCCAAATGACATTGCCAAATTTTTGTTGCTATCTTTTGATTTATTTATTTTTTAATATTCATGCCAATTTAAACAGAGAAAACAGTCGAACAGAAATATTTGCCATTCTTATGTTCTTATTTTTCATACCTGGAAAAAAATGTATATTTTGTCGGGATAGCCTAAGTTAATCCTCCACCAGGGACTCAAAAGTATGTTAGAAACTATAATCACAGATATGCTTTTAAAAAAAACAAACATTACCACTTCATTTCCTTCTTCATAGAATAACTGTTAAAATTTATAAAAAGTCTCTAGCTGTTGCAGAAACATTTAGTTTCTGATTACTTAACTGGTAATTATTATGAACCACTTTAGATGTGTCTTTATTTTGAATATGTATTTGTTGATCTGCATATTTAGGCCATGAGAGAGTTTAAACATAAGCTGGTAAAACATGAGGTAATATGCTGACTGCCATTACCAGGTCGGCAGTACTGCACATAACACACTAAAGCAAAATATAACAGTGTTCAGAAAGAGTGGGGAGAAACATATGCTTATATAATTAGAACCTTTCTCCATACCCCAATAAATGAGATCAGTTTTCATAGTCATTATTAATACTGCAGTAATATTACTTATTAATAATAGACACTGGGCATTACTTTATGGTGAAACAATAATTGTAATAATAATAATAAATAATAATAATACACTCAATATTAATATCTTGTAGTGGAGCTGTGCAGTCATAATAATTGTAACAATAAAACTGATAAAATATCTACAGTAATACTGTATGGTGTTTATGTAATCTGTATGCATAATGAAATTTGCAATTGTGGAGCTTTGCAATAAGACTGTAGTAAAAATAATAATAATAAAAGTACTTAGTCTATATTATCCCACTACTAGGTTCGCATGATCCCATAATAGTAATGGTAACAATAAGAATCATCATATTACCAACAATAGTTACAACATCTGTAATATCATTATTTAACTTATATATTCTGCAACAATAATTGTAATATTTGCATGTCTATCCGTAGTTTTTGAACCTCTTGATAAGTTGAGCCTTATATATAACTGGCAGAGTAAAGGTATTTTCGCCATTGGTCATCAACTAGTAAGCATTTTGACTTTCAAAGTCATAGCGTACAACAATATGGGCCAACTGAAACATCCTGGGTTTCATGTTTTGTGGCTCTTATTTGCTGTGCATACTGATTTAAGAATGGGTTAATGTTTTCATATTTAAAATGGGTTTATGGAGCAGTTCTGTACACTAAGTAAAGCCAAATGGAAAATTTTCTCTCATTGATATACACAAACTATTCTCATGAGTCTTCGTACTGCAGATCCTGTTTGCCAGGTGAAATGCTTGTTTTTCCTGTTGCATGCAGAAATAGAACAAACTAAACTTGTGTTTAACATGAAATTAGTTTTAGTGAATTTCCTGTTTGTAACAAAGTTTTCTCTGAATGATCATGTGGATGATTTCTTTTTACTTCTCCAGGTATGCTGGTACGGCTGAAGGGAAGTATCTTGCGAATGGCTTTCCTGGACTCTACAGGTTCCCTTCTGCCTCCTGCATATGATCCTTGGTTTGAACCCAACATTACAGCCGATGGTGAAGAAAGAGAGAAGGTGCGCAAGCGCCGTCCCGTCTCTGTGTCTCCCTCAACCTCGCAGGACCTCAGTGAGAGCCAGTATGCTGTGGTGTGCTCAGAGAAACAGGCCAAAGTCATGTCCCTCCCCTCTCAGACCTGCATCTATGAACACAGTATCACAGAGACCTCCTTCATCTTACGGGCAGATGTGGTGCAGATGAGCCAAGGCGTGTGCGTGGCCTGTTTCTGTGCTAATGGCCACATCATGACCCTCAGGTGAGGAACATCTCAGGTAAAATCTACTGTCAGATATGGTGGCCTGCTAATGTCGATGAAGTTGTAAATATTGAAATAGAAATTATTTTTTAATAGGCTCTCAGATGTGCACACTGCATTTTTTTCCTAAATGGCAGAGTTTTGGGCTTTCCTCATCCAAGCTACTTGTATTTGAGCTCCATTTATGTGTTTTTCACAAAAACTATATCACTTTCATTACTACCTCTGATGGAAGAGGTTTTGACACTAAGCTTTCTAAAGGTCTGTATGTACACTGCATTTTTACACAAAAATATATGGAAGGATTTTCTGGGAGTGAGCTGGAGCACCATGTGTATCCTGGAATTTTTTAGAGGATTCTTGATTATTGCCAGAAAGGAGCATTTTTAATATATATACATATAACTTCACCATGAATACCTGGCCAGTAATGACAGGAGACACATTTGCGTAAAAAAACATTTTCCTAAGTTTTTCTGTTTAGAAATATAATAGGATTTTAATAACAATTATAGTTTTATTAATTGAATGAGTACTACAAATTCAACTGGTGACCAATGGGCATCTTTTTTAAGGTGCATGAGATGGTATGTCTCACACCTTATCACATATAAGTGCAGTGGAGCGAGGCTGCGGGGTGCATTCCAACTTTGGAATCAACTTGAGGCACACTGTCTGGCACAAAAACACTTTCACAACTAGGCAGGTAACTGATCATACTGCTAACACTGAGATTATGGCAGCTTTGTACTGCACATTATCATAAAAGTCATGTTTTGGTGGACAGCTACTTCCTCACCTGCCACAACAGACAGGTGTGTATTCTGACCAGTCTTTGGGCTTGACAAAAGGCATTTTATCCACTTTGAAAGCAATAATTAAATGTTTACAAAGTTTTGATACTGCAAATAGTTTTTATATTTATTAAATGATTTGGGATCAAAAGCCTGCATCTGTTTTGTCTCAGAGACTTTGGGGATAGTAGCCAGTGATGCAGAAATCTGCTCTACTTCCTTCTTTGAATTTTGTTTTCTTGTTTCCGACGTCATTCGGTTTTATTCAAGTTGTATACAAAGCATATCGATAAGGCACATTCCTGCAGTCTCCTGTCTGAGATTTGTGGGTGAATGATGCTAATTTCCTTACAAACAAAATACTGATGTGATCTATAGTTAAACAATATTTATAAATCTAAAATTAATATTTGTTCTAAAATGATTGTTTGAATTTAATCTTAGTCATATTGCAAAACTCAATGTTTAGAAGAAAGCTTTTTCAGTTAAGTCATTATGAAGTTGTTGATAAAATTGTTATTATTAAACATGTCGGCAATTTAAAATAAAGCCAACAGATTTCGAAAAACCACAAATATCAAACTGTCTCTTTATATGTTTTAATTGGTTCATCTTTTACTTTTCTGCAAATTTTCATGGAAAAGGAAACACTTTTGTCATCAGGCCATAACACAAACATCTCCACAGACCACTTCTCTACGAGGACTTGAAAACCACATCGAACCCCTTTACCAATCCAAATGCACTACATTATACTAAGGCATACATATTAGTGTATAACTTAATGTGATAAGGTGAAGAACGGCTCACTCAGACTGAAAGCAAGCTTATTTTTAAGCAGATAGTAACAGGTTATAAGTGAGAAAGGGTGTACCTCTTCATTAGAATCACATCTTTAGAAGGGAGAGAAAGTCAGGACAGTCTTTCAAGGCAAATATAGCCAGTTGTCTGCCTGTCTGTGTGGATTTGTACATCTGTGCAAATGTGCTCAATATGTTTGCCTGTTCGGATTGGTTACCGCATTAAATCTCTTTTGAGTTTCAATAAAATATGTTGCACACTATGTTTGGAAAAGTCATTACATGTGATCAAAGTTTGAGAAACTACTTTTCTTTCATTGGTTTGGACAGCTGAAGTTTCACTTATTGTGGTTGTTGCCGAGCTGAACAATGAGGGGGAAATGAATTTAACATTTTATATCATCTGTTTCCTGTGCAGTGTACCGGGATTGAGACCGCTCATGGATGTAAACTACCTACCCCTGACAAACATGCGGATAGCCAGGACATTTTGCTTCACCAACCTGGGCCAGGCCATGTACCTCTGCTCCCCCACTGAGATTCAGAGGATCACTTACAGTCAGGATACCTGTGAGAACTTACAAGTAAGTTATTTAAAGTAACAGATGCAATGGAAGCATATGTCTGTTGACTGCAGGCTAAGAAACATATCAAGTAACGAAGCTGTGTTAAAGAATCATGTATGCATTGCACGTTTATGTGTATAGTTATATGAATAACATTTTTTTTTTTATTTTTTCTGACACAATATATAACAAATAGTTGCATCCAATCAAATCTTATTCACTACAATAGAGTGCTATAATCTTGGTGGATTTCTCAGGAGCTGCTAGGGGAACTTTTTACACCTGTGGAAACACCAGAAGCCCCTAACAGAGGGTTCTTCAAAGGCCTCTTTGGAGGAGGAGCACAGTCACTGGACAGAGAGGAACTATGTAAGCCAAGGTCATTAAATTCTGCCCATAAAATTGTGCCCTGCAGGTAGATACACCGTTTCTTTTTTTCTCCACCTTTTTTTCCCTAACTCTCAGTTGGAGAGTTAGCAGCTGGAAAGGCATCTCGAAGTCTGGCCCAGCACATTCCCGGGCCAGGTGGTATTGAGGGCATGAAGGGTGCTGCTTCGGGCGTGGTTGGAGACCTTGCACGTGCCCGGATAGCGCTGGATGAGAGAGGTCAGAAACTGGGCGAATTGGAGGAAAGGACAGCTGCCATGATGGCCAGTGCAGATTCGTTTTCCAAGCATGCTCATGAGGTAAAAGAATATACGAAAGAGTTTAAATTATCAAGAAAAAAAATATAAAAAAGCCATTTTCTTGGAGTAGGTGTGGTTAATTATCTGAGTATTACAGTGTTATTACCTTAGATAACTAAATAAGAAATAACTATTTACTGTCACTTAAATTATAGTTTACACTATAAAGTAAACATCAGATTTCCAAATACTTCTGTAATGTTTTATTTAGACTCAAATGTGTCTTTAAGGACGCGTGAGCTTGCTTATGCACATGCATTCTCACCCCAACACAGATGCTGGTTTTCAAAAGAAGCGGCTTCTTAACCCCACAATACGTGGGTTTTCCACCATCAGATAACGATGCAGATTATATATTTCACATGCAGGCATGCATTGTTTCCAGAGTTTATGGAAAGAGAGAACATTTAGTCTTGTTTCAGAAATCTATAATATATTTCCATCCACTAGAAAGCAGTATGAAGCCATCGAACATTTGCAGTGCTATAGGAATTTACATGATAAAATAAGTGGTCTCTTGTTTCATGATGCTCTAATGCTCACATCATGTCAAAACACATCTCAACGCATCTCATATATTTGATCATATTCTTACATCATAATTTTCCTTTTCTTGCAGATGATGCTGAAGTGCAAAGACAAAAAATGGTACCAGTTCTAATCAGCGATGGGCGAGGAGTAACGTTCTGTGGACATGACTACTATCTTATCAACTTTCCATTGGCTCATTTGGACTCATCGTGTCTGTCCATTCGTTCGACCCTCCAAACCACTGAAACACTTGGGAATTTCTTCCCCAGCACAATGTTGAACACTGTTTTTACCTCAGTCTAAAGGTAGAACTGAGGGGTAGACAGATGACAGGTGAGAAGGACAACCTCAGAGGTAATAAATAAATGCTACTTTTTTATGTTTTTGTTTATCTCTGTTCAGCCTCCCCTCCGAGGTAGCAGATTGGCCCGAGCGCCTGGAGATTTCTCATTGTCAATTGCCAAAATGTCCTTTACTGTTGTTTCCACTCTGTCCCCTCATGGCTGATATTCAAACTGACAAACAGAAAAAAAGACTATCTATTCCAGTAACAAAGACTAAATAAAAATGTAAAACAAAAGAAGATTCTAAATAAATCATTATATATACATAGATCCAATAAATGTGCAATGCTGTATCTACTTGTAGACTTTTGTACTTGACAAGTATGAAAGAAGGGAATAGCTCCTCAAGGAAGCGGGAGCAGGGTCAAAGGCCGACGTAGGCAGAGACCGGGAAGCGTCCTCTATGCAGAGAGTTCCAAGGATTAAAACGGCTCGCTCTGATGTATACTGGATATTTCATCGTCTCGCTCAATCTTCAAACTTTTCTGTGTCTGAGAGACTTGATGTTACCAACGGCGTGCCCATGTGTGTGTGAGAGTGTGTGTTCTGATTTTCAATTTTGTGTAATGTGAAAATGGATAATATTTGGGTAATAGGAACGAGTTATTTTTGCCCAATAGCACAAATTAGTTCCTGCTTATGACAAGGACTGGAATTTATAAAGAGCGTTAGAATATAAAGAGTATTTATTCCACAAGATGGCAACATCACATCTTATTTTGAGAGGAAGGACACATGAGCCCCACACACTTACTGTTTGCTTGCAGATTTCCTTTATATATTTTGACTTCATGTGATGTTGAATGCCCCCCCCCCCCCTTCCACTCTGCCACAAGCTTTCACAACCAGGCATATTGTGTAATCTTTCAAGATGAAATCAATGTTAAATGCACATAATTTTGGGGGTATTAAGAGGTTCACAAGTTTTGGACTCTTATGGCAGAAATATCATTCTCGCAAGCAGAGGGGGGGGGGGGGGGTATTTTTGAAGGGGTACATTTTGATGCCTGAATCAGTTGCTGAGAGTGGTCTGTATGAGAAACAGCTGTTTGTCTTGTTCCTTTTTGTTATCTATTTATTTATTTATCATGGTGCAAGACACACTAGTGTTACATGTCAGAAAGGCTCACCTTCATTATTTATCTTGTTTCTGTTACCATGTTTGCAGTGACATTCACTTGTGGTGTATCTCTGTCTACCAAGTTTCTAACCTTGATTTGTATATAAGTAAATAGTTTGACAATCTTAGACCAACTGGAAAGTAAACATTGAGGTTGCTCGAGCAACAAAAGAGGAGATAGGCCATATTTTTTCTGACACCAAAGAGTTGCTTTAACTTTTCCATTGCATTATCATTTGGCCATTAGTCTGGGAACTACATGGCACCCAATAATAAGTGTAATACTTCATAAAATGATCCATTTCCGAGTTATAATCATCTTAATTATTTGTAAGGGTTAATGAGATTAAAAGTTGCTAAGTCAAGCAGGTTGGATAATATGGCTGTTTGATTAAAACCAGAACAATTCCACTACACCTCATACACTATTTATGCCCATCTATGTGTGAATGTCTGTGTCCGTGTGTAAGGCTTTGTCCATGTGACCTAGGGGATGTCATTTCTATTATGTTTTGGTAGCTGGTGTTCCCATCTGTCCTAGTCGACAGTCTGTTCTTGTGTATTTGAAGTAACTAAAGCCACCAAACAGAGGAATAAAGAAAAAGCCTCTAAAATTCTGGTTTGATTTGACCATCAACTGTTAAGTCTCTGCACAAAAAGCCCTTCACCTTCTAGACTTCTTGTTGTCCTCTGACTTGTTTGTACCTATACAGGTAACTGTCTTTTCCTCCAAGGTGAAGAAGAGAGGGAGAAAATTTAGGAGAAAAAAAAAACTTCAGGAAAAAAATAGCTTCTCAGCTGAAATCAATGTATTTTTCTTTTTCTGACTTGTTTGTTTTTCAATTTTTCAATGTCTTTTTTTGCCATCTCTTAGTGGTTTATTTCTTATCCACACACTATAGTATGCAGTATTATTACCTGATACAATCCACAAACTTAAACAGCAAGAGGGGGTCCTTTATTTATGCCATATGCCGTCTTCTGTCCTGGATTCAACAGTTATCAGTGGGTTGCAGTATTTTTCTCATTGTAGCCAATTTCTTGTACAGTTTTATGCAACTTTCACATGGATGTTTATGACTTTATCTGCTGCCACAACAAATTTAGAAATTATATAGATAGAGATTACTGTGCAATGGGAAATAAAAGTGGAAAATGTAATTTTGTCTTCTTTTTTTAAAATCTTCTGGTCTGGTCTCACATTGAAATATGTATTTAGTGGTCAATTCACAATTTAAATTATGCCATTTACAATACAAGCAGTAAAATCAGCTATTTTTATGTTTTGAGCATAGTCACTGTTATCTATTGGTTTATGAAATGCTATAGAGATGAGTTCAGGGGTCTCAGTAAAAATAAATGGTAAAGTTCTCTGATGTAAGTCGCTTTGGAGAAAAGCGTCTGCTAAATGACTAATGTAATGTAAAGTAATTTTTTTTAAAAGAATTGAGGTTTTTATTTGTCCCTTTAACAAAATGTAAAAAAAAATTAAATAAGTAACAGCACAGAGATATTTACTAATAATTATCACGTGCTATGTCTATTATAGTATAATTGTAAGCTGTGTGATGTCTATTAAGGTGCAGAAGGCAAAAATCTAAGCAGCATTTTTACCATAAAGTGATGCTAAATGTCTCACGCTATCACCTATGTCGCATTGGGCTTATGGTTAAAAACCTGCAGTCAAACTGCAGAGTGTTACTTGTTTCTGCTGTAATCTAGTTTTAATAGCAACTAAATAATACTGAAATAAATTTATATATATAAAAAAAAGACGTCTTTGACAATGAGTGAATGCATCCATATTTTAGATCTATTCTGACTTCCAAGTTTCCAAGTAATCTACCCAGGTAGTAAAATGGGTGAAAGTAAAATTGATGCCATGCACATAGTGATTTGTTTTTGCAAACATTTCCAACAAGCAACCTGGTAGTTTACATTTGCAAAGAATAATCTAACATTTCTCCTGCCAAGAGTGATTTTTAAAAAAAGAAAAAAAAACTAGAATTCAACCAATCTGTTGTACACCATAGCCAATTTATTCTGTGCCTCAGTGTGTTTTACAGCAGAAGACACAAAAAATTACCTGGTTGCCTTTACAGGCAGGTGTAATTATTGTGATATCTTAAGAAAACTCACATATGTGCACACTCGCACAATGGCAAAATTATCCAATGCCAAATTTTCACGTTTCTGAATATGTAGTGGTGAATCAGCCATGTTTGGAGAGCTGAACAGATGTCAGTTTGGCCAACATATTGCTAAAATATGTGATGGATAAGGCTTTAAAACAAAATTTTACGAGGACTTAACTAATCTTGTATGTGTAAAAATACAATAATACCAGATAAGTATTGAAGTATCTACATTAAGGACTGTAGTCAGGTGAATGAGAATGTAAATAAGTCTTATACTGTAAAATCCACATATTTGTATGAAAACATGTTAATGTTTGATCTGACATTTACCATAAACTATCATAAATAGGGTCCTCTCATGTTAAAAGGATGGACTGTCAAACTTTGTGAGAAATGCAGGTATATGAAATGCTTTTTCACAAATCTGCTCCGTTGACGTGAAATTGCTTGAGGATATAATAAGATGTGTGCATCTACACTAGAGGGCAGCAGACACATATGGTTGCTTCAACAAACAAGTAAACCTAACAGTGCTCAGATAAAATGCATTATTAAACATTTAAGCCATTTCAAACAGTAGACTGCACTCTGATGTAACAGGTCCGCTTGTGAACATGAAAGTAGTCTTCGAATGTAACTATAAGACCAAAGATGAAGATCTGTTCAGTTTCGAGATTTAAAAATCTTGTTTCCTAAAAATAACTAGTGAATTTAAACATTGAAGACTGACCATATGTTTATTTTGTTTTGTCCTGAAATGATGATCCACCATTTTTTTTAGCAATGTTAGGCGGTCCTAATGAAACTAAATGGGAGCTCTCTGGTCTCTTTGGAGCGATAACATGGGTGAAAGAATGTGAAACTGGTTGCACAATGGTTAAAGTGGGACAACCTGGTTTTGGTGATGAGGGATTTATAAGACTGTAGGAAAGTTTAGGTGGATTGTAAGCCTGATTGTTATGCTGCTTCCTGACAATGCAGGATGCTAATCTTTAGGTTTAAGGATTAAATATACAGAGGGAGTGTTTCATCCTTTTGTTGTTTCTCAACATTAATGAATGAATGAAGGGAGGAAACAATCAGTTAACCCTCATTGCAAATACAGCTATTGATTGCTGGCTGCCGTGATAAACCAGACCGTAATTGAATGCTGCCTTCTCTCTGTGGCGGACTAATCATCAATCTCACTAAAAGCAGAGATCAAATATTGGGCAAACCAGAGTTCCTGGAATGATATCAAATTAGGACTCCCTTAAGATTCATACACATAATCAACACGTATAATAGACAATTCAATGAAAAATAATCAAGCCAAGAGAAAGCAACTTGGTAATTATACCCCAGAAATCATTGTGGACACCATTGACCTCTCTTTGGCAGGTCATTCTATATTTTTTCTTTTCCCCTTTTTTTTATCTAAGCTAAGCTTCTCCAGCTGTGGGAGGTTGAAGGGTAAATTAAGGGGAGAGTGGGAGACGGACATGAAGGGAGAGAAATGAGTTAGGTGAGAGGAAAAACATGTTGTTTTGTGCAATTTGGCTGAAGCTGTGAAGAGAAGGTCACTGGGGAGAAATGTTTGTTGATGCATACTGTTTGAACTACTGACTGACTGAGAAATCGGGTTAGGCAATCCAGAGCCAGACATGCTGCTCAGCAAATGACACATCAGTGTGACTGTTGCCGTGGTGATTGGAAACATGAATGACCCAAGCCATGTCTACCCTGTAGGAATCAGTGTGACACCTGAAGGGGATTAGGCTGGCTGTGTCTGTTCCAGCTTGATTTAATGCACTGGGAAATTTAATGATGAAATTTCTTTCTTAATTAGAAAAAAGGGAAAAACTAAAATGATGTTTTTATAATCTTTATCTGTAGGCTTACTATAGTTTAAAGATGTTTCAGGAAATTTTGTGGTTGTAGGTGTAAGACTTTAACAGCATTGGCATTGGCCATGATCCAGTTTGGTAATATCTTTCATTTTGCTAGTAAATAAAGGCAGTCTACTTGGGGGACATAAGCTCATTAGAGTTCTTTATTTAGTTCTTTGTTTTATTTAACAGCTTTCCAAGCTATTTGTTTATAAGTCAACCCAGGAAATAAAACATGAAAGTTAGGTTTTGCCTGTCTTTAGTTCATCAACTATGATCCACTCAGCTGACCAATTATAGTAAATTATATTCCCTGTAATCGCACCTTTTTGTGTTCTTCTACTTACAAGGTATTAATATTGTCTCAAATGCAGGCAAAAAGACTTCTTAGTCACGTTTTTTTTTTTTTTTTGACTGATTAATGGAGTATAGTTTATTATATAACCACAAAATAGCAAGTCTTCAACTGCATACTACAAACTTTTTTGCGGCCTTTTGCCCTTCCGCAAAACATATTAAATGGAACTGAAGACCAGGGGGTGGCAACTCCGGTCCTCGGGTCCCACCATCCTGCAAGTGTTGCGGGTTTCCCTGCTGCATCACATCTGACTCGAATCGGTGGGTAATTAGCAGACTTGAGTTGTGTTTAATGTCAAGTCTGATGAGTGTCAGGTGACTTGCTGCAGGGAACTCACAACACGAAGGACTAATGCTCGAGGTTTGGGGCTGTCTACCCCTGTTGTAGACTTCCAATATTATCCCATGTCACATGGACAGGCACAGGTAACATTAATCAGAGGAACATGCTGTGATGGTCTCAAAGCCTTACCTGTTTTGGAATCAAAGTTGCTTTGTGAGTTTTTTTTTGTTTTTTTTTTTTTTAAAAAAAAACAGTTGTGAAAAATTACTGTCATTAGTTGTGCTGAGTCATGGTACCTTTGGAACTGCAACTTGAAGTGTTATCAAAATTTGTTTGCATGGCTCATGAATAGTTCACTTAGAGGAAAATCCGTTAAGTCTTCTTGAGAAAAAGGTGAATATTAGCAGTTTTTGCAAGCAGTATACGGTTAGCATTGTGCCCATGCTATTTTGTGCAGGAAGTGTTATTGTTTTTTACGATCAATCAGTTTTTGTTATCTAAGTTTTAGCATCCATAAATACAGTTTTTCCATCTCCTAAGTACTAGCTCAAAAATTTGTAAATGTGAAGCTGGTGCTGTTGTTTTGTCCAGATGCTCTATAATTTGTTGGATGCACTGATGTTGTGTTACTGTTTTTTGTGCTCCCACGAGCTTCTCAGCTTCTTTATAATCCTTATAAATGTTACACTTTTCCCGTAGTTTTTAAATTCAAATAAATATAACCCATAAAATCAAGCACACATGGCTCCATGAAAAAAACTGTGTAGGCTATCTAAACATTATACCTGCCAGGAGATTGGAATTCATGCAGGCATACTAGTGTTCAGCTACACTGAGTACAGACATAAACAATTCAGCTCCTCTCAGTCTGGTCATCTTTGTTATATATTTTCTTTTTTTTTCCTTCTTTTTTTCCTGTCCAATTAATACATTTGAACAGAATGTAACGAGGCAAGGTGTTAACAAAATAATGAGACCACATTTTTATTCTTTTATTCTTTTATTATTTTATTGTTAGGGCTTTTGTTTATTAAGTATCTGTTTTTTGTGAGTCCACTAGTTGTATAACATAGCTACTGCCTGCTCACAGCACAATCACAGTTGTTGTCTTGTAATGCTGGCTAGATCATTTTTGTCATATTTTCTCGAGAAATTTTAAACTGAGCCAGCTACAGAGCACAAAAGTCTAAGTCAAACCAAACATTTAGGCTTAGAGTGCATGTTGATGGGAATGCTTTGTACACTTATTTTTTTGTTCCTAGCAGGATGTTTGTCATTCAATGACTGAAATGACTTACTGTGCAAAAAGTCTATTATGCATCACTGTCCTTGTGCAATCTAAGCAATTCATGCCATTCATGTTTGTGTTTCTTTCACATTCAAGAAGCCGGATGTAAATATTCACTTGAAAGAGTGTGAATCGGCATGTAAAGTGAAACTGCTGCAATTTCAACCCATTATCCTGGTATCAAAAGTTGTGAAATGCCATTATGTGCCATCAAATCATTTGGGAAGTACCATATTTTCCGGACTATGAGTCGCATTTTTTTTAATCGTTTGATTGTTCCTGTGACTTATAGTCAGGTGTGACTTATATACTCCCAAATTATCGCAGTTTGAAGGCAAGATACCCTAAACTTGTGATGTGTGATGGGGTCTTTAAATACACTGGTGCAAAGCGTATAACCTACAGTCTTGTAGCCAATTGCCAGTTTTACTCTGTTCGCAAGCGTACTTTTTTAAAACCAAATAAATTCAGTCTTTACTTGAATATTTAGCATGTATTTCATATCAGGAAGTTGGGTTATTTCATAAACCTGCCAGTTGGAAAAAACCCGACACGAGCATCACTAGCCAGAACAACGTGCTGCCTGAAAAAGTTTGTTAAAGGCACAGTTACGTCTCTACGCTCTGGTAGTTACCAAGGACATTGATATAATATTTGCTGGTAGTCCCTATGACTAAATGTGACTTATAGTCCAGTGCGACTTATATATATATATATTTTTATCCTCTCCATGATTAATTTTTTGACTAATGCGACTTATACTCTGGAGCGACTTATAGTCCGAAAAATACGGTATTAGTTATATATTGAAAGTTATGTAAAGATTCTTTAAAATGTATTTAAAAAAAACATTATTACGACATAATTTAAATCTGACTTTGGGTTTGGGGAAAAGTAGTTTCTAAAATCCATTGGCTCTCGTGAGCTCCAATACGAATGGACTGTCTGTGTCTGAACCATTTAAGGCTGTGCCTGTTGATGCCCACTCCACACCCCGGTCAGGAAAGGGATGTGGCTTTCATTGGTGCTCACTCTGTGATATTAGAGAGAAGGCTCAGCTAGCCGGGGGGCGTTACAATGGCAGTGTCCACTACCTGGGAGGACTGGTTGTTTCTCTTGTGAGGTCACATAGGAGAGTCGCATAGGGGTCGCTCCCAGTCTCTTGGGGCCGTGGGCCCACTCTCTGCCTGTCATGGCGCCCAGCGGGTCTGCGATTGCAGACCTGGGCCCTCTGGGGTTCATTCCCCCTGGCTGTGGGGGGCTCTGACTGGGATCCCCCTCTCCCTCCTTCGCCTCCTGGGCGGATGCTGAGTTGGCTTTGGGTGGAGTGGCTGGAGTCCTTGTTTGAGGCTGACTGCTGAATGCCTTGGTGTAGGTGTCCTCCTGTGCTGCGTCTGACCAGTCAGATTATGGCATTTCCATTTTTTTTGTGCTATTTTCTTTCTCTTGTTTTCTGTTGTCTTTCTGTTCTTTTTCTGTCCTCTCTGGTTGAGTCCAGTATGACATGTAAATTCTAATAAACATTTAGCTAAAATAAAGAAAGAATTCAAACTATCAAGAGGATCTTTGTATATATTTATTCATAAAGCTCATTCTGACAAAGTAAATTTGCTCAGCAACAACACAGCAACCATAGTAATGTTCTGCCTGTTTTAATGCAGGACAAGACAAATAATAAAAAAAATTGTTTTGACTCTAACCAGTTAAAGGAAAAGTTAAAAGGATTATTGTTACCTATTAAGGTTAGAAAATCTGTTTATTTATTTATTTTGTTTTAGCAAATCTTTGACTCACCAGTTCACAAGAGCTTTGATGGTTCTCTCTTTTTCCCCTTGTAAATAAAAGGAATTTTAAAGGAAAGACTTGCCATTCAAACAGTGTTAATCTATTTTTTCAATTAAAGAGAAATATTTTGTCAAACCAAAGCAGAAAAAAATCACAAATGCAATAGAAAGGAAAAGAGGAAGAATGTGTGTAAATATCAAACTAAGTCCTAATGGTAGTTTGTATGCGTATGTATTTTAGTTTGCTATGTGAATTTTAAATAGCACATAACTTTATAAAATAAACTTAGTTTTTGTTTAAGAAAATCAGTTACTGAAGTAGTACTTTGAGGCATGTCCAAGAATGGATAAGTTGTTACAAGAAAATCAATAATTGATCAGTTTTGCTGATATATTTCAGCCTATATACTTTATTATGTTGAATATAAAGATAATTTTCATGCAATTATTCTGTTTTTTTATCAGATGAAAATTCCTTTATTGTCATGTTTTGTATTTTTATGGATTAATGCACATGAAACGAGTTATTTCAATCAATGACTATCTCAATTCGTTTCCTTGGTGTCTGAATAAATGTAATGTTTTATTTTTTTTCATATGAAGAACAGTTTTGAATTATTTGCTTTGTTAGACTGAAGTGCTTCTTTGATGGGGAAAATAATGTGCTTCAGTCAAGACAAGGGACATGCTGATCCTTCGTTGTTAAAACTCCATTTGGGGGGTTTTTTTGTTGTTGTTTTTTAAAGGTGTCTGATTTGTTAAATATTTAACTTGTAAGAATATTTAATGCTGTTTGGGCTAAGGGTAACTTACAAAGGTCATTAATCTTTCATACTTGGTGAGAAGAAGCTGAAGTGTTGTGGTGGCTGGTGGGAGTTTGAAAGATTTACATTTTAATCAGTCATTAACTTCCAACTAGATAATGAAAGTTTTTATATGTTATTTGTTCTTTATTTGGATTCTAAGTTTTTATTTCAATGTTTTCAGATGATGGTAAATATTTAGTATATATTAGTATGGAGATGAGATTGAATTCCTGTCTTCTGCCTTTAAGCCTACCTTCCTTCAAAAACTGATGCACACTCTGACACCCACTCAGCCAGTGAGCCATCTGGTAGATCCTTTCATGTAACCTGGTTACCATAAACAAATTAATTAAGGATGTTCCCTGTCTGCCATAATGTATTTGATCAAATCTAGCAGTGATCAGCATTCTCTGTAAATTGTTTAAAATAGTTGGAAACAAGATATTGTCTATAACTGAGGTTTATGTGTGGAAGGAAATAATTTTTTCTTAAATACAAAGTTGTCTGTGGTCTTCAGTCATCAACATCCTAAACAAATATATGCACTGCATTCACAGATAATTTACTGTCCAAATGAAAAGTCAAAGGCCTCTTTTGGAAATGCAGTTACAGCCCTTTTGAATGGTTAGAGTTTGCAGAAGTAAATTATCTGAATTTATTATATTTTATATTAAAAAAAATTATATTTATATATATATATATATATATATAACATTCTGGCATGGGCACACAGACTTTGATGTTGTTCAGACTGCAAGTGTTAGTGTTCA
>JBAMHX010000025.1:12717231-12730025 GCA_037177515.1 Pseudomugil tenellus | reverse complement strand
AGCTGGGATTGGCTCCAGCCCCCCCGCGACCCCGTTCGGGAATAAGCGGTAGAAGATGGATGGATGGATGGATGGATTTTGAAACTCTGTAAACCTGTTTAGGTCCTCAAGGGGATGACCTATATCAAATTTCACCATTTTGTGTTATATGGTTTTCTCACTGGGTGGTGCTTTATCCATCCATCTTTCCATTATCTGCCGCTTATTCCCAAACAGGGTCGCAGGGGGGCTGGAGCCAATCCCAGCTGACATAGGGCGAGAGGCGGGGTACACCCTGGACAGGTCACCAGTGGGTGACGCATTATGCAGAAAATAATCTCTGGAACTGTTTTATAATTGGATTTTGATACTCAGTATACCTGTTTAGGTCCCCAAGAGGACGATCTGAATTGCATTTCATAATTATCAGATTCATTGTTTCCCCACCAGGTGCCGCTTTATGCACAGAAAATCATAATTTTGGCTATATTTCTGGAACTATTTGTCTCTTTGACCTCAAATCAAGTGCAAATAAAAGGTCATGACCTCAGGATGCATCCTGTCCTGACATCATACCAGGCTGGTTCAAAGTTTAAGTACCAGGTTAGGCTTTGTGTCTGAACATGTACATCTTTATATTATTGTTTTATGTCTACTTAAGGATTGGGGATTTGGAGGATTGGGAGCGTTTGGGGATATAACGCTTCTGACTGCATAGGCCTTGTTAATATTATAAAGAGGCTTTATAACTTGATTGTACTCTGTGTTAAAAGTTATTATACATTAATATGCACATTGGCATACATCCGCATAAACCTAGCCAGGGTGTATTCTGACTCTTGTAGCCGTTGGGATCAACTTAAACCCCTCGAACGCCCTGTGTCGGAATAAGTGGGTATAGAAAATGGCTTCATGCTAAAAACTAAAAATAGAGAAACTTTCAGAATTAAAAAGCAGTCAAATCACGGACTTGTTTGTTTTGTTTTTTTTTTTTTTTTTCACAATCTCTGAACATGTTGCCAAAGAAAAGAGCCAGCACACCAATTGTAAAGGTACATTGTGGGTTGTCAATTTTGAACTGCAGATTCTGACAGCTTGCATGTCAGACCTCTCTCTAGGGAACAGAGCAGCAGTCAATCAGGCAGCTACAGAAATTATTTTAAAAGAGAATCAATCTTGCATTTGGAAAATATCCAGTGTTTGTCAAAAATTAGCACTCAAGCATCATATCTGTAGATTTCCACGTGAACGGAATAAATATCTGAGTGCAAGATGTTTCATCTTCCTAAATGTGACATTTCAACCAAATAAGAGGAAAAAAAGACACATCTTTGTTTTTATTGTTGGCTTTTTATTGTTTGTTTTTAAACCAACCTGGTATTTAAGATAACATTTAACTGAATATGTTCAGATCTGCATTGTTGAAGTGAATTGGTCTGTATCAGGTATGTATTACAAGAGAAATGCCAACATTGTTCCATATTCCTTAAGTCTATAAACACACTTGGTCAACGTAGATGATTTTATTGTCTCTTCTATTTATTTTTTATACAAAAATTTGATGGGCAGTTGCTATTAGATTGGATTGGTGTACCTGCTTATAATGCCAAATGGATATAATGTCCTGTTTATTCTTGTACCACTTCATTCCTATCATATAACTTGTGAGGTGTGAGCTATAACTTCAGCCGCTCTCTTTGACTCCTCTTGAAAATGCAAAGGTGCTCCAAAGTGCATAATATCTTGTCACATGACCCATAAAACAATGCACAACACGACATACCTGGTGCAAAACAAGTTCCCTTTTTGTGCAGCGAGACCTGCCATCTGCTGATCTCTTATCTTTTAGCTGCCTCATCTTATCAAAGTGGGATCTCACCGAGTGCCATGTGTATCAACAGAGAGCTAGCCCTTTGTCTGCTCTTTGTGCCTGTCAGCAGAATTTTATTTGGCCCTGATGCTGATGTCTGCAGCTGTTGGATCCTGCCCATTCTGTCACTGGAGAATTTACCCAAGGGTGAATAACATGAATACATACGAACAAGAACATCTCTGAACTGGCATCATGTTTATCGCTGTCTGTCTTAAACTGAGCACAAAAGCTGGCTTTGTGTCATGTGGTGGTAGCAGAACTGGAATATGTTCCTCAGTGATAACACTGTGTGGCATAATTGAATCATTCACAGTGGATCTAACGCACAAATATTTCACCAGCCGCTATTGTTGTTGTTGCAGTGAATTATAATTGTGCCATTCAGAGTACATTTGATGAAATAATTTCCAACACTGATATTGTCACGTTTGTTACTTATTATTATAGATTTCATGCAAAGAAAAGACAGAACAAAGCCTTTTTTAGTCCTGGATATTTATGAATTTGGATATGTTTGTGTTATAATGAAATGCTCCATTGATTAGTTTTCTAAATTATGTTGTCATTTATATTAATTACTGTGGCGCTGTGAGATTTAGTTTCAAACACTAAATTCTTTAGTTTAGCAATATTATATTGAAGTTATAGAATATTTTTTAACATACTTCAGATATAAAACTACTGCCTGCCTGAAACATACAGGTTTTTAGCTATGTATTGCATAAATCTGTTGAAAACCCAGTTACGAAATAAGTCTCAGGATTAGTTTGTATTAACCTCTGTAGATGCTCTGCTGTGGTGTTGAACTGTTAATGGAAAATATTGCAAAAAAATATCAGGCCATAGTATTCATCATGCAGATTTACTCATAATATGCCTCCATTTGATTCAATGCCAAGCTAAAGTGACTTCACACCTTACTGATCTGCCTGTCTTATTCCTCTAACTGGTCATCACATGCCCCTCTAGCTTCTCATGTAACCTCTGTCTGCGCTTTGTCATTTAGTCTTTTTCTTGCTCTTCATTAGCCTGCTATGCTAGCTGAACTGCTGAAACACCCAACTGTTAAAGCGGTTAAACTGGCAATAAGTCATTCTAAAACATCCTTTTTTCTTGTCTTGCAAGCCGTTCTCACCTGGATTCACATGGCTGCTTGTTTTAGTGTCTTATCAGCACTCCTTGATGTCTATGTTCTGCACCAAGGGAGAGACAATGACTCAATTAAGTCATGCATGAATTCATGCCATCCACAAGAGAAAGAAGTGGCTAAGAGTGAAGCAGATACAAGTAACTCTTCATATTGCTGTGTCTGCTTTTCCAAGGGCAAATTACCACTTTTACAGACTGTGCTGTCTAAAGGTTCATGACTTATCTTTCAGTTACCTGTATTATGTTCCTCATGGAGTCCAAAAAGTGTGTGTGCGTGTATGGGTTTGTGCGCAGAAGAGGGAAGTGTAGGATGGGTGGACTCAATTTATAAAAGCACTGTATGTCAGACTACTTTATAAAAGACAACTTATTAGAAATTTCAGTGTTTAAGCTACATAAAGCACCGTTGCTTAATGTTTGTAAAATTTGGAAGTGTATCGCCAGTCCCAGTTTGTAGAAAGTTGAAAACACACTGAATGTAAGGTCTAAAAGCTATCTGTCACGTATTGTTATCGGAAATATATTCACTTTTTATTGCAGATTACACTTAGAAACCCCTGAAACGCATAAAACCTGCTGCAAAAGGCTTGCTCAAATAGCAAACCAAGCCTTGATTACAACAGATTAAACTAATGGGTTAAAAATGCATTAACAGCTACATTGGGCTACTGAGAGATTATTAAATGCTGTTAAATTTAACTGGAAAACTTAGGGGTCAAAACCCAAATCCATCTTTAGCCTATCATTTGGGCCTACACCTCTGTTTTACAGGGATAAAGAGCCCATTTGAATACATTCAAGCTTTGTGGGCAGCTTGATGGGACTTTGCATATGATTTGCAGATGCAGCAACTTCTAACAGAGATGTGTAAAGGCATGGGGGATGAATGTTGAGACTGTGAAATTGTAAAAGTGAAATTTCTATGAGATAGTGCTTTGTTCCGTGACAGGCAAATGTATTTTTTTATATAAAAAAGTGCCTACTTTCAAGTCTTATTTGGTAAATAAAAGAAAAAGATCAAGTTCAAATGCTGTGGGTGCAAAGAGTAACCCTCAAATATTAGTTCAGTCTGAGCTAGGCGTATGGTGGTCAGCATGTCGTTCTAAATATTGCTGTGTCAAAAGTTATTCATAAATACGACAAACTCTCACTTTGTGAGAAAGCTCTTAAAGAAACGGTCATGGACTGCATTCAGCTGCAGTCAGGAGCATCTGAAAGGGACTTTGACGGATCCAATTGCTACCATGATTAGCATCACAGCTCTGCTACAGAGCTCATGCTAATCGGTGCAATTAAGTAACAGCACGAGTCTTAATTTATGCAGCTGGGGCCAACTCTGCAGCTCATTTTGAAATGTGGTACAATGACAGTGATTGTCAATTATAGATGTGGTAACACGGACGTGCAGTGCCACAGATGGAGAGCACATTGTCACGATCTCTCCTGCTAATTCATAGCCTAATTTGCATGATCTATTTAGGAAGTATTTATGAGAATGGAAATGGCTGTCAGTGATTAGGAGGCAAGAAGGATTGATAGAGGTGAATTAACTTTTTTTCTTTTAGCCTGTTTATACCTACTGTAATTTGTGCAAATGGATTCACAAAGACAGCCAGAAATGATTTAAATAATTGAGCAAAATAAGGGAAACTGAATCGTAGATCAAGATGTTTCGTAAAGCGTAAGTATAGTTTTGCAAGTGTTATACTCATGCAAGCATGAGAAAGTAACTGTTAATTATGGGTCATATTTAATTTGTGCAGTTTGACTAATGAAGCACCACATAACTATGACAACCTTGGTACCAGTGCTTTAATAGCATCTCCTTAAAGCAATTATCAGGTCATACAAAGTTTAATATGAAGTCATTTCATTGTAACAAAATATCAATAAAGGTACTGCTGGAAAATATTCATTACTATTACAGAATTATATGCACAGCAAGCTAGCTGGATTATGTCTGCACATGTATAATGTATTAATCCTGATGAGCAGGATCCTGTACAGATTTACCTCTCTTGATGTCTGAATAAAAGTGTAAATCATTGTATATTTCAACCAGTGCAACTCATTTTAACATTTGTGAAGAAGCAAGATGGTAAAGTTTGAGAAGTCAGAGTCTCCAACAATTACTGATTTCATGTCCTTCTGCAACATTTGCTAGTTGCTTGTTATGACCATCAGACTTTTTTTCTGTGGCTCCATTCAGATCCAGCAAGGACTCAAATATTGTCACATGTCCTCGGGCCTTTGTAGGGCTATCCATAAAAACAGCAATTGAGATGTAGAGTTTTAATACAACTTTACAGTCATGGGTTCAACCATGAAGCCAATGTTTCTGTTGTCAGCAGATCTTGCTTGGGCCAACTAGCCTTGCTGTTTGTTTTCATACACTTGTTTCTTTCCAAGACTGAGTTTGACCAAAATTGCAATCAGAAATATGAAAAAGGATTTGTGGAAATCCATGTAATGATGAAGGTACTCAGACATTAAAACCGGAATTGATCATTATTCAAACTAAATCTCAGCCTGAATTACTTGGAATTTGGTTTTAATTCCATTTTCAGTTTTGAGCCTGTGAACCAACCAGTTTGGCATTAAAACTGTCAATTTCTCAGGATGGGTATGAATAGTTGCAGATGTGCAAAAAATATATCACTTATTATTTTTGACTTGACTGGAAAGCAAAAGAATGTACTTTGGATAAAACAGCTAATGGACATTGAGCTCTTTCTTAAATTCTTGTTGTCCCATAAAAAGCGACGCATTAGATTAACCCCTACTTCACAAAAGAAATAAGCAAAGAAGGATCCCTCAGAGATACTGTTTTTGTTTTTTTTTTTTGTTTTTGTTTTTTTTTTTACTTGTCTTGTCCAGCATAAAGGCGGGCAGAATTGTGATCTGTCCGCTGTGTCATGCTGAGCAAATTTATTCTGTCAAGAGGAACTATATGTATATATGTATATACAAAGTTCCTCTTGATAATCTAAGCTTTTTATTTATTTTAGTTACATCTTAGTTCGACTGAGTTTCCATGTATTATGCTGGTATTTAAATCCTTCCAGTGAGCTCTTCTTTATTATTTAGCATTTAAAAAAATCTTTGTTTAGGGCACAAAATTTATACAACATTCCACTGTGCTTTCGGGATGGGTTTCATGAAATTATGCTTTGTATTGCTTGAATTTTAATATGTCAACTTTGAAATTTGAATATTTATTATTCCACAATACCATGATCATAATATTTTTGGGCAGATTTCTGTGCAGAATGGACCTCACCAAAAATCTATTTCAGATCAATTTCATCTCCAGATGCTCATACAAACCTGATTCCAAACAGACATGATGTGGTCATGGGAATCACTGCATGGATTGAGACACTGTCTTCTGGCAGAGTTACTGGGATTATATCTCACTCCACCACCCACAATCACAGGTCAAAGATCTTGAAGAAACCAAGTGTGAAAATGGTTCAGAAACACTACAGTCAAGGTAGAAAACTTCTTCACGGTCTGAAAAAAAAAAAAAAAAAAAAATGAGAACGTCTTTTTTTTTCTTAAAAAGATGTTCTTATTTCACCTTCACCTTTTGCTTCCAAGCTAAATGAGCCTCTGGCTTGTTATCAACATTTAGTTCAAAATCCTGTAACGGTATATTAATAGCACAATCAATACTGAATAGGTTTTACAGCAACATCAACCTTTCTAGGTAGCATCTGTCTCAGTTAGAGCCTTGTATATTTCAAGTAGGTGATGTCAAGCACATATTGCATCTAATACAACAGCACGATTTTGTGGTGGAGGAGTTCAGATTATAGACTTCTGGCCTATTTTTGCAAATATGACAAACAAGATCCAGTACTGTTGAGCTCATCAAATCCCACATTAGAGAAGAAGACTGATAAAGTTTGTTACCTGATGTCTTTAATTCCCAGACATTCGATCCAACTTTTGAGAGACATCTCGCTGTCATCACTTTCAAAATGAGTTTTATTGTGAATCAAATACTCATGAGATGTTCAAACCATTGATGTCTTTTTTAATTGATAAACATCTTAACTTCAATATGTTGGAATAAGAATGTAGCTGCTTGAAATGATAAACTAAATGAATAAATGCACCCTGCCTCTCACCCAATGACTGCTGGAATAGGCTTCAGCTACCCGTGACCCTGAATTGGATGAAGCGGTTAAGAAAATGGATGAATAAATGCACACAGGGAAATTATGTGTGACAACACAGCATGGTTCAGGAATCTTGTGTATCTTAATGATGAGAGGGAAATATACATATCACAGTGTTTTGTTACCTGGAACAAATGGAGACAGCTTTCATAAACACATTTGGTTACATCAGAGCTGATGTGTGAAAAAAATACACCTTCTAATGTGTTGATTTTTACACATTTGATGCTATAATAGAAGTAAAAGAGCACATCGTGTTCAGTTACATAACTACTGTTAATGTAGTCCATTTTTCTTTGTATCCTTTGTGTTTCTTGTTTGTTTTTTCCTGTGTATGAAATGTAATATAAAACGCGAAAGAAACCATATGGTGCCCTGGAAAAGATAAAGCTCGAAAACCTAATGGTTTATTTTTTTTGTCACATATTATCTTTATATTTTGAGATCATGTCCAAATCCAAGATAATCTTAGTTACTTCTCTGCAACAGTTCTTCTGCTTTCAGGGTTACAACAATCACCACCTTAGCATAAAGTGCTCCCAAAAATGTCCCTAACTGTGTGATTTCATTAACACAAGGAATGATATGCTGTAATGAGTTGAAATTACAGCAAAAGCTTGAAAACAGGATCACAAAAGGATGATCACAAATGGGACAATGCTGAATTAAATAAAGCAACAGAGGGGCAATGAGAGGAAGGGCACATTGGTTGCTGAGAGGTGGGCAGAGTGAAAGCAAATTGTATGGGTGTGACACAGAGGGCACATAAAGCTTTTTGCAAGCATGGTTGGTGTCTAGAGAGAGGAGACCCAGAAAGCTGTTAGGGAGCAGGGTGACAAGATGAGCTTAATGTGACAGCTGTCATGTGTCACCTTCGGAGGACACACGGTGTCAGAAAAAATAGTGATACCTTGCTGATGTTGCTGTGAAGTGGCCCAGAAAGACCACCCTGTACTTGTGAAGATATAGCTGGTAGAGTTAATCAAATGGTAGGAAAAGCAGTGTGATTTTCACTTAATTGGAATATATAAGAATATGTAGTCTACTTTTAATTGCTACAAAAATCATTCAGAAGAGTTTCATGTGTCTGTTTGTTAAGATCACTTCAGGGAAAAAAAAACCTCCATATGAGGGGACTAATCTATAGTGACCTTGTATGTATTTACTTTGAACTTTTCCTCTTTTCTCCTTATAAATGCGGTTTTTGCACTTTTTGCATAATTTTTGTCTCGATCATGCTAAGCTGTTGCAATCCAGCAATTTGAGTATTCAGACATGCTGCCATCTGAGGTTTTAAGGACCTGGGTCTTTATGACCTACATCATATTAAAAATATAACCTTCATGTTGGTTCAGGTAGAAATGACTTTTCTTATGTTTTTCTGTGTCTGTTGGCTTATAAGCATATAAATTATGTTGTTTGGGTCAGAGGTTTCTTTGTATATAGGATATATGATGTGCACACAAATGGTTTGGCATTGTGAAGGAACATGGTAAACAGCTTGAAGCTGAAGAGATTAAGAAAGCTTTTTTAGGCCCAACATTTTTTACAGTTACTTATAAACCATCAAATGCACAAATCGAATGAACTGAAACGATAACTTTATTTATCTCTTCATCAGTTTACCAGCAGGTCCTTGTAAACACATTGACCGCAGTGTACTTGAACAATTCAATCAAATGTCTTTCGGGGTCTAGCTTGATCTGATATTCCCTAAAATGTTAGTTACAGTGAAACTGATTCAAAACGTTGCTGCCTGAATGCTGCCTTTGGCAGTGAGGATGAGAAGGCATTACTCCATTTTCAAAACATTGCTTTGGTTGCCTGTTTGTGCATTGATTTTAAAAAATCTTTGACTTTCTCTAGAGAGTTCTTTGATTCAACCTACTACCTGCATGATTCTTTCAGCTTTCAGGTGTCATGGTGTGAGCTTTTTGTTCTTTGTAAGAAGAACAGCCATTTCACTTTATAAAAAAAAAAAAAAAAAAAACATTTATTGAACTGTTTTCACAGTGGATATGTGTAAATCTCACATTTATTACTTATTAATCTCCCTTATTTGAACTGCACTAACGTGGGGTGCATTGTTCTTTCATAAGATACATCATATAACCAATTCAATTCAGCTTTATTTGTATAGCGCCATTTCATGACAATGTTGTCTCAACGCACATCATTATGTGTTAAATGATTCACTGTTATGTTGTTTAGCTGGGATATTTACAGTGAAATAAAGGAGATGTCCTCCTTAAACAAAAACCATGTCATAGAAAACAGAAACAGGTCTGCCTGAAAGGGAGTGGGAAGAAGAAAACTTTCAACATTCAGTCACATACAGCAACTCCACTGTCACAAACAAAAAAATCCCTTACTGACTGAAATTATACTGAGAAGACAAGATCATATAATATAGAGAACAGTAAAATATATATTTGCCACTGACCAATGCAGGTGCTGCAGTCTGGTGGTGCTACCATAGGCAACTACGACCATCTAAAGCAATTTTATACAACAATGGCTAGGGCAACAACACCAGCAGTAACAATAAACATTATACCAACGAAGTAAGAGACACCATACCATCAGTAGTAATTATCAAAATACCAACAATGTAAAGGAAACTAAACAGATGGTACCAGGGAACTGATGCACATTTAAGACCCTCTTTTCATGTATTGTGACCAGACCAAAAGCTTTGCTTTTTTTATTGTCTTGCCTCTTTGTCAAATGTTTATCAATGAATACATACGTGTCTTTCATCTTGTGTCCTTGCTTTAGTGGCACTTTGTGTTTTTGTTGGTAAACCTTATGATAGTTTGTGGTCTCTAATTTCTTCTGGGCAGTGGGTGACAGGTCTCGATGTGCTCCTGATCCATCTCTATCTCCTTGCTTTGGAGGAAGGATGCATTGTTGCTCCATCGAACACGTCTCCTCCTCGCTGGGGTCTCAGTTGTTGTGCTCAAAGCTAGCGGTGGGTTTAAATTATGCTGGAGGACAATCAGTATGTCTGATGTGCACGCCAGATGGAATATTCATCTCTGGTTTGTCAGCATAAAAGACTTTTCCTTCTATTTTTGTTCTTAGGTATTTGTGGCTTCCAAGCTACATTTTTTCGGATTTGGTGTTGCTGGTCAGACAATGTAACCACTGTTTCCTGTCTTTTTCAAAGGCTTGCAATTCTCTCTGAAGAGCCTGCAAATTTGGTTCCGTTCAAGGTGTTTTCCTCCTAACAACAAATATTCCATTTGATGAATTCTATAACAAAACTTAAAGTAGTAAAGTAGTAAACCATTACACCTTGATTGCAAAAATATTAGTGTGTTTTTTTTGTTTGTTTGCCACCTGGATTGGGGCTTATCATCCTGGTAACCAAGACAATTAAGGTTGCTTTCTTCTGCAGTGATAATACACACACACACACAAACACACCTTAAATTCTTGTAATGACGTTTTGTTTTTTAATCTTATCACATATTTCTCTTAGCTCACTCAGGCTGAAACAGTGCCATATAAAAAGTGTGACTGGGGCGCTCACACCCAAAGTGAAAAATAAACTAGAGAAGAATGAAGTTACACCGGTCTATAAATCCTGACAGAAAAAGCACAGAGATTCATTGACCCTCTCTCCTTCTGTTACATGGCCATTCCTCAGCTGCATTGCATGGCGCAAAGAACACATGTCTCCAGACTGCGACATACGTTTCATACAGCAAGTGTGCATTCGAGTGTCATATATTTACTGCTGCATACCACAAATGACATTTGCACATACTTTTTGTGTTTCCATATGCTGTTTGTTCCCACAAACAGTTCATCGTTTACAACAAGCATGCATGCATGTATGTGTGTGTGCATCATGTGTTGGATATTTTATCTTTCATTAGTCCCATTTAGATAGTTGGATATAGGTAGGAATTCCTGTCCATTTGTAGGACAGCAGCACTTGCTCAAATAACTATTTAGTGTATCACACAGTTTTGCTCCTTGATTCAAAATGTCAAATGTCTATCTCACACTTTCTATACTGCTTTTGATTCTTTTCTATTTGAAAGGACTAATGGAGATACTTAGATTAAAAATGTTACAAATGTGGTTTGTTTTCTGACTTATTTTCTCTTATTCCTCCTCCAGTTTTATATGAAGGTTATTGGTCCAAATATGTAAAAATATGTATATTTGAGTCTAATTTGAGATGGCTCAAACCAATACCTCCTTAAACATGACTGTGCATTACTTTGAAAGGTGCAGCCACATAAAATATGGGATGGAATTAGTTTTTTATCAACAATAGGCCGATGTATTCTCACTTAATAAATTATAAAAAGAGCATTGAAGCTGCTTTCATAGCATTAAGACAATTAAAAAAAGCTCTCATTGTGGTTCCTTGGATGTTCCTAGGTTCATTTTCTCAATTAAGATCAGAATTCTGCATTCCTCTTAAAGCAAGTTTTAATGTTGTGAATGTTCTGTAACTAACCAGCCTGCACGGAAAGAGATTCAGAATTCACACCCTTTTAATACATGTTGGATTAGCAAATTAGACTGAAGCAATAGTTTTTATTTATCACATTCATGGATTTAACATATCATTTCTCTATCTAATTTGCAGCATTACTATCTGCTGTAAACATTCATGGTCATCTACCACCCACCATCCTCAAATATAAGTTTCTATGACAAATTGAATGAAGCATTACATCAGTGTGACTTCAAGAAAGAGCTGATTATCTTTCGGGACCTAAACTCAAATTGGGAGGTCTGCATGAAAGAAACTTGAGCAAATAACTGACAGGATTTTGACAACTTGAGTTAATTTAAAACTAACAAGAATTACAAACACAAGCAGTACACAAATTACTTTGATCTTCAGTAATATGTTAGAAAGAGCATCGGAATCATATAATATAATAACTGGCCTATCTCATCATTATATTGATCTCAAGAAAATTAACTGACAAACATTTTATTGCAGATATTGGTTAAAAACACATGTTGGTATTTCCAAAAAAAACATTTTAAAATTTCAATACAAAGACAGAGCTAAAAAAAAAAATAGCTTTCAAATCAAAGTTGTTTCATTTATGATTACAATTAAATTTGTTTGCATGACCTTAATAGAAAAGTATAGTTGACATGTAGAAAAAAATAACAAAATGAATATCACTCTGTTTTTGTTTATCAGGTCTGTCCTTCACACGGTCACAGACAGCTGAAAAATACAGCACTGCCTTAGAGCATGATTCATTATTAGGTTGCCCAGTTGGTCAAAGAGCATCTCTTCATGGGGCAACTTTTCCATAGCAAATATTTATACAGAAACATCATGAAAATTCTATGAATTTAACAGTGGAATGAGCAGAATTAGTGCGCACACTGTTGTGACATTTTAACTGCAGTCACATGAAGCTTCTGATAAAACACATAAATCCTGACGTGAAAACTTTATAGTCCCTTTGTGTACTAAATTTCAACTTAATAGATAGATTTTAAAACCCTGCTGGGTGTTTATAAATCCCAGAACGGTTTAGGACAAGAATATATCTGTGATATGTTCAGAGAATATAAACCAATCAGAGCTCTTAGATCCAAAGACTCAGGTCAACTAGTCC
>JBAMHX010000025.1:12696912-12714062 GCA_037177515.1 Pseudomugil tenellus | reverse complement strand
AATAATAATAATACATTTTATTTCTTGGCGCCTTCCAGTACTTAAAGTCACTTTATTGTCACTAAAAAGTGGAGAATGAGAATTGAGATCAATTTAAAACATAAAGATTAAAACATCATAAAGCAGACAGTTAAAAGGTTAAAGTGTGTAAGCAGTTTAAACAGATGGGTTTTAAGTTCTGACTTGAATGTAGCGAGAGAGTCAGTGTTACGGAGCTGAGGTGAGAGTGTGGGAGCGACTGAAGGCTCTCCTTCCCATGGTGGTTAGATGGGCAGTTGGAACAGTAAGATAAATGGAGGAAGATAACCTTAGAGTACGGGAGTGAGTGGCAGTGTGAATTAGATCAGACAGATATGGAGGGGTCTGGTTATTTAGACATTTGAAGCAGTATCTTAAAGTTGAGTTGAAGTTTTATTGGGAGTCACTGAAGTTGTTGGAGAACAGATGTGATGTGTTCAAAGAAAGAGGTATGAGTGATGATCAGAGAAGCAGAGTTCTGGAGGAGTTCCTGCTCCTAAACCCAACAAGGACGAATCACAATCACAGATTTGCTATTGAGCGATTGAAACACTCTGTGGGTCACCTTGGGGATGGTAGGGACTCGTTCTTGATTTCTTTATGCTCAGCAACTGCACTATGAATAGGCGACTTTCAAAAGGCGACGCCCCTGATCAGGGTGGATTCTGGTAGGCCATTAAGCATAAATAAATTTCCAACCAAGATCTTGGCTACTGTAGAGGCCCATTGATCTCTTGTTGTATAGGCTTGGGCATAAGGTGTGAAATGGTCTGTCACCACGAGGACGCTGGTCACACCTTTGGAGTCTGGCTCAATGGATAAAAAGTCTATACAGACTAGGTAGAGCAGACCTGTACTTGTAATTTGGTTGAGGGGAGTCACTCGGTGGGTGAGTTTTGCGTGCAATACACCGGCCGCAGTTTTTAATGTAATCTGTGATGTCAGGGGCCATTTTGGGCCAGTAGAACTGGTCTCTCAGGAGATCTAGAGTGCATTCGGCCCCCAGATGTCCAAACTTGTAGTGCAAAGCTTTGAGGACTTGTGGCTTGAACTGACTTGGGAGAACGAGCTGTACAACTGTATCACCACCAGATCTGCTAATCTTTCTGTGCAACAGCCCATCTTTAATGAGGAGCTTGGGCCTACTCTTTTAATGAGCACCATATTGGGGTGATTAGGAACTTGCTCGGGCCAGAAACAACTTGTCACAGCTTCCTTAGCCACAGAGATCACAGGGTCAGACTGCATTTGGAGTGGGCCCTAGTTGGTCAATGAGCCGGCTGGATAACTCAGAAGGCTGAGAGGCACAGACATGCCGGCATAGGGCTTTGACAGCAGAAGGCGAGATGTTTCTTCCCCCCACATTGTCAAAGGCATTTCTAAACAGCCAGTCTGCATCTATATTTTCTCTCCCTGGCTTGCACGGAATGTCAAAGTCATAGAAGATGAGGGCTTCTAGCCATCTATGGCCTGTTGTGTCAGTTTGGCTGTGGAAAGGACATAAGTTAAGGGGGTTGTTATCTGTCTTCACAGTGAACAGAGCCCCATACAGGTAGTCGTGAAACTTGTTGACTATCACCCACTTCAAATCCAAGAACTCTAGTTGATGAACGGGATGGTTTCAACTTGCAACTGGACTACAGGAAGACTACAGGATGCAGGCCATTGGGATATGCATTGTACTGGACTGGACTGCCCCAAGTCCATCCAGACTGGCATCCTAATGCAGGATATATGGCTTTGTGGGGTCAGCAAATGCCAGGACTGGAGGCAGTAGACTATTTTATTAAATGCCTCTGTGCACTCTGGGGTCCAGCGGGCACCAATCGACTCTGAAGGACGGAAGTAGATTACATCAGGATCCTTGGAGGCCTTTGTTTTCTTTGTGTTGGCGGATACCCCTTTGTCAGATCTATGAGAGGCCAGGCAATGGCTATCTAGTTGACAATTAACTTTAAGTAGTAGCCACAGAAACCATGGAAGGACTGAGGAGTCTCGAGGTTAGTGGGGGCCTTCCATTCAGGGCCATTTTCCACTTGGTCCTAGTGCCTGACCTGTCATAGTTTCCTGTAGTGTAATGTTGTTTTTGGACAGTAGAAAGCATTATTATTCCTTAATAATATGTGAAATTATGCATTTTTAAAGGAACGTTTTATACGTAAACATGTTGCAGCCACCAACTCATGGCATCAGTGAACCTTCAGAAAGCATGTGCAGGCAAGGAGCCCAAAGTGTAAAACAGTTCGCAGAGAAGCCCGCAGCTCACAGTATCTTATTGCAAGTTAATAAATTGTTTTTGGTTGTTTACTGTTTAGGGTAATGAAGTACAATAACCTATTTCCCCCTGACCCACTTTATTAACATGGCACCTCCAAAAATCTTAGATGAACATTCATAACATATTCTGTCTGGGCTATACTATTTTATAGTAGCTTAGGTTAGAACATCCAACAACCTAGTTCCTAAAACAGAGTAGGCACATTTTTTTCTAAATTGCCATAAGCTGTCCACCTGCATAACTGTTGAACCCAATACGACGTTGTTCTTTGTCTTACTATACAGGTCGCATGTCGGTGACTATGGAATGCCAAAAATGTGTGTCAAAATGTATTTAAAACTAGCTGAGGACTGTGGATTAAGCCATTTCATTGAAAACCATTGGGGTTGCAGGAAGCTTCCCCAATAGATAATTATTTATTTCCAAGTTATAATAAAATATTAAATTAATTGTGGTGGTAAATATGAATGAAAAGAAAACATTTATGAATAGGCAGCATATATTCTTTGAAATAAACTAAAAAAGAAAATGACATACCAGTACTCTACTTTTAAGTGAGGTGCACCTTGTCAATTCTGAACTGATATTTATTCCTTTTCAAAGTTAACGTTAGTGAATAATAAACTCTGCACCCTTTGTTGTAAAGAAAAGCTGTCAGTACTCTTTCTACTGGCAATTGAGAAAGCTTTCCCTATTGAGAACAATGTCCTCAGACAATTTCAAGAACATGACAAACCAAAAACCCTTGCTTTGAAGAACAAAATGCAGCATCAAGGTGGAGCTTTTTCACACAAACATACACACATTTGTGTAGAATATTGAGTAGTAATTGAAATTTTGTTTTAAATAAAGTTAACTTGATATGAGAAAATTTTGTTTTATGTGCCCTTTTTAGCCCCTGACCCACCAGGTAAAAAGTGCAAGGGAAAAAAAAGGTCTTTTGATAAAGTGTGTGTGAGGGGGCATGTCCCCTGTGTATCCACATCACACAAAAGGATCCAGAACAATGATCCAGAATCTAGAGAGAGATCTGCTATAAGGGAGTCAACAGTGTTGTTTGATGTCTGTTGCAACAATGGAATGTCACAAATGTCCCATAATGTCATAAAATATTATACAGCTTACAGAGTGTTTCTGCAGCAATTCAGTACATTGCTAATTTAATTTTTCTGGCAGTGGAGCATGAGGAAGTGAGGGCACTGGTTATCATCACTAGCTTTTCAAAGATATGGAAAAGATGACCATTCTCATTTTTCACAGTTTTATACAGAGGGAAGTATGCAAACAAATATCAGTTTCCTGCCATGATATCACAATAAAGATCAAACATAGGACATTCAATTTAATAAATAATTAAGGTATTTATTCACACTGTTTAGTATTATCACACATTCAGGGAAACTTACAGCCTTTTGTTTAATGTTATATTTGCCCAAATTGAACCTTTTTAATATGCAGTGATATAAATATTCCTTGAAAAAACATATAACGGCTTCATAATAATTTATGAAGGCTTTATAACCTGTATTACTATTGGTTTCATGCGAACATTTTTATTTATAGAAATGGCAAAGAGAAAACAAGAGGAAACATAATGATTTAACATAGTAGAAAATCAAAGCAAACAGCCTTATATGTAAAGAACAGACACATTATAGCAGGAAAGTGCTTTTTGCCTCCCAGTGTATTACTGGATCTGTTGCAATAAATAGCATTTTGCTTTAAAGGCTGAGGTTTATTCAGGACATAATTTCTTATAACTTTGAAAGGTTTGCTGATGTTGTTCATTGAATTGTTTGAAAAACTTTAGACCAACTCTTCAGATTTATAGCTAGGGATTTTTCCAGTTTTAACATCTGTTTTCAATTAACTTTTTGGGCCCACAGGGTCATGAGGGCCCCTCTTTTTACTCACAACTGTGAATTAAAATCACTTCAACATAAATTTTTGGGACCACACACAGCCTGCTGACATTTTTTCAGGAGCTATAATAAAAGAAAAAAGGTATTTTTGCTGTATTGAGTGACACTGAACTGTGTACTAAAATGAGCTGGAATCAGCCAAGCAAGCCTCTTTTTACACCACCATTAGGTGAAAAAACATTTTGATTTATCATGAGAGATAATAATTTGTGTACTCGCTTACAGTATGAACATATTACTGCAGTCCTTTTAATGTTAATCCTTACCTAAACTGGAATCAGTACATCTGTGATATCCTATTTATGTTTGAATGTCAAGCTAAAGTACTTAAAAGTATATCAGCCTGATGGACTGTTTGACCTCTATTGACTGGTATCCCTTCAAAAATCCCTTAAACGGAAGACAAGGAGCAAACATGCACACAGTTGGTCCGCTTGTCCTTTCCCCCTTTAAGTCTGTGTGCTGTCACTTTGATGATTACATTTTTTGATGACAGTTTGAGGCTTTATTTTAATTTGTTGCAGGGGCCTTTTTATTTATACATTTTTTAGCTTGGAGGGTAACTGTGTTTGCTATTATGAGTGGAGTGAATATTTCATCTGGCTACTCAGATTTCCCATAATTTTATTTGTCTAAAAAAAAGAAAATGAACAGGAAATCAGTTTTTAAAAAGTTGCAAAATAGGAACTCAAAAACCACTTTGTACAACATGCCTGACATTGTTTGCTTGTTTTGACAGCGAAGTGGATATTTAGGGCCATGGCTGTGGGGCAGGCCTGGTACTCACATCCTAAAAACATTACTCAGATAACCTCCTCACATGACCTCCACTTGTCTAAAGCTGTTAGTGTTGCTGCCTTGGAAAGGCAAATCTGTTGGAGATTACTGCATTACACAAAATACCTGGATGTAAGGGTTACTTGAGCATGAGCCAGATGTGAAGGTTGAAAAGTTCAGATGAGTCTTAAGTCGCTGACACTGTCACCATTATAAGAATCTATAGCAGACTACTTCTTTATGTCTAAGTTTGGAAGGAAGTGAAACAGTAACCATAGTGAATACCAAATCATCCACTACCTATAAATAATTGTGATTATTCACATTGCCAAAAACTGACTCATAAAAACTTTCAGACAGCAGAATTTCTTTTTCAACTAAGCGATTCATTGTCATTCATGAGACATTATAACTGTAGAAGATAAGATGCATATAAATTGTAGCAAGAAAGAAATGAAAAGGAAAGAGTATTAGATTAAAAACTAATTGAAATCATGATTAATTCCTGCTGAAAAGAAGCCTATGCAGATCTAAAATAAACTTAAAATAACTTTAAATAAAAATTACTGAATGCAGCTGAGAACAGGTGGAATTTTAACCTGGATTTAAATAAATTGAGTGTTTCAGCTGATCTTTGTGGGAGTTTGTTCCAGAGATGTGGAGCATAGATGCAGCTTCACCATTTCTCATTCAGACTCTGGGAACTGATACAAGGCTGCCTCCAGATGGCCTGTATGTTTGTATAATGCTGCTGTCCATTATTGTTTTTTTATGTTTTGACTCTGGAAAGTATTAAGTTGTTGTACTTGTACACAGTCTGTGTTTATAGTGTAGTCAGCTGATTTGCAGGATTCTTCTATATGGTGTAGTATAAAGGCAGAAAAGATGTGAATCTGTCATCTGGAAATAAATATTTTTTTAAGGTAGGTCCATTTGTTTTACTTAAGCATGTGGTGTGTGTCCCATTTTATGAATAAGTATCTAAAGTATCAAAGACTTCAAGAAGTTACAATTAAATGTCTCTGACCTCAATTAACCCTAAATTTATGCAAGTGGGCTGTTATTTTGTTATTGCAGCCCTTTTAGGGCTTTAAGGGCTGTGCTGCTAGTCAGAATAAAAACAATTAAGACATTTTATTTCTAATCGGGTATCCAAGAAAGACCGTTTTAAAAAGGTCTTGCAAATGCAGTTGAGAAAGTCTGCCCCTGTTTCTGCTGCAGTTCAGATGCTGAGTTTCTGGGAACTGTTTGAACTTGTCTGGTACAGATATCCTCAACGCATTTAGCAGAAGCCTTGGCACAGTTTACCAAATCAGTTCTCATTCCATAGAGTTTTCCTAAGGTTTGCTGCACTCTTTCCAGCCTTTCATGCATGATTTTTCTTTGCCTATTTGTGCGATGGGGCTTCTCAGAGCACAAGCATAAAGTTTCGGCCCATATCCATGATTTCATTTGTCCTGACTAATAAAATGGTTTTGATGATGCGCTCTGCAAATGTGTGCTGAGTGGGATGGATCAGTGTAGAGAACATGTAATAGTAATATACACCTGAGTGGGCACAAGCACTTCAGTTTTCCATCTGGAAAGGAATTAAAGAAAAGTGAAACCAAAATGCACATGCACGTCCTTTCAGTTTGCATACGTTGAGAAATCTATGATTATTAAGTTAAATATATTTTAAATTGCCTAGCAAAAATATATCAGTCTTTGTTTTAGTAAGTGCAAACACCTGCAAGATGAAGGGCTCTTGAGGTTTTGTTAAGGAGGAGGTGAAAAACGAAGCCAGTGACAAGAGAGTTCATTATGGAAAAAGATAAATGGACACAGGAGCTGAATTACATCCTTCAGGAAATGGACTCTGAGAATATTCAGGGAACAGGATGGCTCGTGTTAGTGGTAATGTTATCAGTTATGTTCAGCAAAGCTGATGTCTCAGGAAATACGTCTTAGTCTGGTACATCTCAGTAGTATATGGTATGCCTTTGTCTGTCTGAATAATGATAAGCTGGAAAGAAATAGGAGTAACAAGGGAGATCCTAAAATGTAAAGGAGGTGAAAGTACAGATAAGAGCATGAAAATCTAAGGCATAGTATAAAAAAGTTGTTTATGAAATAATTATTCCAGTAAAGTAGAGTTACCTGCTAGGGTTGCCATGATGCTACATTTCAAACTCAGTGCAGATACTAAGGATGGTGCTCAATATGTGATGCTACTGCCAATGTTACAGAGAGAGGAGAAAAAACACTTTAAAAGTCAAAACACTGCAAAAAATGCCTCACAAATTCTACATAACAAATATTATAACATAGAAGAAAATATGGTAACAATGTGGAATAAATGCATTGCTTCAAAGCATGTATTTAATTATGCTGCTATAGTTTTCCCAAACTGCTGACCGTAGTGTAAAAAAACAAAACTAAAAGAAACTTCAACCAGTATTTAGTGTACTTGTTAAAATAAGTGTCCTTTTTGTCACAATAGTTTAAAACAGATCAAGTTAATAGAAAAAACTAGTTAAGATGATCAACATCTTGTTAAAATAGTGTTTTCAATTCATAGTTTTAAGAAGCCTGAAGTGTACATAATATGTAAGACAGAAACCTGGTCCATTTTAATGTACTCAGCAACGGTCCTGTTACGCTTTTGTGTCTGGTGGTTTGGTGTCTTTATTTCTATTTTGTGTCCTTCAGGCAGCACCATCATCATCTCTCCTAAGATGTATAACTTAATCCTGTTTGGTAAATTAGACAATTCTCTGATCAACTGCATGCACAGTTTCCAGTTGGTTTCCAGTAGCACTACACAGTAAAACAGAATGCAAAAACAGGATGAATCAAGCATTTTTCATCTTTTTGTGAGAGTTTATTTCCGTAGAAAATCCAAATCTGTTCCAGCTTTCCTAAAATAGGTTCGTGTTAAGATATCCTCCCTGGGTCTTTTTTAATTCATTCCACCACTTTTTCCAACAAAACAGCAGAGTTACTATGACAGCCAGTTCCATCATGTCACCGGTCACACTGTATTTATGGCTTTTGTTGAAATAACTTCTGTCTCCACGTCAGCGAGAAAGTTTAAGCTGTATCCACAGTCACCACAAAATGACCCTGAAACTAATAAATCTGCTGAATGAGCTGCTGGGTGGATCAATTGCGTCTCTCACGATATCACTTCCAGGTTGTGTCTGTGTTAATGTGTATCCTGAACTTTGCAAATTATAAAACTGTCCAAAGATTGTAAGTGTTTTACATCATTTTAAAGGTGCTTTGTTGTTGAAAAAAATTTTCATATTTGGAGCTTGTAATAGTGTTTTGCAATTGCAGGTAAGTTGTTTACATCAAATATTGTTAAAGTACAGTATTTCATGTTTTGTACAGTTATTTCTGACGTGTAAAGTTGTTTTGTTCTCGGTAAAAGACTTGTGGGATTGTATTTTTGCATATTACCTGTAAAAATGGTTTCTTTGATGTAAATGTGCATCATGACAATGTAAAAATGTTGCAATGGATGTAAATGTGTATAATGAAAATGTAAAAGAGTTTCACTTGATGTTACTTTGTTTTGCATTACCCAGCCTGCAAGTAAACGATGTAGATACATTGACTATTTTAGGGGATTAAAAAAACGTTGAAAGATCCCGTTTATGAGAAAAATGTTAATGCTAGTTGGCCCAAGAAGTCAAAGAATAAACAACCCAAACAGTAATCATATATGTCTTTTACTTCCATAGACAATTAAACTGGAATCGTGTTTTTAAAAGTATGTAAAATTAATCTATGAAAAATAAAATATTTGCTGTCGAGGTTTGCTACAGATTCCAAACCATTCTTCCTTGCTTGCCTCCCCCATGTCTCCCCTTTTCTTTCTCAGTAAACACACATGCACACAGCAAGAGGAAGGCAGCTGAGCCTCTTTGAGCACCAACAGCTGTAACAGTCTGATAAGGTAGCAGAAACCCAAGCCTGGGGTTTATTTTTTTAGCTACGGTCAGAATCCAAGTGAGGCAGAGGTTCATGCACAACAGCTGTACATCGCTTCTGAGCCCGTATTTATCATTCCTCCTACCATTTTTTAAGGCTTTAAATGAAGACTAGTGACACATAATGAAATCTTCACAGTTGCTGTATCAAAGGATAAAGAAGGAAAACAGAAGAAGAATGAATTATGTGAAGAAAGAGGACACAAAAATATCTCCTGACAAAAGTCCTCACTATAAGGCCATCTTCTATTTCCACCATGGTGACAGTGATCTATGTCTCCTTTAGGAGACATAGTTTGTTTTCTTTCTGATCCTTTTTTTTATCTCAGATTTACTACATAGATGTGGTGCACATTAGTTTAAGGAATGATGAAGACACCCCCAGTAGTGCTTCATCATTCTGCTGGTAAGTCAGTTTATAATCAAACACCATCTGTCTGTTTTTATAGAATTCATGGGAATAGATTTAAACTAAAAGTTTCCCAGTTGCATATTGTATGTTTGCTTTAGATAATGGGTTGCTATGCTAATTTTGTGCAGGATTATGTCCCACGCTTACCACATTGATCCCCAGTGTGTCACATGTAAGTAGTTTGCAGTAACAGTTCTAACAAAGAACTGCTAACGAAACATAGAAATGTGATTTATATTTGTGTTGAACACATGATCAAATTTAGAGGTATTAAAGCTTTTCCTTTTCCTTTTTTTTTAAATGTGTGGTCGTGAACATGGTAGAATACATTGTGTGTATATAGATCAATCAATGAGCAATGGGATTTCAGGGTTGCTTCTGTTTATTATTAGAATTATAACTTTGATGTTTCTTTGAAGATCATTCAGATGCACATGAAACACCTGCAGTCTGTGGGATGATCAAAAGTGTCGGTTCAAAAACAGAAAAAATGGTGTGTTGTAGTGATGTTCGGTGCCGTTTGCAGCACTTTGTCATTACAGCTGACATTCTGCTAGTAAATTTGTTATTTTTAATTCTTGTAACAATTAAATGGAAAGTAAAAATAGCTGTAAAGTGCCATATTCAGTGTAAATCTATGACTTCTGAATGTGAAAATGTCTTTTTATAGGTTGAATGTTATTTATCTGGTGTCATATTTTGCAGGAAATGTTACTGTTCACAAGTAGTAACTCGCTAACCCAGTGGAAAACACAGGTGTGAACCACACACCCACATGTCACGCACACAGGAAAATTAAGTCATATGTTAATGATTAGGCATCAATGTCCTGCAACAACAACCTCCCACCGTTTCTATTCTCTCGTATTTTCAACCCCCTTTTAAATGTCAAGGTATCTATAATTACAAAAATAATTCACTGGACACACACCCACTCAATCCCACACTTGGATACACACATATATGTGCTAAATCTGGGGTTTCCTGACATAATTCAACCCTTTCTATCTCTATCCCAGGCCTTAGTGTCTCTTCAATTACCGCCAATTACCGCCATCATTGGTGGATGGCAAAAAGATTAACACTGAAATGCCAAAGTCGTTTGGCTTCCTATTGAACGCAACTCTCTTCTGTGTCAGCGTGCTGTTCCTGTATTGATTTTCAGAAGGCAACGCTGCTGATCCATGAAGGCAACATGGTGGCATATATTAGAGCCATTTGAGCCAATTAGAATGATATATGTCTCGGCAGCCAGTGGTGCCATAGTCAGCGACACACTCCACTGGAGACGTCTTCTATCATTTTTCAGAGTAATTAGAAAAACATTGCATGCCATTGGCGGCAGGGTGGGTTGAACATGTAACCCCTGGCACACCGTGATGTCACTCTAGAATTATCACACCCAAAGAGTGAGACGACTACCAAGAAGCAGTATTTAATGCTGATTTATGACACTGAATTTACCTTGATACCTAACATTATTTATCTTCATTTAAGGGAGATAGAAATCTTATTTACAAGTTAAATTACAGATGATTTACCTGGCAATTTCCAGCAAAAGGTAAACACTCCTGCTGATTTAGAGCGCCGGGTCTAATCTGTATGGGTGTCTCTGGGTCACGTGCAGGTCCACTGGAGTTATAGCAAAAACCAAAAGGAGCTTAACTCAAGCAGCCAAGCTTGGTAGGCCTATTTTCAGAGGGAATTGGAATGAGTAGAAGTCGTGTGTGATAGAAATTGTGTTTTTGCTGCACACACATATCCTATTTTTCTCTTCACTGCTCCAATGGACATGATCGGTCGTGACCACTTAAGTTATCCTCTAAAGAGTCATACATAAATAAACTTTAAAGCGTTGCTACATCTGTTTATTTACATGCTTGCAGCTTTGTTCTTATGTGTAGATGTATGATTTCATAATCAGCACGATATCCTGTCCTCTTTACAGGGTTTGACAAATTTACTGTCAGAACAATGCCCCCCACCCCCCCCCCTCTCAAAGCTGTGTGTCCATGCAGCTTATGCTTCCTTTGGTTGTTTGCGCCTCTTATACTGGCACGTTAGCTGGTGGGCCAGCCGATGAGGCACATAAGATGACGTTCTAAGGACACATAGCAGACAAAGGAAAAAACTGAGCTGCATAGTGAAAATGAATGAGTATTACTTTGCATTATATGTACTTTACATCTACTGGAGCTCCATCAGAAAGGTTTTTGGAATTCTTTTCTTCCTGCCATTTGAGATTTCGTTCTTCTGGCATGCATTATTTGTTTGTTTATTTGTTTTCTGGCATAGATGCTGTAGTACATGCTCACTCTGCTTTGCCATCCAAAAGATGCTGGGGAAAGGTAAATGAAAATGGTAAAAAGTGTGAATCATTTCCATTGAAACAAGAAAAAATACTTTTCTATGCTTGGCTGAGTTGTTTTTCTTGGCTTTTCATTGCTGTTTTGTCTAATTTAAAAAAGACTTGTCGTGCGGTGAAAAAAAAACAACCGAATCATACCTGGCAGTAAATAAAAACATGAGTTTTACTTTTACTTTGAGTCAGCAAACATTAATCTCTTGCAGCTGACTAGTTTCTTCCTGGATATACACTACCAGTGAAAAGTTTGAATACACTTACTGGATTTAATGTGGAAATGTGTCCAAAGGTTTGACTGGTCAAGTAATTTTTAGATTGAACAACTACTTCTGGTGAATTTCAACAACTAGCTAATCATGCAACTAATTCTGCCATAATTCTGTAGCAACATTCTCCAGTCGTGGTTACTTCTTATTAAACCAGTCAGTGAAAACATGTACGTCACTTTTTTGTTCTCTTTTTTTTTGCAGGTTTTCAAAAACCTACTTTCAGTGACACTTTTATTTAAGGCTCTTTACAAAATAAGAGTGGAACATGGACCATGAACATTTCTTTGACAATTACTTATATTTAGGACAGTATTAAAAAGTCTAAAGAACTGCAGAAATTCTTAAATAATTATTGAATCTGATGAAAAACTTAAACTTGAAAATAATGTTTCCCTCTGCTGATGTCAGCTCGACATTTACAGTCTGTATGCTCGACCATTTTGGTGACATTTGTAAGTGACAGAGATGGAAGCAACGTGCAATGACAAAAACAGAAAAATGCTTCTCAGATAGGCAGATCTGTGTTTTCTCAGGATTTTAAATTAGATTAGGACAGAGTCCTCTGCTCTAATTGAACAAATGTGTCCTGTTTTATCTATTTACATCTGTACCGACTGCGTCACTTTGGCCGCTTATAGATCGGCCGCTTATCGGTCTATCTGGAAGAGTTGTTTTCAGTGGGTTCAGATTCAACGTATTGATATCTAGTACCATGTAATAAATATTGTCTGTTACTGGTGTGCAGCATAACCATGAAATAACAATTTCAAGGTAAGAAAAAAACACTGACAACTCAGGATTAAACCCCTAGTAGTTTTTTTGTCTTCATACATTCAATAGATCACTGTTGTTCTGAATTGGATTACTCTGATTGTAATCTAGTGGCGCACGAGTTGCATGACAAGAGGGTTCAAGCTTATCAGTGAGCTCCATGGAGCCTTTTGAGTTGAGTTTTAATTGTTTTAATGGGCAACACTACTGTGGTGGCACAGGTTTCCTTCCACAAATGGTAAACAAATCTGAATGGCTAAACACATTTTGTTTGCTGTTAAACACAATTTTAGGAATGTTTGACATGTAATGGATATCTGCCCAGATTTCTACTCATCAATGTGCACAGCAGCTTGTTCCAGCTGTGCCTTCCCAAACCGTACCCCTTTAAAAATCTACTGTTTAGATGTCTGCTGTCCCCTTTGGCTGTTATATATTCATGAGTTTGTTTTGATACAAGTGATATTTTCCTTTTGAAATTAAGTGAGAAGAGACACCCACGTGGATCTTCACATTGCTTCTTATAGAACCTCTTCTTAATCTAGACAGATTCTGTTTCCTTTACAGCAGGGACCAAAAAGAGGTTTTAATCACTGGTAATTGAAGACCCTGCTGCGGGGAAATGAGCCTTAATCTGACAGCTGAGTGCATACCATTAGCAGCAGGGGCTCAGGCATTTGGATGGCACTTTTACAATGATGCAGATAGAAGCAGAATTTATGAAACTGTCAGTGGCCTCACAGTTATGTTAGTTTTGTTTATAACCAGCTCTGTCCTTAAATGCATCGCAGAATTATTTTTGTCATCGTACTGTTAAGGTGATCTATGTCTGTTATTTTTCTTCTGCTCTATTTCATCAGTTACAGACATTATTAAATTCATCACCTTTCATATTCGTGCAAAAGCTATTCTATAAATATTTTCAATTCAAACTTTTCTCCTCATAAAGCTTTTATTCAGACTGTCTGAGGTGAAGCCCTTGTGACTTGCATATCATTTCACTGATAAGCTCAAAATACATTTCTCTCTTCAGAGTTCGGTGCCTCAGTCAGCTGATGAATAGGAGGAAAAGCAGAGAAAAATAGAAATTTATAGATAGAAGGCAAGCTGAACTAAAAGATAAGAGCTTTTCGAACCATGTTCATTTAAAATTCATTACATTTGGAAAATATTATTATAAAGATAAGCCTGTTGTGTTTGGAAATGTGACTGCAGGAAAAGAGTGAAAATATCCTTTACACAAAGCTGTTGTATGGACCAGATAGAGTCCTGCCCAGTTTACATTCCCCAGAAGTAACCAATCGATAATGATTATTCAAATTGTTAATGTTAAATATGTTGGATCACATGTTGACTTAATGTGGGAATATAAGTGGGAGCATCACAGTTTGTGAGAAGTTTTTTATTTTGTCATAGTCGTCACTAGACAAGGCAGAATTAGGACACACAACTATAAGTCACTTAAGCTGGTGGGAAATTTAAACTCACAAGGGAAGATAATCTATGATATGAGTACAAGTTGCTTAAGGCCCACTGGGTTTATGCCACCACCATCTGGTAGTAATATTTATATGGATAAAAAGCAGATTATTTACAAAAAAGGGTTTGATCTCTGGTTGGTTTTCTTTTTCTTTTTTTAAAACAAGAACATATCAGAATGTAAAAAAAAAAAAATGTTCAGCATTTTATTTTTGTCACAAGCCCCTGAACCAAGATGCTTAATATCCTTGGATGAGGGGAAATCATCCTGCAAACTGATCAGATAAAGTTGGATTTACTGAAGGCAACATTGTCAGGGTCTCCATGGAGATTCAGCCTTTCCCACTTTGAGAACGGGAAGGTGGGGGTTTTTTTAACATGAAAAGCAAATCTGCTCACACTGGCAGCCTTGCGTAACTAAAATGATCTTTTTTTTGAGCTTAGAAAAATAAATTTGGGATTTGCTAGGCAGAATAAGCACTCACTGTAGCTATATTAGTATTTTTCTTAAATGGATGGGGTTGAAAGCAGATGGTTGTATCATTTTCTTTCCTTTGGAAATACTGTTCCATTACACTGTCTCATTTTCATAAAAACAAAGGGCACATTATTTTCATTTCTTTACTTATTATTTATGTATCTTATTCCGAAATTTCCACCCTCCTTTCCTGCATCTAAAATGTTTATCATAAATATAAATACAATAGTTATAAAATAGAAGCAAAATCTTCAAACAAAGTCTGTTGTTCACACATTTCACATCTCTTGTTATTTTGACTTCTTTAACCTGTTAGTGTTGGAGGTTGTGACCTGCCAGTGGCTTAGTTGCCTCTGAGCGGGTTTATCTACAGATTGGGATTGGCTCTGTATGCTGACCCATCCTCTTACTACTAATTGGTTAACCCTGTAATCCAGCTGGTGTCAGCAATGACTCTCCAAAAGGCAGCTCGACTATTTGGCCGAAGCTCAGCCTGCTGTGCCAGGATGCTGCTGCCAGACTTTGTCAGATTGTTAACAAGTGGTGAGACTACACACATACTTGGTTGTCATGTTTGTATGGGACTGTTGTAAACCATAACGCTGGAACTTGTCAGGGCTTAGTGAGAGTTGGAAGTGTGAGGTATTTAAGACTGAGCATTTTCAGCCAAACCTTGCTGGATTGGTCGGATATGTTGTTTGACTGCTTCATGGTTGTTGACAGAAAATGCAATTCTCTTTCTTTGTACACTACACACAGTAATTAATTATTCATATCGTGGAGTTTAAATTTTATAGCACACCTTCTTGAGTGATTAAATGGTTTATTATTCAGCCAAAAACAGTTCTTATCTAGATCAACGTAAAAAAAAAACCCTGAGATGTGGAGTCAGAGATCATCACTGTTTAGTCCTTCCATGATTGTGATGGTTATGATTATTTGCTGTAGAGTGTACATTTTTTTGGAGTCACATGCAAGTGCTTAAGCCAGGCCAGTTATTGCCATTTTTCTACGAAGTACCTACACTTCATGTTCTTGGACATGTTCCTAAAGCAGAGCAATAACTCTGTTTTAGTTTGGCTCTTTCAGCCGTGGCATTGTGCAGAAACGTAACAACGATTTCATTTTATGGTCCTTTTTATAGCTCCCGACCACACACTTCTGTGTTCAAAGGGTGCAAGTTGGGACAAATGAGGACTACTTCAGCAAAATAGGGAAAATATTAGAATAGGTTTCCTTTTCTCTGATTTTCCCCACCATTAAAAAGGATTACAAAAAGAGGTTTCAGTTTAAAGAAATATTGAGTCAAACATGGATGATAAAAATATTATCATAAATTAAGTGTAATAAAATAATCAGTTCCAAAATGATTAAAAATGTATCTCCACACAGTTAAAACTGCTACATTTCTGAATTTGCTCTGCCATTAATAGTTCAATTAGAGCTCAGATTGATGTGGTACCTGATGCTGCTGATTAGCTTGATGGGGTAATACTACTGAAATGGCAACCTCGGCCAAACTTTGCACGCTGAGAAACCACATCAGACAGGTAATCTGAATGAAGATAAACCAGCGCCACTTTGTTCTTAATTACTTCATGTGTAATCTCATTGTATTGCCATGCACAATCTGCCAGTCTTTCAGTTTGAACTAACAACATTATGCTGAAAGACAACAAGCTGCCATATGCTGAGGTTGAAGCTGTCAGGTCATATTGGGGAGATTTCAGTTGCTCAGACTCCCCCTTTTGTCACTATTTGTGTCAGGTATTTCCCCCCTGTGGCAAAGTGGGACAAATGCTGAAGCTAATTGATCCAGAAAATAAAAAGACTGTCTCACACACACACACATTAAAGTAATTACCATTGTGAATACTGTATACCACAAGGCTTTACATGGTGGCTGAATAAGACCACAATAAATAAGAGAGGAATCAATAAGTGGTCAAGGACTAATGACTTTATTTGATAGGCTGCATTTGCATGATTGTGTTTTTTATGCTAATTTGGATGGAATTCTTTGACCCGAATGTAAAGATGATAGCGGATGGGATGGATTTGTCAGAAGGACAGCTACACTTAATGGTTCCTGAATGGGCAGCTGTTGCCTCATTTGTCAACTCTGAACTTTTTAGCAAAGGCATCACACAAAACCAGGACAGTACATAAAAACTTACTTTGTAGGAAGGGCTGACAGAAACCCGGAGAGCAAGTCTGATTTCTATAGTTAGACAAACAAATGCAAATCCAGGCTCAAGGTTCTTAAATGTGTGTGTTTTAATCGATTCGGTTATTTTTATTCAGTCGGATGCTGTACAGCTGTACAATGTAACCGGCAAGGCTGCCTCCTTTCATACTGCATTTCTCACACAAAAATATCTCAATATCTGGAGAACAAAAATTT
>JBAMHX010000025.1:12647544-12671750 GCA_037177515.1 Pseudomugil tenellus | reverse complement strand
AGAGAGAGAGAGAGAGAGAGAGAGGGAGAGAGCTTGCAAGACTGTGATGAAACTTCCTTAGTTCTCTTTTGAAGCCCACTAGTTGCTCACCATGGTCGGAGCAGCAGAGTGGAAACACAGCAATCCAGTCGCTGCCAGTACACACCTGGAGTCCATCTACTATAGAGCACACCACTTTCTCTTCTCCATCTGACACTAAACTCCCATAATCCCTTGTTTCTGTGTTTCTTGACATGTCTTTATCCAAAATAGCCCAATGAAGAGATTTGGGAAGGGGGATACCACAATCTTTGATATTCTGTTCTGTCATTTTTCCACAGAATATTTTTTTCTTTGTAACTTTCCAACAAATATTAATTTATCAAAGTAAAGCTTTTCCATTTTTTTAAATAATGAAATGTAGAATTTGACCTTTAAACATTGTTAGGTGCACAGACACAAGTGGTTTATTATGTATAAATACAAATGCTTTCACCTTTTCTTGATAAAAAAAAATAGCTTCAAATGCAAAAAACAATGAATAAAATTATTTTCATCAAATGAGTCAAAACATTGCGAAGAGAACAAAGTGTGTATTTGAAATAAATTATATATATTTTAAAAATGCATCTTGAATTAGATTTTTACATGATCTACATTGTTACAAACAGAATAAGTTGTGACAATTTTCACTGTCAGATTACATCTTAAAACCAGTCAATGCTTTCCAGTTTGACAGATTTAACATCTCTATTATTGAGAGCCTAATTTTCTATATTTTCTTAGTGATAATGTAGTCACTATTGTCAGTGCTTGATGGGCAATCTGTATGACATACTATGTGCAGATTAAAGTTTGGCAATACTTTGGAAAATTGCTTAGATGACAAAATTAGTAAGAACGTGATATGCATTAGTGTATACTTTTCTCTGCCGTGTAGCCTGGAGGAGAGCCTGTGAATGATTTCTATAAAGAACTACACAAAGATTATCATACGGCCAATTAACCATAACATTTATAGTTAGCAGGGAAACAATTAACTTCTTTGCAATTTATGCCAGAAAAAACATTTTTAAAACTTTTTTCACAGCAGTGAACACAAATCAGGTTTTATTCCTGAAAGGTTTAAATTTAACTATGTTTCAGAATTCAATAATTAATCTTAAGATAATCCTTTCTGTCAGCAGCCTTTCCTCTTTGTTTAGCTACCCCAACTCTTCTTTGACTAAATACTGGATTTGAAATATTTTCAAATCTGTGTTGTGTGTGTGTGTGTGTTTTTTTTATCTGTATTACAGCTAATCTTAAAGTGTTCACATTGTGGCTTGTGAATGCCTGAGCCATTTGTGGATGCTGCTTTTATACCCAATCATGACACCCACCTGTTTCCAGTTAACTTGTTCCCACAAAATGTTTGAAACAGGTGTTTTTAAGCATTCGTCCCTTTTCCCAGACTTTTGTCACCCCGTCCCAGCTATTTTGGATTGTGTTGCAGACATCAAATTCATATTAGTCAATATTTGCAAAAAATTTGACATTTATCAGTTTGAACAGTAAATATCTTCTTTTTATATTATCTTTAATTAATCATATGCATGCCATCATATTCAGTTTTTATTCTGCTTTTCACAACATACCAAATTAACCTGGAAATAAGGTTGTAGATTATAACATGAAATAAATAATTATTCTAGGAAAAAATAAAGTAAAATATATGTTTAACGAGGTGAATGCAGGCTGTAATGTGTAAAAAAAAAGAAAGACTGGCGATGTTTGACTCATCTCACTCATGTCGGTTAAACCAGTTTGTTGAACAAAGGATAAAAGACAACAGAGCATTTCTAAGTAATTATGATGACAGCACCACACAGGTAAATCACAGGAAATGTCAACTTGCTCTTGTGTGATTGGAGTGGCCACATGACACAGGATCAACACACCCTTACACCTCTGACATGCATTTCTGGCATATTTCTGCTGCTTTTCCAAAAGAAAGCTATTTGATATGCTTCTCCACTACCTGTGTTTGTTCTTTAGCCCTGCCGTATGTCATAATGGGATGAGGCAAATCACTTCCAGCTTAGAGCGGAGATAGTGATTGTATCAAACTGACCCCTAACAAGCTGTCAGCTCATATTTGATAAAGCATGCATCAGCATTGGCCAGCTTGACATCCATTTGGACAGGGCAGACAGGTCTTACCCAAGCAATGTTATATCCCCGTAGGTCTGTCTCTCTCTGTTTTCTCAGTTTGACTTTGTCTCATACTAATGCGGATGACATCTGCTGGTGCGGGAATTTAATAAATGCGTTTGGATTCCCCCAAACGTGTTGCAGAATCTGAGAGAAAAACTGCATTAAATGTGCATAATGGGTGGATGGATGAGCACATCTTTTTTTTTTTTTTTTTTTCAAGTAGCTCTTATGACTTTGAAATGTTCAGTTCCAAAGTCCCCACATAGAGGGAGCTCATGCGTGGTGAGAAACTAAAGCGTGGAAATGCTGAATGAGTGAGTGAGAGTGTGTACGAGCGAGAGAAGAGAAAGGGAGATGTGTGCTGTACTAAATCACACTGTAGGGAAGTAATAATGGCCCTCAAATCAGCAGCAAGAATATCCATGTGGACTGTGCGACAGATTTAATATCCTTTCCTATCGGTCCAACTTTGGACAAGTCAGACGGAACATGGTGGCCAAGTGAATGCCACAAGGCTGCGCGACAAGTTGAGAGAGGCAAGAAACAGACTCGTTTCACTATTTTTAAATGGGAGATTTGGGGGGCGTGGACGGTGGAGGAGCAGCAGGGAGCATGTTGGCTCCCGTTTCAGTGTGTTGATGTGCCGGCTGGAGGGACTGAACTGCGCATAGACAGAGCAGTTGGACGCAGATCTTTGTGGTTCCAGTCAGTCGCCTGATGGCGACTTTCTGTCATTAACAAACCCGGTAGACATTTTTGGGATTATTTTTTTCTTTCCCTTTTGTGTCGTTTGGATTTGTGGACACATAGGACCACAGGACAGAACAGAGACTGTTAAAACCTGCTCTGCGCAACGGGTTAAATCAGATTAAGCAGCTATTTGAATGACAGTAGTTCGAGGCATTCATGATTTGAGGAAGCGTAATTGCGCACGATAAGCCAACGTGGGCTGCTGAGACCGAGCCTGAAGGAAACGCGTGGGGTTGGAAAGCTGTTTTAAATGAAGCTCATGGGTTCTTCATGTCTAAATATGGACAAGCATTGGTCATTGGGACAGTGCCAGGAAGGGTCTTCACAGTTTTTTAGGATTTAATTAGGATGGCCATGCCAACCAAGTCTGTGCTAGGATTAGTATTATTATTATTATTAGATTGTTTAATCCAGTTTTTTACGCAACACTCAGAGAAAACACACTGACACTGACAAACTGGTAATGTGTTTAAAACGCCAAATGGGAAAGTAACAATCACTTCGGTCTCTTCTTTCTTTAAAGTTGTAGCCGATTTGGCAACAACCAAAAATGACAAGCAACGGACCTGTCATCGTCTACGAGTGGCTGAAGACTCTCCAGCTCTCCCAGTATGTCGAATCTTTCGTGGATAATGGATATGACGATCTGGAAGTCTGCAAACAAATAGGAGACCCCGACCTCGATGCCATCGGTGTCTACATCCCTCACCACAGGCAGAGAATCCACGACGCGGTTAGGAGGCTGAAGGAGGAAGCCAAAGAGGCGGCCAGTGGACTTTACTTCACCCTCGAGCCGATGCAACCGGCTGCTGAGATTTATGGCGGGCACATGGTGGAGTTTGAGTCGAAACTAAGAGGATCCAAGTCCTGGACAGAGCCCAACGGTGATCGGGTTGGGCGCAACGGTGGGTACCTGGTTGCGCAGAGGAACCTGACTCTGGGCAACAGGAGAGAGATGGTCATATACCCCAAACTGAAACTGAAGATCATGATAAGGGATAAACTAATCAGAGATGGCATCAACCTCGCCAAACCTCCATATTCTAATAAGGTAACACCTGTTGTGACACACTAATAGTACTAAAACACACACTGGACACTTTAAGCAAAAAAAAAAAAAAAAAAAAAAAAGAAAATGCTGAAATGATTTTTAAAGTTGAAAATGTTTTCCATCACACCAGAGATGACTGTGTGACACAAAGGGGACCATCACTTGTTCAGCGTGATCCATGTTTCCTTCAAGTGCTCCAGCATTAAACAGGAAGCTGAGCTGTAGGTCAATACCAGCATGGTGCCTTAACATTTGCTGCACAAGTGTGAGTGGCTGCTGTCATGGTGAATGATGGGAGTGATGTGAAGCAGAGATGAGCTTTCACTGTGTCTGTAATTCTCTGTGGGACAAAAAGATTGACACTGATTATTAATCTATTCCAAATGTACCTTGTCTCCTGACCCCCCATCAGCATTCACTGTACCATTCCCAGATCCACGCGCCTTTGAGCCGAGCTCCTCGCCTTGATGAGTTGGTGAGGGTTGTTGATTGCAGGAGTAGGAAATGAAGAGCACCAATTGTGTATGCTGTTGCAGTCCAGTGAGGAGTCGGACTGAGAGGGCCTCTTGTTTTCTCAGATTTTTCTTCAGAAGTGCTTGAATCATATGCTTACCAGCTGAGCAGGTTCTGCTGAATTATTGCTGTTTACACACAGGGAGCTTTTTAATTGTAGCACTAAGTCATCTGCATGTTCAGCTTCTTTATGTGCACCTTTTTGTCGAACAGCAGCTAGAGCCTCAGCCTGACACCGCATCTAGAGGAACAGTTGGCTTGCATTCTGCTACATGGAAGATGAACCAAATTGTTAGTCATGCTGCCGCACAACCATTCCTAAGTATTTTTGTGATACTTAACTTGCACTGGTTATTCAACTGGTTTTGAGTGTGCTCATTAAGGTATTTTAGATGGAGTGAGCTTATGGTAAAAACAGATGGAAACAGGAAACAAAGGTCAAGAGTAACTGTGTGTGCTTTGAAAATGTGTGAATTTACTGTGAAATAGGGATGCTCGGTGCTATTATATTATCGGTATTATTATTAATATTATTGTATAGGCAGATATTCGTTTATTTTTTAAATATCGTATCGGTAAACTAGGCCGATATTAATTAGGACTAATTATTCGTGTGTGTGTCAGGAGAGGGAGTGGGGGTGTGGTATTTGTTTGGGCATGTAACAATGATAGTGATGCAGTGCAGCATTGTGAGGTCTAACATATAACTTTATATTTAAACAGAGATACCTTCGGAGATAAGCCGTACATCTGTTACTAAACTTTCAAAAGATGCATTTTATTTGAATGACCACATTTTAGTGCTACAACAAGAAAGAATTAAACATTTAAATAACCAAAACTGTTTGTTTGGTGTTATAGATACACCAGAGCTACTTAAATATCAGTTTTTGATCACTGCATTCAGCACAAACTGCAGATTACAGTAAGCATAAAAAATATCGTTAACTTTTCGGTTATCGGTCATGACAAGCAGAAAAATATCAGTTATCAGTTGAAATTTTTCATATTGTGCATCACTACTGTGAAACATAAATTTCTCTGCAAAATGGCATGTGTTTAAAAGATATCCCGATTATGAGCATGATATTGAGATTTTTGCATATTTACACATTGGTGCGCAGCAGCACAAATTCAGCTTTATTGTTATAATGCAGTTAAGCTCCTCACTTATCTGCATGTTGTCATTCATTTTCTTAGGTTGAAAATTTGATTTTGTGACTTAACTATTTGCTTAACCACAGTGTGGACATTTGTGTATTTTAAGCTCCTTATTCTCTGAATTTCAGCGACACTTTGGCTAACAGTGAAGCCTTTAGAGATCTGGGCTTTGTGAGGGATTAACTGTATGAGCAGAGCTAAAACAAAGTGCTGGTTTCAGAGGGTTAAACTATCTTCCCTTTTGAAGGGTGTATTTATTTAGAGCCAAGGCTTTGGCATTCATGCTCTGGAGAGGAATGAGCAGGTCAAGGTCCTTTAGTCTCTCCTTCTGTTTATGTGTGAATGCATGTGTGCATAGCCGTGTAGTTTTGAACTGGCATCATCCCAGGAAGGCTGACACAAGTGTAGGAGATGAAGCTGTGACAAGCTGATAGAGTTTGAGTAACTGGACTGTGATTGGTCTGTTATCTCCCTCTTTCTGCCCTCAAGACAACATGTCACCTACAGCAGGGACTGGGGATAAAGAATCTGACTCGGGGCAATGACAGGACATGCAATGCCAGTCTCGGGGGACATTAAGAAGAGCTCTAGCCACAGATCAACTGTTCCTTAGTGCTCACACAGAAGATTTCTTATCTTCTGTGATTTTCCTTGATCATTGAACAACTGGGTTGTATGTATTTCTTGTTGGCAAGCAAATCCATTGACAATACAAACACTGCGATTTGAAAATTCTCTCCAGTGTGTGCTGTCTGTCCTCTGGTGAGACAACCCATTATCAAACAATTCAGTGAAAGGGCTCTGCTGGGTGTAATAAATACCCATGATCCTTATCAAAGCCACTGAGACCCCGTGTGAGAGAGAGTATTATTTCTTATGATGTAAACAAACACTTGTGCCGAGGGTTGCACATTTCATGATCTCACATCAGGGAACAATATAAGCAGAGAGAATGTTGTGCCTGGTTAACGTCTACTGCAGTCACTGGATTAATGCTGTCTATTTTTTTAAAGTTTGGTTCATATGTGCTAATACGTTTTTATATAATAAGCACTTCTTTTATTTATTTATATATATATTATTTATTTATTTTTTTGCCTCCAAAGTGAAGCACTGGGCAGCAAATTTCTGCCTACTGCAGGTTTTTATTGACAGCCAGTTTGCTTTCTGTAATGTTTTCCCAAAAGAACTAAGCTTTCTTTGATGACTACTGTGTGAAGATATTTTTAGTCTCTTTCACTTAATAAATGTGTTTCGGTCACTGTTAGATCTCTCTGATGTTTTAGCTCACCAGATAATTTTGTCAGTTCAGTTTGAGGTTTCTTTTGCACTCACTTAAAAGGGGTGGGTGGAGTTGCTAAAGGTCTTGCACCATTTATTTGGAGAAACCTTAAAGAAAAAGATGTCTTGTATCATTTTGTTTCTTCACTGGATTCAAAAATGTTGCACGTTTGTAGATGTACATAAATATGTAAGGTATAAACATATTATAAGAATAACAAATCAGTTAAGTTTGTCATCAAGAAATTAAATCAAACACTGTCATAAAATACATGTTTTTATATCCACAAACGTCGAGTATTGGGGATATTATGGTTTCACCACGTCCGTCGCCAGTTTTCCTTTGTGTGAGCACGATAACTCGAACAATATTTACAACTGGATTTTGATACTTGGTATACCTGCTTAGGTCCCCAAGGGGACGACTTCGGTTCAATTTCACGATTATTGGATTTATTGTTTCTCCACTAGGTGGTGCTTTATTCACGAAAAATCACATTTTTGGCTCTATATCTGGAACTGTTTGTATAATATACCTCAAATCAAGTACAAATAAAAGGTCATGACCTCAGGATGCATCCTGTGCTGATGTCATACCGGACTGGTTCAAAGTTTCTACACCAGGTTGACCTTTGTGACTAAAAAAATCACCGTTTTGACCAGATCTTTGTTATTATTTTACCAATTGACCTCAAATCAAGTGCAAATGAAAGGTAATGACATCAGGATGCATCTGGGAATGACATCATACCTGCATCTGGGAATGACATCATACCTGCCTGGTTCAAATTCTAATTAGTTCAGGTATACAGTCTAGTTTGTTTTATATTGAGTTCAGTGAGACGTAATGACTAAATATGATAGATGAGTTCTTAGTTACAGGGTATTAAACGTGCAACTTTATATTATTGTATTGTGTCTATTCATGGATTGGGGAATTAAAGGATTAGGGGCGTTTGGGGATATACCCCTACTAACGACGGCACAGGCCTTGTTATCTTTTAACTCGCCTAGAGAAGGGTTTTCAGAGAGCTAGCTATTGTGTTTTCATGCTTTTGCTTTAGACATTTGATGTCAACATTCTGTTTCGTGAACCTAAAAACGATGTTCAGAGATGATTTTGAACATTTGGGAAGTGTGTGAAACAGCAGATAGAAGGGATCCTTTATAAAAACCAGACTTTATACATGTCTGAACCTGTTAACAGGTGAAACAAAATATGGCTACCAATATCTTCTTTTTTTAAGTGTGTTATGGAAATTTTTATTGTACAAAAGCAAGATCTGCAAACTGCTACCTGGGGGGGAGGCATGCTGGGACGATAAACACTGATGGTAATGTGTGCTGAGAGTAAATTTTACAGGTTTTATTTAATAATGGGGTAATGTCCACTAATTTTACAGTAAATATTTCAAGTCTTTTGTCCTCATGTAACCCCACATTGCATCCAGTGGTGTCCCTAAGCTAAACCATAGTAAATATGATATTTTTACTTAATAAAAATGTAAATATATGTTTAAACGATGGTCTATGTAACTTTCTCAGAAAAGTGACAACAGTTGTCATTTATGCACAACTTCCAGGCATTTAATTGCTGTCAGAATAATAAAGGCTTTTATGTCTGGAAGGGACTTATAATTATGTTTAACCCCTTTTGCCCTGTTGTTCTTCCCTACTGCCTTTTCTACTCTAGTGAACACTTAGAATTGAATTCTCTTTATCTAATCTGAGAAATAGACCTTTTTAATTCCAACTCATTAAATCAGCTCAGCCATAACCTACGTGAGGATGTCCTGGTCTCATCCTGGTGCTGGATGCAGCCGACACAGACGGTCATAATGGTGCCTCATTGTTAGCGCTGTGTGTTAGGAGGAAGTCAAAACTAAACAGAGAGAGATTCACCATTGTTTGCATGGAAGCTGATGGAGCCACATGTCCTTTCACTCCTGGTTTGTTTAGCATTCCCAATTTCCGACAATTGAAAGGGGCTGTGGAGGCAAGTGTCCAGCATTGTGCTGATGGGTGGGAGATAAAATGCAGGGCATCATGCAAAGGGAATAAGGGTTGTAAATAGATTGACACATTGTTTATGAATGTCGTAAAGGGCTAAAGTGGGTGTTTAGGTAAAGTCAGGCCGTGGAGTTGTTGGAGAAAGTTTGCTCCTCAAGGCCTTTATCTGACCTTCCAGAGCAGCTGATCAAATGAAGTAGGTGACAATTGTGAGAAGCTTGCAGCTTAGCCTGTCTTAAGAATGTAGAAAATGCAGTGAACCCCAGAGGTGTTGCGTCTGTCAGGGTAGGAAGCTGCAACAGGAAAGAGGGCTTTTAACTGGCTGTTATAAACTTTCCTCAACAACAAAAGAGGAAGTTCAACACCTCACACAACAATGACTAACCTCACTTTCTGTTTCGCTCTTCCTATCTTGATTAATATCCCAACACTGTCACCCAGCAGGAAATTAGAGTTTAGTTTAAGAAGACCCTCTTTTGGCCCACTGTGGTTATTATGGGCCTTTAAGCTTCATGGGACCTCTGCCAACTGTTGGGAAGAAAAATAACTGTAGCAAATCACAGCAAAGCTCTTTTCACTGAAGCATTGCAAGAACAGAACATGTAGATTTACAGGACAACTAAATTAAAATTATTTCCATTGCAATGAAACCTTGCAGTAAAATGCTTTCTGGAACTTTCATTTTAACCTGTTTTATTGGAAATATCCTCATCATCTATGTTCATTCCTATGGTTCTGGCATTTAGCCACAAGGACAGATAGAGCCTCTCACAACAGCCTTCCATTTGCTCCTCTGAGAGCACTGTTTGCTTAGTTTTTATTAAATTCTCCTTAAATAATCAACTCTGGACTCATAAAGGGGAAGTCATATAAAAGTCAAGGAACAGCTCTATTGTCGTAAGAGGAGAGGGGGAAGTTATTCCGCAATGTGAGTTGCTGTTTCCATGACAGAAAAAAACATGATATACTCTAGAAAAAGATGGATCAGGTTAGCATAACGCTGAAAAGTCACACATACATTTTCATTGGAAAACAACCTCTGTTCGGTTACTTTTTAAGCATCCTTGTTAAACATAAACTGCAAGCACCAGCATTTGGTGGTTTGAGAGGCAGTAGAGGATTGATGGCTATCTCATTGACCCTTGACACCACATGCTTTATGCTGCTGCACCGAAAAGCAAAGCTTTTGCCTTTGTTTTCATCCTGCACAATGAAATGGAGCATGCAGCCTTGTGCTTCTCAGTGGGTGGTGAATCATGCTGTATCAGATCTACTTTATGCAGCCTCCAGTTTAAAGTGCTTGTGATCACTTTACCATATTGCGGAAGGTTATAGAGCATTTCATGATATATTTGGCCAACTTGGCGTCTACTTGTCCAAAAACGATTCAACAGTTTCATTCAGTTTCCATAAATTCTGTCACAGCGAGGAGAAATTTGGTCACTGTTTCGTTTTTCTGTACTGTAAGACATAGTTTAGCCATTGCTCTAAAAGACTAAACCACCCGTCTCTTGGGAACATGTGCAAATGTGGGAAAGCAGCATTTGTTTTATGCGCACCTGGTATTCTCATTTTAGTAGCTAGGAGTGAAAGGGCTTGTTGCTACTGTGCGACTTCTCACATGATCAGCTAACGTCTTAGCCACTTTGGCTTTGTGAACTTGGCCAGACGGCAGTACACTGTATTCAGATTCTGTGTTCATTAAGAAGAATTGTTAGCCAGCTCACTTAAAGTAAGGCAGTCAGGGTGACGGCTTTAAATAAAGCAGAGCAGCAAGTCATCAAGGCCACTTAATTTTCCAGTGATTAGCTGGTTCCTGATGACACACATTCATGACAGATGCATTATAAGAGCTATTCTGGTCTAAGGTTTCAGCGGCTTTCAGACAGCCAGTCTACATTATACACATACTGTAGTATCACACAAGGCTACGTGCTGCTTTATCAATAAAGCTAGACTTTATTTTCTTTTCTCGCTTATGTCTGAACTTATTATTTAACTTTCTTGGTCACTGGGGGAAAATAACAGGGAAAAAACTCCACTCAGTACATTTCAAGTCAAGCTTAAAACACACCGCTAATTTTAATGATCCACTGAAAAGAAGGCATATTTATTGTCTGCAACATGTAGCAGCAAACAGGTTTTTTTCTTTCACAGATCATAAGCGCTATATAATTCCAATCCTAGCAGCAGTCTTTGCTATAGCTATTCTTTATGTGCACATAATGACCCTGATGTCCTGTAAATGAAGATGTCAAATACACAAAACAGGGGACTAAAAATGACAAGTGAACAGGTCGAAGCATATGTGGTGTGTCATCATCTTTTTTCTTTCTTTACATCCATTTTCTTCTGCACACATTTTGATAAGCTTGTACAACTGATGACCCTGAAGTGGATGATAATATTTCCCTTCTTAAACAGAAATTTAGCTATGTTTGTGGTATTTGCATAGTCCAAGAAGTCCAATTACCTCTGACTCCCATGCAGCTATGAGCCAGGAGGTCACACAGAAAATGAGCTTTGTCAAGGGTAACCATGGAGACTGTTTTAACATCAGATCATATTTTCTTTTCCTCTCTGTTTTTACATTGAACCTGGCAGTGAGTTGTGGGATTAAATGTTTTCCCATTGATTGGGTTTACCGCTGGTAAACTTTGGGTTTAAATATTATTCAAGCATCATGTCATTATCTACAAAAATATTCTGAAAGGCTAATCTCTGCAGCGTGTTAATCCAGGGGTTATAATAATAATACTAATCTACGAGTGTTTTAAAAAAGAATATATATATATATATATTTTTATGGTACTGTTCAGTTGGTCAAGCCCATTGGTAAATGTGAGAAAACATTCAGCAATTTATCTTAGTAAATAACTACATCTCACAGTAAGCATCTTCAGGTGCACCTGGTGTAACCAGAAAATGTAGCTAATAATTAGTTAAAATTTGGCAGCATTTTATTTGTCATTACTTTTTTTCAGTCTCTAGTTTATTGAGTGACTTTTCTGAATTTAGCCTTTTCTTTAATGGATGAATTTGAGGACAACTGCAGTTTATTATAATCCCCATTTACACTGACTTTGTACTCACAAATGTAATTCAAGTAAGTTTTTAAGCGCTGCATCTTCATGTTGCCCCCAAGTGGATGAAATAATCCTGTTTCCAATGAAGATGCAGCTAAGAATGAACGATGACTCAGCTTCCTGCAAAGCGTGGAGCTCAGACATGCTCAATAAATCAGAATGATGAAGGTTGAGACACTTACTTCTTGCTGGTCATCCTGATCTTAACAGAAATTTAGTGCAGGTTATTTTATTTTATTTTTTTTTAAGGCACGGAGCAACCTTGGAGGATTTCAGTTCTAATACCTACAACATAGATTAATTGCCCCACAAGTAGCTACAGTTTGGTTTATGACAGCCCATATTATCTTGGCCTGTGTTTAAGGGATATAATGCAGGGGTGTAGAGAGATGAGTGAGGCATGATAGCTGTGAGTATGAGTGTTAGAGAGACAGAGAGGAGAGTGTGTATAATTACCCTGTCTGAAGCTGCTGCCAGCGAGGTGTATGGAACGCACTGCAACCAACTCTCAACACCTCCCTATCTCTAATTGGTCCATTTTCAAGGCATGAGGGCAGGTCTACGCTGAGAGCTTTGATCGCAGAGACCACACTAGTGTCGATATGTCCCTACCTGAGTGCTTTTGTAGTGGCTGCGTCTGGCGGAGGATTATGCCAAACTAAACCCTCAGAGTATCTGTGCGTCTGTCTTTCTCTCTCCGGCTCCCCTGCGGCTCTACATACCTGGATCTGAACTCTAATTACCAGGCCGTTACTACATTCCTCAAACACACCAACACAAACACACTCACCTACAGCATTTTGCATGTTGTTTTATTAAAGCACCAAAGGCATTTCATAGGTACATTTTGTCCTGTGGTTTGCTGCACCCAGTCTTGATAGAGCGGTTTGTGTGTTTTGTTTATATGCAGCGGCATGCAAATCTTTTACTATTAGTTTCTGTAAACTTTGACTTAGATGATGTATATGTATGAATGAAACTTTTTTACTCAAATGAAACTGGATTTTTTTATTTTTCTTTTCTTCTTGATTTGTTGAGATTTATAAAAACTGAATGCAGGTTTTCCTGATCTCTTTTAAAGTAGCTTTGTGAATAATAGAAATATAAGCAGAAAACTTATTATTCTGTTACAACCTATTGTGAGATGCAATAGAAATACTGTCAAAAGTTAAATTTTATTGTAAAAAAAGATAAAATGCAGTGTTCTGTGTTGCAAGTAACTTACACTGACTTTGTTCACATTGTAGGATACTATTTTTCTTCGTACTATTTTGAAGAAAAGGGGCTCCACAGAAGTTTGGAGAAATGTGAGTCTTGTTGGGGTTAAAGGGGCCTTTGGTTTGGCAGCAGCTCCAAGTTTCACTAAACAGCAGCCACAGCAGGATAATTGAAATAAATGTTGTAGACCTGGGTGAGGTCTGTAGAAAGAATGCAAAGAATTTCAGGTACCCTTTTGTTACACTTCATAATGTAATTAATTTAGTTTCTTTAACAGGAATGTAAGTCTGGAGAGCCGAGAAAACTCTAAGAACTGCTTTTGTAAGATGGCAACAGTCAAACCTTCTGCTTTGTTGCTAATATGCTTACAGGAAGGAACAGCAAATATCGCTGTAATGGTGCTGCATTATGCACAAATGCACAAACTTCTCCTTAAGGAGGGAGAGAAATATCATAGGAAACATCCTCTGTGTCCTCACCAAGTTAACTACCACTCGTTACATGAAACCTCTAAACCAGCACAGAGCTTTTTCCATTTCTTTTTTGGATACACCTCGACTGGACTAATTAATACAAATAGAATATTTTAGCAGAATATTTTACTACTAAGAAGCATGGATTTAGTTGAGAAAGTTAAATTCTTTGTGATGGACTGGCGACCTGGCCAGGATGTATCCTGCGTTTTGCTGAGGTGGGCTCCAGCTGCGTGAGACCCTGCTTTGGTAAAAACAGGGATGGATGAGCATATTCATCAAACTGATTATGTAAGTAGGACCTAAAAGCAATCTTACTAAACACATCTCAAAATCTACCTGGTTTATTTTCCCTTATTGTTCTAGTCGTTGTTATTATTGTTAAGGTCATTTTTGTTATTAATAAAATGTATAAATATTATAAAAAATTAAAATATTATAAGTCATGTAGACTAGGCATAAAATATCATAGATCTAAAAGAAAAAACATGCCTTGAAAATAAGCAAAGTAGCTCCTTTTTGATGAAGACTGTGATATTTTCCATATATGATCTGAAAACATTTTAGTTGGATACAAAGAATTTCCTGTCTAACACCTGTTACAAGAGATGTTAGTGAGCATCTAAACAAGTTGCCAAAATATTGGATTCAGGTTGCATTGGATTTTTTTTTTCCATTTAGAATGTAGAAATAGTCATTTTGCCCAAACATGTTCTCGCATACCTCTGCAACTGCTATGGAACTTTATTACCCAGTGCACAGCTGATCTAGGAAGATATTTGTTTAACATATGATTTATGCATTTTCATTGCCAAAGCCGATACATGTAATAGAGAACATATGCACCCTGACTCTGTTTTTCTGCAGGGGTTAAGCTGACTGCACTCATTCTTTCTAAAGCCAGTACTGCCAGACAGTCAAACTCGTCATTACTGGATCAATCCAGGCAGGGCTTTGTGGAGGGCTAGACTTCATCACACTAATTGCTACTTTTTGACCTGTGTGCATGCCAGAGTTAATAGTTCTATTCATTAAATGCTAATCACTTGCCACCCAGCTTCATGCAGAGATGAAGAGATTTCGCAGTAGTTTGTCCCAAAACATCTTTTTATGCTTCTCATTCTCACTTCATTACAGCTTCACCAGTGTTTGGATTTTTGTGGTTTCTGCAGAAGAAAATCTGGTCAACTTTGTTTATGTTGGGCTTAACTTTGCAGCACATTATTCAATTCAGCCATTGAAATCTACCTAAGATACACACAGTGAGTGAACTCTAGGGGCTTTTAGTTATACTATGAAAACTGAGAATTTGAGTAAAATGGTTCACCGTTTTCAGTGTAAGCAGGTTTGCAGCCATAAAAGAAGCATTTAGAGTTAAACAAAGCCCAAGAATGTTTAATTTTGGACGCTCGCGTGTCTACCAAAGGTCACCCTTTGTTCACAGCTGATAAATTTCACTATTGGTCCAGCTTCATCAACTGTAGGTTAGCCACAAAACTACAGTTTTTATGTCAGCAGATCTTTGAATCAGTCCAGTGCCAAACCAACTCCTATTTATTTTAATAACCCTTGAGAATTCTTTGCAAAGGAAAGTCTCGTATGGATCTAGAGACGCATAGCATCTCCTCTGGTCTCTATTTTTTGACTTGATGGGATAATATAGTAGAATCTTTTTTTCCATACACAACTTGTTGTTAGGGTTCATATTGTATAGCTAGTTAAGGTCTTTATTTCAAATACTTGTTTGACCAAAGTTATCAAACTTGAACTCAACGATCTGCATTCTTCAGATATGAACAGGTATAACGTCTATTTACAGGCCATGGCTTATATGATCAGTCAATAGTTGATTTTAGTTGTATAAAAGATGATCAGAAGTCAGTATTCGTTGTAATATTATTTGAGCTTAATATGAATTTTCCAGTTTAGGTTACAGGATGTCAGTTGAACCTGTACAAAATAAATTTTAGGAAGTAATCTTGTCAGACATGTTGCATGTCCTCCTGGTTCACACATTAGTGAGTTATACAATGTCATGATCCACAAAGTATCTGATGCCCCTTTCTTATTCATCTAACACATGGGTCATATCGTAACCCTGCAAGTCATCTGGTCTCATAATAGTGAACTGCTCTTAGTCAGGCGTTCAACTTCTGAGGCAGATATTCACTTCACAACTGTGCACTTTTGTATGCATGTTAAATCTTAGGAAGAAAATCCCTTTGGATGTGTCTAATAGCTGTTGTCAGATACCGTTAACATGGGTGTGATCAGAAATCTGCAGACAAGTGATCCATATTACCCTCTGAAGAGCAGTTTGACGTGTTAGCTCTCAGTTTTTCAGCAATCTAACCACACACACTAGATAGTGTTGCAAACCCTCTCTGCACCTCGAAGAATGAATGACTTTTCCTTAAATAAATATGAGCTCAGATATTCATCTTTTCGTGATTCTTAAAGCTGTTTGTTTTTGTGAAAATGCTAAATTAATAAAAAGAGAATAATAATAATAATAATAATAATAATAATAATAATGTATCAACTTTTCCCTTTGTCTTCTTTTTACAATAAGTCACAACATGTCTCTGCACAATACTACTCTTTGTGAAATGTTTATCTTGTTGGCTCAACACCTGCCTCACTAGATGTTTTTTATAAGATGCACTGGTATTGGTGGCAGTGAAAGGGGCATTAATCCTCTAAATCACCTCCTCACTTTGAATACATGCATCCCGCAGTTGATGTCGCACACAAAAGCAAACAATGAACAGGCCAACCGGCAGCTCGCAGTTGGAGCCGGAGTGGCGGGGTCATGCATCACCGGTTTTCTCTGCTTCACCAAACATTCTCGCTGAGTTTTGCCTCATTTTCACAAACTGGCAGATAGGAGAGGCACGCTGAAACACAAATCGACAAACTGGGGGAGACAAGACATAAAGACTGACAGCAGGCAAGATGAGCTGACATGCAGGCTGCATATAGATAGACAAAAAAACATAACATACTGAGAAATTCCAGAAGAGAAGCTGTTTGATGGACAGGAAGCTGGAATTTATGATGCTATGCACATAAGTTCTTAGTGATTTTATGTTAAATTTTTAAAATCATTTTTTTTTTAAGTGATTGAGTTTATGGCTATTCATGTCAGGGTTTATGTTTAAATACTTTGCATAATGCTGTGTTTAAAGCTGTGCAAGGCAGTTACTTCATTATGCATGCCATAAAGCCATTTGGACTTGAATAACTAAGATATAATGATTAAACCAATGATCAGTTCGTAAAACCGTGCACGAATAGTGGCTGAGGTTACAATAGTACTATAAGGAGAGATTATTCACATAAATTAATCTCATAAAAATGTGTCAGCTGATTTTTCTGAATTTTCTGATATGTGGAAGGGATATGTATCACAGTTCTATTTAACTTGAATGCTTTAACTTCCACTTCCTCACTTTTTTATGACAACAATTGTTGAAATGTAGGAAGCTTATGCATTGGATTGGACATGTGAACACTTGGCATTGGTTGTCTCTTGGGTGAACTGTATTGTGATGTGGGTTTTTGTTATGGTCACTTAGTCTGCAGAAGGAATTGTTTTCTTTCCCCTTGGATGAGAATAGACTGTCAGTCCAGAACAATGGGCTCCAGGGCTGAGCTTCTTCTCTCAGCTTCCCCTACAGCTCTGATCCCTGCCCACTCCATTTATGGCTTAAAAGCTAAATGCTTGGGATCCCTCCATAGCTGCACCCCACCGACCCACAAAGTAAGCAGTGCCCCCTTTACCCAGATTACCCAAAAGCTGCATTCTTAAAACTGCACATTAGGCTGAAATGGATGCTGGAAATTTTTTAGTGGAACAAGTGATTTTTGTCAGTGGACTAAGATTACCTTACTAATACTTTGAAAAAGAAAGAATGATTCAAGTGGTACCAACGCTTGGGCTTCCTTTGGTAGATTATAATGCAGCGGTTAAAGTTTAGGCTGGTGACTGTGTGGAAACCTTCTCATTGTCATGCAGGAATTCCATGCCTGGGTTTATATCAATTGTTATGTAAAGTGGACATTCATATGGTACAGTCTGCTCAGAATTGAGTTTCTGCAGTGGGCTTTGTGTGCAAATGTAACAGACAAAGGCAGAGCAGTGAGAAAATGTGTTGTCACATGTTTATTTTGTCCTCTTTAGGAACAATACACCTGCTCACATAAACTCAAGCCATCACTTTGTTGCTTTGCTGATTATCGGCTGTAATTTTGAGACCAAATGTAAAATTTTGAATATGTTTGTTTAGAAATCACCGTCTGACAAGGAGACTGTAGTCATTATTCTTCAAAAATACAACAAAAAGCCCACAGCTCAAGTGCTCTTACTGTTGATTAGAATAAAGATTCTCATGTAATCGTAATCAGTAAAGTGATGAGCCCTCTTCTCCTGGGGAAAAGCTGGAGAGTCTTCTGCTTTGAAGTGGCATTATGTCCTCATGTGTTGAACATCAAGGGAGGATGTTTGTGTCACCCACACATGAAATAATAAAATAAAGTGTGTCTTTATATAAGAATAAGGAGAAAATTGATCAGTTTGTCGAAGTTGCTTTAAAAATAAAAGCTCAATTCTGGCATGAGTATGAGAGCAAATACTTCCTACAGGTCTGAACCAGTCGGAAAGCTATCATTTCTCACAAAACAACAAGGTGTGTGCAAAGTATGTGCACATATAATTTTTGCTTCAACTCTGTATTAATTAATGCACCGTCTTTCTTTGCTGAAGTGTTTGACTGTTTAGTCATTGTAGAAAAGGTTCATCATTTAAACTTGAGCCATTTGCTTTTCTGTTTGTCCTGATGTTGAATTTATGTGGGATATATTTATTTTAAGTGAACTAATGTAATTTAATTGTTAAATTTTTTTCTTTTTATTCATGTTCTTCAAATTGAAAAATGCATAGCCCGACCTGAAGGATTGGGTGTTTAAACTGTAGTGTAAGAGTGTTGCAGTTTTTTCCAGTTCTGCAGGTGGCTGTAGGGCTGAAATCTGGTGCTAAACTTCGAGGAGCAGAATTTTTTTTTTTATTTTTTTTTTTTATTTTTATGGTTCACTTAAGTTTCCTGTGGGAGCCAATGGCGACATTCAGCGACAAGAACCAAACAATCACACTTTAAAGAGTATTTCCATGCAGCCAGGATGGACGTCGACCTCTGACGAGTTGCTCCTCGAACCTATGCAGAGCCTACAGCAGTTGCGGTGTAACCGTCCTGTCGTAGATGCTGAGCGAATATAAACCCACCTTAAGAATCTCTTCAAACAGTCATATGTTTCTGGTTGTTATGTTTGTAGAATGCCTTTTTGCTGTACAAAAATAATGCATTTAAGGCTTTCTTCTATTGGTTAACAGTTAATCATTACCTGTTGGGTTTTTAGAGAAACTTTGTTGAGCTTCTCCCAGCTCTGTATCCTCATATTGTCTGCTATGGAAGTTATTGTAATGAGTGCACGGTTAGCAGCTACCAATGCATTTTAAATACAGAAAGCTGTCAGTAAGGAGTCTTTGTCATTCTTAATAGGAGGGAGGAGTACCTCTACCAACCACACTTACAGCCTCTCAGCTGAAACGCATGACTGCAAGTAGCTTATGGAAAACTTTTCTCCACAGAGAGGCTTTTTTTCTCCCCTAGTGTGGGATATTTATGATTGTTCTGTATATTCAAGAAGATACATAACAAGTTAGCATGTTTATAGTTTAGTGGCATTGTATTTGTCTTTTAGTGGGACTTAGATTGAAGTCAGACAATGTTTTATGAGCAGTCAGTAAAGAAGTCCTTGTAATAACACAAAAAAGAATTTCCTTTACTTACCACTATTACTTCAATCTGTTGAACTCAACAGTATAAAAATAGCTTTCAGACTTTAGTTTAAAAACTCCAGTCAGACTGAGTTGCAAAGAGTTGTAGACACTCATACACACGACTATATGTTCTTTAAACAAGCTTTCAAACACAACATATTACATTAGATGCATTAGACTACAACAAAAAAGGCTTGAATGGTATTGCAGGGGCAGTAAAAATCCTCCACCCCATATCCCATAAAAACATAGACAGAAAGGAAATGGCATCACTGAACCACAGTTTAATAGCTGTGAGCGCATTAAAAACTGCTCAAAGGGTTATTAGAGGCATAGTGCATGACAGTGATCTGAATGATCAGATAGCCTTGCAGTATGCGCTCAGGTTTTTTTTGTGTAGGGATTAACATTAATACTACTTGACAAACAGGGTTTTTTTTCTGTTATTTTAGTTTAAAATTTTATAAACATGTTGATTTTTCTTTTTTTTTTCCAACATATCAGTTTTTCCAGTGGAGCAAATGGTTCTGGAGCTGCTAAATATTTAATCAATCACATCAACCAGGGGAACAAACGTGCTGTTGAACATATTTTAACAAAAGAAATGCATCACTTTTGCTGTTGAACATACTTTAAGAAAAGAAATGGCAGAGAAATGATTGCTACATGAGAAATCAGACATGGATTTCCATACTGTTTTGCATCACACAGGGCCATGGGGGCCCCTAAAATCAGCTTATGTAACCTGCTCGACATGTACGAGGCTCAGGGGGTTGTCGGGAATAAAAATAAAGTCTAATATTGTTTTGACATGTTATTTATTCTTTATCTGGTAGTATTCTGGTGAAATAAAAACAGAATTTTCAGATTTAGCCTAGAGACCCAAGAGAAATATACGTTACCTAATATGTTTTAGAAATGTGCCTTTATTTAAATGTTTTGTTTTTTGTTTTTTTGTTTTTTTAACAAAATGTGACTCTTTAGTGTTCCCCATTGTGCTTAAATACTGATCATAGTCAGCGCATCAACCTCTCCTTACCGATGTGGTTCATTGAGTCAAAGCTATGCGGGCTCTTGGCAAGGACATTTCCAATCGTGTCAGCACTCTGGCTCCCTGGAGTAGGGATGGAAACTGCAGAGGGATGTAAAACACAAGCAGAAGTGTGACAGAGCTTTTTTTAATCTCTCTTTTGTCTTGGAGACTCTGAGCTGAAGCTGCTTGTATGCACACACTTAGATGGCTTATTTTGCTTCCTGCCAACCCAGAAACCTCGCTCTCCTCCAACACTTGTTTGACATACATACTGTGTATCTGCTCAGTTATCCCATTAACACTGCATCCACTCTTTGCCCACACTGTAAACAGGAGGGAGGTGTTGATGTTGTAAAGCTTCCTCATTTTTGACTGTCCATTTAGGTATTCTCTCCTACATGAAGACGTCCCGAAGCCTGGATATTTATATTGGCAATCCACATGGTTCTGAGTGAAGCCCCCAACAGAACTCCATTCACAGCCAGCTCAATATGGGATGTCAAGTCTGCCATTCCGTTGCCTTTTTTTTTTTATCCTGCAATAGGTTACCAAGGCAACATGTAGAAGTCCTGCTGAGGGATTTTGGTGCCTTGTTTTCCTGTGATCCAGTGGACAATAAGCTTAGAGACAGACATAGCTGATATGCCTGCTGCAGCACTGTAATCACAATGACTCAGATTAGCTCTTGTTTTCTAGTGAAGGCTGCCAGAATGACGTTTACTGACAGACACCATAAGATAAAGGTTCAGTTTAATTGTCTGTCGCCCATTTAGTTTTTTTTTTCCATTTTGGAACAAAATAAAAACAAGTAGGTTAACATATATGGAATGATTGACTAACATGTCCTATATGTGCCTGCCCTCAAATACTTTTAGGCTAAATACTCAGCCCTTTGAGGCATGCATTACTATAGATGAAGACCTTCGGTCATTCAATCCTGAAGGCTTGGACTGAGGCATGTCCTATAGGAATATCCTGACTCAGCCAGACTTGGCATGCCCACAGGCTCTCAGCTGCTAATGTGCCACTAACTGCATGTCACGTATCGTCCTACTGAAGGTCAGGGGTTGAGTGGAATGATTCATCTAGCCTCCACAGAGGTGGAAAAGGCAGCAGCAATGGGGGAAGTGTGGCAGCCTGGGGGTTTGAAACATGCAAAGCTCCTGTTTTCACACATGCACAAAGTTTTATTATTACTCAGCTTGTTCAGAAAGAGAGGAACAGCTAGAAGTCGAGAGAGAATGCTTTCACTATTTATTCCATTTTCTGCTGAGAACAAGTGAAAGATCCATGCAAAGATGTGACTCATTTATTTGTGTGGACTTGACGCAAAACAACAGAAAACACTGAGGTCATTTTTAGTTTTGAACTTCAAAATGTATTAAAATATGTTTGTGTGAAAAACAACGGACATTAATTTTAGTTTTCTGGATAATAATAAAGCCCTGCTATCGTTGATCATTTTTTAATTGTTACCATCTGTGCTTATATTTGATGCAATCGTGGAAGCAGCGTACTAATTAAAAATGTTCTTTTCTTTTCTGGGTGCCCTCTGTGATGGTAATTCTGCTTTAGGTGAGACACTTTCTGTTAATTCTTTCCAGTGCCATTATGTTCACTACTGATTATTATTATTATTATTATTATCATCACATCAAAACCACTGCATTGTGTTGCTTTAGTATCATGTGTGAATACCAGACTTTCAGTATATGACAGTTGCTCCTATTTGATCTCTCTCCAAAGAAGAACTTCACCTTAAGATGTACAAGTTTGGTTTGAGCTGCCAAATGCAATGTGGGTCAAGCTGAGCGAAAGCATGCACGGCTCTCGCACACAGTTTGATACAGTGACTGTTAAAAATCAACCAGTGTCATGAATATTGCTTTGTAAGTAAGTTGCATAATAGTCCTGGAGTTGCTTGTAAATGTCAATTTATACAGTCTAGCTCCATTTTCAAATATTTTACTTTGCAGACAAAACTGCATTTGTATTAGGTATAAAATTGTTGCTTTTTGTTTTGTGGTTTTTGGTTTCTGCTTATTTACTGTATGAGATTTTCTTTATTGTTGTAATTTTAAAGCTTACAAGAGACAGAAGAGACTCATTTTTTTTCATCTCCAGTCCTTTGTAAAACACTTCCACTGTGTGTGTGTGTGCGCTTAGTCTCCATCTCCCTCTTTATGTCCTGTCTCTCAGCAAAGTAAAACTTACTGACAGAGGCTCTTTGTTAATAGGGGAGAGAGGGAGAGAGATGAGACTAGGTCATACAGGCAGATTAGTGATCATTGAAATCCTATAGGAGGGGTCATTTACATAGTGCTGCTTCAATCCACTTGTGACCTGGTTTGTGAACCCCATCCACCATCCTGCCGCTTTCCACTCATGTCTGACAATGTTTTGTAAACAAACGTCAAGCATGCATTTCAGGGGCCATTTTTCAGGGGATCTGGGACTGCAGTGTAATGGCAGATATGCCAGTGAAGTGGACATTTCTCAGCTCCTCTGAAGTACTTCAGTGATAGAGTTTCACTCCTCTGTGATGTTTGCTTTAAGGAGCTTTGGCAGAGGCCAGCACATTTCTTTGAATGAATGCTCAGTTTTGTCAGCTTCTTTGCACTGCCTGGGCTGAAAACAGGAGTTTGTCTGCTGATGTTAAAATGAGGAAAAGAATGTGGAAATGACCAGTGTCACTGCGGTGAGCCTTTGACAATTGTGCTTTAGATTTAGAAAAAAAGAGGTTTCCTGTTTTTGCAAATACCTTATTGTTTTTTTTTGTTTTTTGTTTTTACTGATTTCTTTTTGACAAATCCAACCAGGTGAACCAGAAGCATATATCCATGGATTACTGTAATTCCATATTAAGTTTTATGGAGAAAATAACCTGGACTGTTTCCATGAAAGATTGTTTTGTTTCATGACAACAAAGCTAAGCTCTCAGGCTTAAGAAAAGATGACAATATAGCTAAAAATTTTGGGTTTTTTTCTTTTTTTTTTCAAATTTGTTAGTTTATAGGAAAAAAAGCCATATAAAAACTTTAAATGCTACATGGGAACTTTATAAAACCATAACTTAAAAATCAGCATTTCCCACATATCTTTCAAAAGTAAGATCCCATTAGGAGCTTGCGAGGAGAGGAGGAATCCATGAAATGGCAGTTTTAGCTTTACATATGTGCCGCTCAGGAGGCAAAGTTATTTCCTATTGTTGTATTTTTACCATTACCTTTTCTGTTTTTGTAATATATCAGTTGTCACTTTGGGTTTACATGGTTAACAGTTAAAAAAAATCTCTACTGTGCTATCAAATACTGGAGACATGGAGGGACTGCAAAACGGAGCAAATGCAAGACAAGCAGTCATTTCCATTTATTTTATCCATTTGACCGCAAGACCATTTCTTTTCCTTAACAAATTCACGATCCATGTTGCTCATCCTTCAAATCAGACTGACGCCAGAGAAGAATTACCACCTTTGTACTAAAGGCTGTTACATACTCCACGAGAAGCGAGAAATTTGTTCTTGTTCTCGGGGCTCAGAGAAGAAAATGACGTCATTTTGTTCTCGCGGACGTGTTTGAAGACAGTTCTCGACACACCGGGCTGGCAGAACTTT
>JBAMHX010000025.1:12616863-12643527 GCA_037177515.1 Pseudomugil tenellus | reverse complement strand
AGGCAGTTCTGAAGGCAAAAGGGGGTCCAACCCGTTACTAGCATGGTGTACCTAATAAAGTGGCCGGTGAGTGTAGTGATTATTAGAAGCATATGTGGTAAATGTGACATTAAAAAGCATCCGACAGAGGGCTTTCTAATTTCTGAAATACTCTAAATAACTTTGTATATGTAGCCAAAAGTCAGAGTTTATGCAAGTAAATGACACTTTTCTGTGAAATAGTTTTGATGCAATGAAACTGAAGCATGAAATGCAAGTTAGCGATAACCAGCTACTGTTTATAATTATACTTTTAATTTATTAAGATTGATTGATTTAAGATTGAAATTAAAAGACAAATTCATTTTTTAAAATTAATATAAGATTAATTATCTGATTTAACACATCATGTTTAAGCAAAAAAAAAAGGGACAGTAACAGTCTTAAAACATTAAAAATGTCCAGAATAATACAAGATAGCAAAATACTTTATTGGATCTGGAGTATCATCTAAATTGGTCCAGTTTTATTTAAAATATAGGTTTGTGTCCAATAACTCCTACAAGAATCACCTGGCATATCTACCACACCACATGTTCACTCAACATGCCATTCACCTTGCCGATGCTTTGTATATGCAGTAATCTTTCCTTCCACACACATAAAGTGCAACACTGTCAGAAAAATAAAAAAACATGTCATCTGGAAAAGTTTCTGCAGACGCTGTTGTCTCTAATGTCTTTACCACTGCACTGCCTTCAAGATGGAAAAACAGAACGAAAATCTGAATGTTAATTTCATTTTTGTGCTCTAATAATGTGAGCTTCTACTACAGCTGAATATACAACTGTGTGAAAAAGACTTTGGCCAGTGTGGTACACAAAATGGTGAATCCATCTCACTGACCTATGCATGGTGACATCTGTGTGAAATATCTATACTCCTGCTTTTTACATCTTACCCTAGCTTAAATCGATGTTTTCTTTATATACTGTCAGCACTCCTCAGCTTTGTATGCTATATTTGTTGTCTTTTAAAGCTATTGTGCCCTCTCGGATGTGCTGGCTCCAAAGAAATGGCAAAATCCAATTTTAGCATTTGACTTTAAAATTTTTTTTAGGAAAAACAAAATTTGTAAATTAGCAGGACAGGGCCCTATGTAGATATGTCTAAAATTATTAATCCGTTAGCATGATTATGATTTAGATTTAGTCCCTAGGCAAAATGAGTGAATCCTCTTTCTTTTCCTCCATATGTCCAATTAGGCTTAGCACATACTGTTTGGTAAAACTGCGAAAAAAAATTCTGCCAGATGCAACAAATGTTTAAAAAAATCCATCCTTCCTTGGTCTTATGTCCAGTTTCTGGGATGTTTGGCAGAAATAACCAATTGTTCGGTCTTTCATTTAGGTTGTCACTCAGCAGAAAGCATGAAAAATGGATTGCAAGACTGCAACAGGGAATTTGCTCAGCTGCTGCCATGCTGTATGTTTTGCACGCAGCCATAATTAGTCCATTACAGAAGGGCAGTAGTGATGGTTATATGATCCAGTGCTATTAGAGCACTTAAAGTCAGCATGTCTCCCACTCATTTATCCCTGCTGAGCAGCTATGGTGGATGGTCTGCATGGACTCTTTATCAAATTGTCTCTGCAGAGCATATGTGCCAGCAGCCACACAAGCCACAGAAATATGCTACCAGTTTTGCCACATCTAATATGTTTCCCATGTATGAAATAGAGCATTTTAACTATATAGTAGTAGAATGGAAGCTAAGGCATACACTATTTTAGCCATTCGAAGATATAACACAGCAAACTGAGAAATAACTAGATGTATGGGGCCTCTTCCCTCTACATTCCTCTGTCATGTGCATTTTAAACCAGTTGAGCTGCTTGGAAGCTGGATTAAAAAGTTGCTTTTCTGTAATCACAGATATTGTCAGTACTGGATTGAACTTTTGAATTTTATTTTAGGCAGTAATTTCAGGCGACCGTGTCAACAGAAAAGATTGGGAGTCACTTATCAGTTTGGTGTGTCTCAATAAATCATATATCTATGGTGATTAAATCAGCAAGTGGGGGTTTAAAACTGTCAGTCTTACTTTGAATGCTAACCCAACAGCTTTAATGGTAATTGCTTACTAGCAGCTCTGTTAGCCCTCTCTGCAGGAGGAGGTTACTGCTTCAGCTGTATTTCAAAACAGACAGCTCTCTCACAGATTACGATGGGTACATCTAATCAGAGGAGTAATAAAGGCTGGTTTGCTGCAGTAACATGCGGGAAAGTGGCTGAGGTTGAAGTAGGATACTGGCAAACACTCAAGGAATCACTAAGCAGTCTGGGTAATTATTTCTAAATCAATATTGTGACAAGGAAAGCTCTGGAGTGCCAAATCCCAGCCCGTCAGATTTGAGCAAACTTATCCCTGTAGAATCTCCAGGGCTGCCGCCATGATTGATTCCCACATAATACCCTTCACATGATGACGATCTACAACACAGTAATTCTGATCGATCAGTTGTGCTGTAACACGTGTGTTGTGCTTGCTGAAGAACGTAGCCTATACTGTATATTTAGGAGAATTTGAGCTGCTGAGTGATCCTGCGAGCTGACATTAAATCCAAATTTTTAATTTAAAATAAAAAAAATCCAAGTTAAAATAGCTAAAATCTTAAACATATTTAAACTGCTGAGAGAAGCTTAACAGATGAGGCCATGGATATTAATTTACTTGCAGTGCACACAACCGAGGCTGTTTTTAACCAAGTTAATTACTCGTCTCTGCCTTGTGTAAATTCTTCCTGCAGGGATGACCACATGGCTGTTGCCAGGCTGTTCTCAAGTTGAATTTTTCATGCTTCTCTGTGTTGCTCCGGAAGCCCACAGCTGCATCTGATGCTGCTGATATAAGTTCATGTTTAGCTTTTATATAGACAATATTGTCATGCAGGTCAGATTGTGAGCAGACTGGAAAACAGACTAATATTTTGACTTTTGTGTTTTAGATCCCGATTTAATCTCCAGATATTTTGATATTCAACTTGAGATTTAAAAACACAATGTAATATCAATAGCCAAACACAACATATTGGCTTTTCTTCACATTTATATTTGAACTCACTACAGGGAGATGGATGTTATTCATAAATATAATTATTAACCTCACATGTCTTGATGTTATTCTTTCTTTTACCACTTCCAGCACACTCTTTCGTGTGAGACAAATTTCCTCACACCTATCAGATCGACCTCGCACGTCCTGACAAACTACATTACAGCATCTATCCACTGTCTACTTCACTGTGTTACCCTATTTTCTGTGCTAACCCCCCCCCCCCTTCCCCCCCCTTGAGCACTTACTCAAAGGTGACAAAATGGTCCTGAAAAACACCACTGAAACTGTCATGTCTTCTAAACAGCTCTGCTGTTCAGGGTTGAAATTTGTTGTCACGGTTTTGCAGTGGCATTCTCATGGCTCTAAAAAAAAAACAAGATGCAACACCTCCAGAACTTGTCAGTTCATAAAAATGAAGTATGCAGTATGGAGGTATATTTCCATGCTTTCTCAACTTGTTTGATTGCAGCTGTTGTGATTTTGTCTGAAAACTGGGACCTTTTGTACGCATACATGTTGGGGTCAAAAAGAGACTCAAAGATCAACACGGAGAACGACGGTATGCAACCATGCTACGTGCTAATTACTCCCATTTTAAAGTTGCCTTAATAAGTGTATTTGTGTGTAATTGGGTGTATTTGGCTGAAAGGGGAACACCCTGGTGTAATCAGCAACAAAGTGTGTTGAGCCTCTCTGCAGTCAATGGCAACTAAAAGGCTGAGTAATATGTGCTTGTTTTAGCCTCCTGGAAATAGCCATGAGATCAAGATCAACATGAGATTTTAGGAAGATCGCAGATTTGTTGCAGCGACCAATCCAATATGGTGGAACTGGCTAGGCTGGCCAAGTTTCTCCAGCTTTTCTTACAGTCAAGTGGATGCCAAAGGTCTGTGTGGAAGTTAATAAAGCTGCTTGTTAATGAAGCTGATTCCACAGGAAGTGCTGTGTCCAGATTTTCTACCATCAGATGGGCACAGACTGTAGGGATCAGTGGATTGGGGATTGAGGAAAGATTCAACAGGGACTACCTTGCATGTAAATTTGCAGAATGATAATAATTAGGCAGCTGCTCAGTTCAGCCTCATCCCCGTTCCTCTGCACCTGTGCTCTCTTTTGCATTAAGAGTAACTAATGCTTTTGTATTCCATTGTTTGGAAAAATTGTTCATTCTGGTTGTGTGTCAGGTGAGTTAATATGCAGCACACATTAAATCAACTGGTTCTTGCATGCAGGGATGTAATTTCTCTCACCAGGAGCTAAGAGCTAACAAAGAGCAAGTGTCTTGAACTGAGAGGTTTTTTTTTTTTTTTTTTTTTTAAGGTAAAGCTTTTTCACACTTGTTGGCAGTTAAAGTGCATTTTTTTGTCTTTCTTACTGAACCTGAGAACATTAAGAAAAAAAACAGAAGATACACACAGCTTTATGATGAAGCTGACACATACGCTGCTGTTATCACAGCACAGCTGGCTAAATATATGAGATGTAAAACGTCAAATTCTTCGGTTTAAAGCAGATTGAACATCTTGGCAAAAAAAAAAAAAAATAAAAAAAATAAATCCAAACAGGATATATAATTATATCCCAAACGTGGAGGGATATTGTGTTTTCATTCTGACTGTCACCCCCGGATATCCTTTGTGTGCGATCGATAACTCTAACAATTTTCATATTGAATTTTGATACTCGTTATACCCATTTAAGTCACCAAGGGGATGACCTGTATCGAATTTCACCATTTTGAGAATTATGGTTTCCCCATTAGGTGGCGCTTTATGCACAAAAAAATCAGATTTTTGGCTATATCTCTGGAACTTTTTCTCACATTGACCTCATATTAAGTGCAAATGTTATGACCTCAGGATGCATCCTGTCCTTACATCATACTCAGCTGGTTCAAAGTTTCAACACCAGGTGGAGCTTCGTGTCTGAATATGTGCGCCTTTTATATTATTGTATTGTGTCTATTCGATGAGGATTGGGGTTGTTCGGGGATATACCCCTAGCCGTCGCTTCCGACAGCATAGGCCTTGTTTTTATATGCAATTTATTTTTTCTGTTTTTGATTAGAAAAAGGCTTTAAAGATAAATAAACATCCTGCATGAAGAACATTCTCCTGCTGCAGAATTCAGTGCCTTATCAATGCTCTACTTGTACAGCAGCACATTTTTGGCATCTTGCAAGTTGAAAGGATTTTTCGAGCGGCATTATCATCCCTCCGTTGGCATTTTCTCCAATCCCACAAGACACCCCTCTTCACTGATATCCTCCATGCGATTGGCTGATAGGGTGGTTGGCATACTTTCCTTATTTCCCTTTAGCACGGCTTCACTCCCTTTAACTGTGTTGGAGGTGATGTAGAGTTCATTTTTGGATTATGCATTGTAGCAGGGCCTGTGGTAGAGCTTTAGGTGGTAACAAAAGGAAATCTGAATCTTTTGAAATCCAGGCCAGGAAGAGTGTCTTGTGAGAAACTCTAATTAACCTGCAAATCAAGAGTCCAAGCAAAGCTGCTGTTAATTCTTTCTTTATCTTTTTTTTTTTACTACCGGATTTGTGTGCTTTTGTGTGAATCTATTTCTGTGTGGGAGTGCATTCTGCCTGCAGGTTTGAACCAGATAGAGGGAAAGATGGAGGCTTTTCACAATGACACCCAATAGACGCTATGACCAGCTGTGAATGTAGCATCAATACAGCAGTGTGTACTTAACTTTATTGCAGAGTTGTTCTTTCCTCCCAAGGCGATCAATAATAAATGACAAATCCTGCCCAATTGTGTTGTAGCATCTTGATGATGTGCCTACATTTTTTTTTTCACCCAACGTTTCAGTTTAGCTTGCTGGCACACTTTACAGTCAAAGTAGCAATGCTGTTTTGTTCAGTCTTACTGCACTAGTCGAGTCTAGCCAGAGCCAAAATCTCAGACATTAAAGAAGGATAATTGCAGGATAACTGACTTTACAAAAACTATAACAGTACCTGTCAAAAGAAAAAAAAAAACACCATTCATCCTTTTCTTTTTGGTATTGTTGCCTTTGCATCTGCCCTCCCATCTATTAAATTCTATTCAGATTTGCAGCAAATTTTGCAATATGAAATTCCAAGTTTGAAAACTAGTAAAGTTTCTATTTATTTCAGGAAAATGAAGATTTCCCACTACAAATGAATGTGGGTGTCTCAGCCAGTTAGTTGTAGATAATTCCTGTTTCAAATTCATAACTTTTAACTTAGTTTGTAGTGATTTTATGCATATTTTTCCAATTGTCCCTTTGTCCCTAATGGGAAGGAGGGGTGGCATTACGCTCTCCGACCTTTCCTTTTGACCTTGTACTGTCTAGTCAACACCTGGCTCTAGGGGGAATGCGGCATGACACAGGACACACAGCCAGCTTCACATGTACCTGACCAAGATTAATGACACCTCAGATATTCATCATTATTCTCCTCAACAGCAGTCAGATATGGCCCTGGGCTAAGTCTGCCACTAAAACCCACTCAAGTTTAACATGTGATGGTCACCGCTCATCTGCAATCCTGCAGATAAAACATTAGAGCCTGTTAAACTTTATTTTAAATGCTTACCTGTGTTGCATTAAATTCAAGTGAAGATTCTTCTTGGTAAGGAACATGGTGTCATTGTTAGAAAAGGGAACCCATGCTTACACTGCTCTTTGCTCTCAGTGGGCGCTGCAAGCGAGTAAGCAGTGGCCCCCCAAACCTCTTGTTATCCATCCTAATTGTCTAGAGATGAGGGTCAATGAAGCTCACACAAAGGACTGCAGCAGAGAGAGAGGTGGTGGTCCTCAGATGGGGTGGGGGTTGGTATTGTTGCAGTTGAGCAGTTAGAGCAATAATGTCTGGGGGATGGAAGATGGAGCGGGTTCTATCTGCCTGCTGCTTCTCCTCATAGAAACATCTGCCTGGCAGGTTGCAACAGATGCAGAGGCGTGGAGGGAAATGTGGAGGGTGCTGGTGGTGGTGAAGTTGATTCAACCTGCCCAGGCTGTTGTGTTGAGATTTAATACTAGTTTTGTGTCATACTCAGCTATTATGGTGTTGTACATATCTCCATCTCCACATCTACATTCACAAAGCAATAGAATGTAATAAGAAACTTGTTCAGATTCATCGCATTGTTGTGGAAATTTCATATATTAGCTTAATTAACTTCCTCTTAATTAATGTGTAGCTGAAAGGTCCGACCAAAAGGCTTCTAAAATGATGTCATTCTGACCTTAGTAAACCTTAGTCTACAAGGCCAGCGTCCTTCCATCAGGGAAATGTTTAGACGAGACCCCCGTTTTTATCTGTCATAGCATAGAAAACTGGCTCCAGACTGACGCACACAACCAAAGTGCTTAAACGAAGGTGTCTCTAAGTGACTTCTGTGTGACAACAGATCTCTGAGGGTATTCTCCCCGTGTTATAACCTTGTACCTTGTCTGTCTGTCCTTCATGTATTGTCTTACTTTTTAATGTTTAATACTGTATATGTTCAAGTTCTTTTATTCTTCATTGTTAAATTTATATTCTTCTCAATCTAAGAAATTAGTCTCATCGTCCTTGACAGGAAAAAAAGGCCATTACAGCATGTATGAAGTGTAAGATCTGAGTTTAAACATTAAACCTTATTAAAATAGTTAAAAACGGTTCAAATCAGCAATTTGAAGTAAAAGGTTTCCCGAGAAGTAAGGGTTCATTTAAAAGCCAGCAAACGGAACAGGAAAGAATGCAGAAAATCACACATAGCGATGTAATTAGAGAAGATTGGGTTGGTCCTTTTGGCACCTTTTCATGCATCGCCTACCAGATTTCTATAAATTCTCCATAATGGACGTCAATCGTTATTTTTCAGGAGGTCCAGGCATTATACATGCTACATTTGAATAGAACTCCAATTATTTGATGCTGTGTTACCTCAGATTGACTTCTAAATGGCTCCACACACCATCTGCTGTGTAGTCTGTAGCATCATTTACACCCTACAGTCCTAATATGTACATTCACTGTTAAACTCACAAGCGCATGCTCACATTCATCCGGCCACTTGGACTGGTGCCTATCTGTGATGCGGTAGCACACCTCAGCTGATAGCCTGCTGTTAAATCTCAATGAGGCAATTTTCTTCATCCAATGAGATTCACTCAATTATAGTTCTGTGTATTGGTTTACCACAGGACAGCTGCTGCTACCGCTGCTGGGAAATAGATTGTGCTTTCCTAAAGATTGGCACCAGTTCCTACTAGATTTGTTTTAATCACTTATGTTCAATAAAAAAATGCTATAACGAGGCTGTATAACAATTACAGATAACCCATAATTAACATTGAAAGAGGCAGAAAGTTGCCACTGCACCACACTAACATGTTTGTCTGCTACGTGGGATGCTCTGATATAATTATATGTAGAATTCTTTGCTCCTTTTTTCCTGTTGCTATAGCTGTGGATTATCTGCAGTATGGGAACATGTTTGACCACAGAAGGAGGGCTTAAATGTTCAAGCAGAAAGGATTTTACTTTGGTGTCAGAGCTTCTGATGTTCAGCTCTTGTAGGAAGCATCAGGAAGCAATTCATCTAATAAACTTGCTGCAGGTATCTGAGGCAAACATTTGTCAGTCTGCACATACACTTGGGACATTAACTCAGGAGTTATACATGCAACCTTCTACTTGGATTATGTAGGGATACATTTTTTAAATATTTTTTTCCAGTTACATGAAGCCAGCTGATGTCAAGAAGGTACATGAATCAGCTGCTGCTTTAGATCCTTGACACCAAAAAGGATTCACTATCTTATCAGTTTGAATCTATGACACGGCTTTTTACTGTTTTTTATCATTGCACTCCTCACAAAGCTCTCGTACGTACAATGTCTTATCTGCTGCTGAAGTCTGGTGTAGACAGTGATGTGCCAGTAGACCATTAGACCTGTAAGGGGGGCTTATCAGCTTGTACTACTGGTCTGCTCTCTTATCTCTTATCACTAACACAGATGCTGGTTCAGCAGTAGCTAAGCAGAATATTGGAAGGTAAGCTTATTGCTGAAAATATGTCAGAAGAATTATAAACTGTCTTGACGGTGTGTGGATGTGTGTTTTTGCGGTATGTAACCTGGAATATGTATGTGAGATGATTACAAGCATTTTTAGCTGTCAGCTTAGAGTTTGACATCATGTCAGTGATTTATGTTTCAGTAAACCAAGCCTACAGCGTTAATCAGTCAGAGTTGATGCCTTAACATATACCTGCACTTCCAGTTAGATAACTTACAGTGGAACAGTTTGCTGATGAAAACCCCCAAAAAATAAGATCGAAAAATTGTTTAAAAACACAATTTGTGGTGCTGTGTTTATGGTGCTATTATTTGTCACCCATTGGTTTAATGAAGCAGAGTAAAAACAGAAACCCTCGGTGTGACGAGCAAATAAAATGAAGATAACTTTTTCTAGTGTTTTGCAATTACAAGAGCTAAATGTTGCATTCATAAAGATTTAAATGAGGTCCTTAAAGTCTCTCATTCTTTATTACCACATTCACAGTCCTGTCTATTGGTGGAGCCGAGTCTAAAGATAATGTTTTGGCTGATGCTGATATTTTTTTTTTCTTGTGCTTTAGTCCTCAACTTCAAATATTTAGAAAAACTCAGTTTATTGCTCCATTATAAGCTTGCATTATTTTATCATTTCATTATGTCTGTGGTATAAAAGTCTTTTTCTGTTGCCAGTGACAACATCTGGTTTTATTATTTTGTTTTGGTATCCATTTCAGTCTGAAGGAATTATTGATCTGAATAATTTTCTTTACATTGTTAGTGTGAATGTGACAACGACTCTAAATTTAATGATAAGTATTTTTAGAATCCTGAATAGTCAGAAACTGTATTTTGTGTGTTATATACTTGTCTCCTCATAGAAAATTGGGTCATGAATTAATATGGTAATAACCAGATCGATAGGCAGAATTCATAATGGCATTGATATCAATAACATATCAATTCCCATGGCAGCTTTGCAGGGTTCTCCCTCTCAGTTGTCCCCTGAGCCTTACTGTGGCTTTTGTGGTTGATGAGAAATATGTTTAATATCTGTTTGTGAGTAAAGAGCCTGTCAGGAATTTAAACCCATGCTGGAGAAAGCCAGGATGTCATCGGAATAAAAGAGTGCATTACATGTGTGATGTGGAAATCAAGGCAAAAAAATAAATCTACATACTGGTGTTACTGGTGAGCAGTTTTGATCTTTACCAAGAGGATTCACATTTCTATCTAATAACTTAATTTATTGATTAGTGAGTGACAGCAGAGAGCTGGGGGGGAGCTTGTCCTGTTATGTGACCTTTCTGGTATTGGTGTTAACTGTGATCCATTTTGCACATGGCTTGTTGCTGAACCTGCTACAAACCATGACCTTTTGTAAAATAAATGGGAAGTGCCAAATGTCAGTAGCAACCTGCGGCAACATTGTGGATGGGCTGTGAGATTGCCATGTGCAAAAAAGGGCACAGGGCTTATTTGCCCTAGTTAGCTAGAGAAATGCTGATTTGCTGCATTCTGCTTTGAGGGATGCATAGTAGTGCCCTCATGTCCACTTTGCATGGAAACAATGACTCAGATTGAATCAGAGGTCATCGCTCTTGCTGCAGCTCTGATTGACTTACTAAAGTAAACATTGTCTCTATTATGAGTTGTCAAAACATCTCTAATGGTGAACTTTGACCTCTTTTTACGACTGCAAACATTCAGTTGTTTGGTTGTAGTTCAACATTATCAATGGTGTCGTTTCAAATGTGTATCTTTTTCCTGACAAATGCAACTTAAATGAAATCAATAAAAGGAATCCTGCTTTTTAGAAGGGTGGTGTCTTTCATCATCAGTCTGTCTTTGTCCTGTAAATAAAGTGTTTATTACAAACCAATACTTTCTAGTTCCACAAACTGAAGCTGTCCTGCGTTAACACATCTTAAATGCTGAGCTGCCGATTTAAGAATAGTATGATTTACCAATATGCCGCTGAGGATCAGCTTCTTTTGTTCTTTTACAAGGTTTGTTTTACAAATCAGGGTGTGTGTTCCCAAAGCCTAATGTAATTATTGCTGATTTAAATAATGAAACACAGCCATGATTACTCCTTGCACTGTTCCTGATGTAGGATTAAATTTAGCGCAGCCTGAGGGGTGCAAATATCTCTGTAAGCCCTTCCTAGACCCACAGAAACAATATTGCTGATTCTCCAGCCCTGGCACACCCACACAATGCACCACTGAGCCACAGAGACTGTTGGATGTAACTGCAGCACTTTTTGCTTTGGGATAGATTAGTGCATGCACAATTAAAATGGGTCAATTCATCACTGCCACTGCCAGTAAGGTATTTTTATTGTGGGGACTATCCCTTTGGATTAGTCTCATGTATATCCTCCCTGGTGCATTCTTTTCCAGAACGAAAAGCCAAGTTCAGTCGGGAGTAAAACTCTCTAAAAGTGCAATGTTAAGCAGTCTCCTAAAACTGGCTAATCACAGAAGAGTTAAGAAAGTTTTGACTGGAATGAGAGATCAGGTGCTAAACAGCTGTATATCTGCTCTGCAGTTTATTATCTGTACATTCCCACCTGCATTTATGGACATATTTCTGCCATCAGTTATTTATTTATCAATGTTATTAAGGCTAATGTCAAATAAAGCTCATAGAAATTCCTTCTCACCGCTCGGATGATAAACCTCAGGCTTTTCGTCACCTAAAACATAAAACTTTTAACGTTCTGTCACAGACCTTTCAAAACAAGCTGAAAGGAACAGAGCTGCTAATCAAGGTGATGTGCAAATCATGTGTTGCTGGATGGTTAGCGCTGCCAGAGGTGCTCTGTCAGATGGCTGAGCTGATGGAATGAGAAAATGAAAGACGAGCAGCTGATTGTCGACTGCAGCTGTCTGCGCTTTAATTCCACAATTTGAATTCAAAGCTGAGTCGACTTGTCCGACTGCTGCCATGCAGCTACAATATCAAAGTGAGTTTTTTTTATGTCTTATTCTTTGTTGTTTTGAATGCAACTCAGATGTTAGAAACCATCACTTTTACTTTCTTTGTTGGTTGATGATGGGTAGCCGGTTGTTTTGCACTGCTTTATTGACTGCTTGCATGAGATCGTAATGTTAACGATTTCCATAGAAAGGAGTTAATGCAATGCTGCCTCAGTGCATTTTTGTGGCACACTTATAAATCTTTAGGCATATTACTGTGTTAATAAAAGAAGAAACAGTTGGGATGTTTACTGCTATCTGTTTGAGTTTCATGATTATCTTTTTTTAGAGGCTCTCAAACTAAATGTGATTCATTCATTGATTCATTTCAGATTTTCCTTGAAAGGACCCTCGTTTGGATGAAATGGTCTCAGAATTGAATGTGTATTTCAGATTTTTTTATGTCATTAGAAGTCTAACATTTGACTTATTAACTTGAAAGAGTCAATTAACACAAAAAAGGAAAGCAGACCTCAAAGATAAAAATATCAGTTTATAATTTTAATATATAATATTTGATTTGAGGAACAATGTTATTGCTTAGCAATGTGGAAACGTGAACAAAGAACTGCAATCAGGGTTGCAGATTGGTTAGTGAAGAAGTTTATCCTTGAGGAAAAATCCATTCACCTTAAACTTGTTAAAGTTCATAAAAGAAGTAAGTCCATGAGATCAATATCCTTTCATTTTGTTAATTAAATCATACTCCTGTTAGGTTTCTGTAAAGTTGTAAATTAACAGTATAAAGCTGAATAAAAAAATAAAAACAGACGAGTGACATTCTATGGGAAGGAGACTAAATAACGTGGTTATGATGCTGTCCCCTCTCACAATGAGAAAATTCTGTATGCCTTCCAGACTACATAAAGCATCATCCGTCATGACAACCTGCTCAGAATAGCTGTCTTTCACTGTCAGCATCTGTCAAAGAAACGAGAGCAGCGTTAAGCTTTCAGACTTTATCACAGCACGTCTGTCTACTGCACTCTATATTCTAGCCACAATTCACACAAAGTCATTCATGCTTTCATGTGTTTGTGTAAGAAAAAATACCGACCACATTAGACTCCTAATCAGAGGAAGATGCTTAGTCTGCAAACTGTGGATGCGCTAAAAGTAGAGGAGCTGTTGATGCACAGAAACATTACTCTTGGGATAGAGCATCCACAGACCTCTTGTACTCTTCGTTGGTTCTTTTGATTCATCACATGCCCCCTGGGTTGTTGCGAAATTTCAGGATATGTAAACAAGAAGGAATACTGAAAGCAGTGAGATTTTTTTTTCTTGGCTTACACTGTTGCTTTTTATTTCCTGAAGGAACATGTCTCCTTATTTTTTGATGGATAATTATGTGGGGAAGACGTACGCGCTGATTTTTTTTTTCTTTTACTATATAACTAGAGGAATCCTAATTCCCTGATCCTTTTCTCTCACACCGAAAGTCATATATAGAGCATTAAATATATGGAGTAGTGAGATCCGGTGTGGAATTTATAGAGGCAGGCAAGGTCATACTGGTCTGGAAGACTGCTGACAGACAGATTGATGTAGTGTTCACGCCTTTTGAGAGACGATGAATGACTTCTTGTGCTGCTTAGACTAGCCAACTCCCCTCCAGTGGGGAAAAATCTGGCCTCAAAGAGCAGAGTACAGATTTTGGTGGCAGAAGCGGAAGATCAAGATGGTTCAGGTTTCACGTACAGTAAGATGAAGTTCAAAACCCTTCAACTTTACACTACATTGGAAAATCCTTTCAAATAAGTCAGTGGAAATAGGTGAGAAAAACTAATCGTATGTCCTGGAAAATGTTTGTATTTTTTATTGTTAATAAAGTAGCAGAGTTGTAGATATAAGCTTTCAAAATAGTAGTGTAGTATTCAAACAGTATTCAAAATGCTAGCTAAAGATCATTATATGTATTTCAGTGGAATACTTGCTGAATGAAGCGCAGCTTCTTTGTCTCTCATCACAGTTCATGCCCATAAACTGTCACATTTCCTGACTAACTTCTGTCAGCAAGCTTTAATATAGAAACACCACAAATAACTTAACAGATTAGAACTGAAAGAAGTTTAAGACACTGATCTCTGTGATGTTTGCTTGATTAACAGCATGTAGAAGCATGCAAATCTTATTGGCTGTGCAGGTCAAACAAATTAAAGTGTTTTTTACGTACACATTGTAGTGTCTCCACAAAGCTTTAATCACAGGTTGCATGTCAGCAGTTGATTTTAAGTTGAAGTTTTGGCAAGATTTTATCAGTATGGTCCCTGGGGTTTAGTATAACCACATAGGAATGTAGTGCTAAATGTTATCTGTCTTGGTATTTATAGTCATTTCTGATTTTGCCGCTAGATAAAGTGCTGTTATGAGATTTGGAATAGCTGTCGGAGCAATTTCTGCAATTTGCTGGTGGCAGTAATCTATTTTTTCTGTGAGGGTTTGTTGTCTTCTCTATGAAACTTTTTTTGCCTCATCTTAAGTCGCTTTTGCCTGAGGCCTATCAGTGGCTGGTGAAGAACCATCACATTAGGCCTGATGACAGCGAGGAGATGGATGGAGAGTGGCTGGTGCTCGCATGGCGCTGCAGTAGCACTGGCTGCTTTTCCAACATGGGAGATATGCCATCAGCAGGGAGGATGGATGGAGAATTTGGATGTTGGAAGAGTCTGGATTAATGAGGGGTGTCTGGTGACTGATGGGGCGACATCAGTAGACGGGTGTTTCAATTTCACCCTCCTACTTTACATCCCGCTTTTGTTAAGCAGCCAGTACAAGTCTAGAAACTTGTCTGTTCTTCCACTCAAGGTGGCAATTTGATCGCTTTTCCTCTCTGGGAGACCTTTTAACCTTACGAACAGTTTAAAATCTACATTTTACATGTAAAACTAGCTTTGTTTTATTTTTTTTACATTGTCAGAATAAATAGGGCCCGTTTTTCATCCTGGTTGTCTGAGGTTTTAAAAGGCACAAGAGTCCCCTGCTCAGGCTAACCAGTCCCGTGACGCCAGGTCATAAATTGTGGCCTCTGTTCCCTCCAGGCTCCCCTCGTTGCCCCTTCTCTCCTTCCTCATCCTATTCAACCTTCCCAGTGGGACCATTATAATGAGAATGATAGGATGTGTCTGCATTGGTGCCTGCTATCTCCACACGGCTGTCTGAGGTGGGTGATGGCGAGTCGGGGGGGTAGTTGTAGAGGAGAAATTGTGAGGAGGAGAAAGGGCTATAGATGACAGATGAGAGGAGGAATGAAGCAATGAGGGGAGAGGGCAAGAAAGGAGAAATGAGTAGAGGGAGGGTGGGACACAAGGAGCACATTAAATATTTATGGGTGTACTCCCTTGGCTAATGGGAATTACATCTGTTTTAATTATTGATAGCCTAACCGTCTGTCTTTATAAGCATCTTCTCTGGGGGACGGAGTGGTCTGACAGATGTATTCCTTTGTTGTTTATGTATGATATGGAAACACGTGTGGATTAGTTCACACCACTAATGATATTTGGCAGAAAATAAATCTCTTTCTTTAGATTAATTCTAACAATTTTACTTAATCATGTCTTTGTGTAAGAAACAAGTTAGTTTTATACAAATATAATTGTCATCGTGCACCCTTCGTTAGAGGAAGTGGTTGTAGCGAAGATCTCCCTGTGTGTGTTTCAGTAAGCAAAATATAGCCATTTGCAGATACAATACCAATACACCTGTACACGTAAGGAGTGTTTACATGAACATTTTCTTTAAACAGTCTTCATCTTCCATGGGAGCGGGATTTACTTTATGTTAACTGGAACTTGGGCGGCTTGAGCTGTGCTTTTCTCTTGCCAGTTATCTCTGGAGTCTCGCACTGAGATTCGTTGCCAACTGGCCTCCAGTTCGCTGCATTGTGAGGAGGTATCGGTGAAACAGATGGCACAGAGAAAAGCCTGAGGTATCTTCAAGAACCAGAGGTCCTGGTTTCGCTGCAAGTCAGAAGAATATTATTTTCACTCAAGCTGAACTCCAGCTTGTGTATTTGTCTTGTATTTCTCTGCGCGGGCCAAGGTGTGCACGAATGCAGCTACACTTTTACTCCAACTAAGACTATTCTATTCTACATCACTATATTCATGCATAGATGTTCCGTCAGGAGTGAACTCTCTTTATGGTAATCTTAAGGGCCTTAGGGAGAAACTACTGAAGTTTCTCCCTGACTTTTACTTATTGCATGTAGGCATTTATGACCTGCTTCTTAGGAGATTTAGTCTGAAGCACAACAGACATTTCTTTTAAAATGTATTTGAATAAATATCTTGAACTGTCAAGTCATGTAACGTGCAGATACGTAGTTTGATGGTCTTATTTCCAAAGATGTATAGCTCCTCAAGATTCTGCCTTTTTTAATCTGATTTACGCTCTGGCCTCCGCTGATTAATGGACCCTATTAAAACCTGCCTGCTGGATGTGCTTTGTTGGAGGAGGTGGACTAGACGAGTGGCAGGATGGGCGAGGGCTCATCCTCCTTCTGATGGATGGTCTCAGAAATGGTCTTTACCACATGTGTCATGCAGCATCTGGAGATATATTGATGTGTTGCAGGAGAGGGGTGCTAAAACTGTTTGAGCCGGTTATACCATTGAGGAATAGGTGAAAGGAAAGGTAGGAGCGGATGCACAGCATAGAGAGAATGTCAGAAATTTCAGGAATGCAAAGATAGATATGTAAATACCGTTGGTAGATTCAGCCAGACATGAACTTAAATGTGCTAATAGGGCGATAAGTGGCTCTAAATGAAGAGAAGTGGTCAAGTACCTTACACTGAATCCTTATCTTTGTAACGGTGCATTATCATCCTCATTAGAATGTGTCCCATGGTGAATTATTGATCAGCTATGCAGAGATAAGTCACTCACCAAAGGCTGCGAGCTGAGCTTTGAGATTCAACTCTCCTCCCTGCTGGGAACTACCACAAAGACACACATGCACAGATACAATCTGCTAATCACTGTTTACTCTCATTTAATCTTACACATTGGTACTAGTTCTAACGTAAGTGTGTATTTTACATGTGGACTGATCTGCCTTCCCAGCATTTATAAGTTAAGTGCACGGTGAGCCCAAGAGTTCCTGTACTTTATTAGTGCCGCTGACAGTTGTTGATGATGGTGATGCACAATAACGGAAATATACTGATTTAAAATGACCATTTTTTTTTTCTCTCATCCTGACAATGTTGCGTTGGGCAAAGGAAATCTCTCCTATTCTTTGATTTCTTCTTCTTAGTGTCTTCTCTTGACCCCAGTGTTCACTAATAATATATCAGTAAACAATAGCTGTTGTGTTCCTGTTATTTTGTCTTTAAGTGAATTGGCACAAGAATTGCCTTTGTCCTGAAGCAATCTATTTTAAAGTCAATGTGAGTTGCATATTGATGATAAGGAGAGTCTGTCTTCAGTATTATTTTTCCACTATATCTAGTATTTAAAATATTTTTAAAAAGAAAAAGCCAGAGTGCAACTGTAACAAATTTGTAATGCAAATTAAATTCTGATTAATCAGAATACTGATTCTAAAATGCAGATCGTTCCCCTGCTGAAACAAAATACAAGGTGATGTTAATAACGGAGCCATCCGTTGATAGACATGAGTTTATTTTTCACACATTGCTGGAAATATCACTCACTGAAGGTCTCTGACCTCCCTGAAGTCGTGTGTATGGACAATTGCTCATATAGAAGCTGCTGATGCCATGACCAGGTCAGGGTCTTTTGGCCCATTAACTTTTCTCTCTTAGAGGGACCTGCAGACAATAAGCTGTGGAACATGATCAATGCCACTGCTCTCCAAGTCATCCAGTCTAATTTTGTTTGCTGCCATTTGTTTCCTCTGTTTACATTGGATTTCCATCACTCTGCATTAGACAAATAGCTACTCATTTCTAGTTGTCTGGCATCTTGATTGAGGGAGCGGTCTCAAGGTTGCAGACACCTTTTGAATGGATCCTTGTCCTTTATGAGAAGCAAAAAAAAGTAGCAGTGCCATTTTTTTATGGCTGCTTCATCACATAAATCTGTCCTACATGAGAATGCTGAGGCTCATTTTAAGCTTGCTAATGCCTTGTGCAGCAGTTGTATAGGTTGTGCATTGTTTTTGTAATGGAACGAGCTCATTAAATGTCAGAGCTTTAATCTCAGATGTGGATAAAATGCTACATACATTCCAAAGACAGAAGCAGTTCTGTCTCTGCCCAAGGAAACAAAGAGAACAGTTGCCTGGTAAGCTGTGAAATAATTGAGTGTGCGCTCATTGATTTTCTTGTCTCTCTCCTCTTTCAGGTAAGTGGATGTGTTTTGCCGCGAGGGGTCCTGGGGGCTGTGGGGTGGTAAGTGTGGAATCATTTTGAACACAGAATCATTTCTCAACACAGGACATGCTCTCACTCCTCTTTATATCCAGACATGTAGAATGAACTGCTGTATGCCCAGAAACCATGTTTTTGTATCAAAGATTGTATATTATGCCACCCCACCCTCCATTTGTTTCATACAAGTTAATATAACTCATATGTCTCCAGAAAGCTACGATCCAGTTTCAGCTCAAAATATAGCATGTAGTGTCCATCTTTTTCTGTGGCTATACATGTGGCTTTAGATTTCCCAAAACACGGGCCTATCGCTGTATGTAGCTTTGGATGTAAATGAGCTGCTTCTGCCCACTCCTCTTCCTGAAATAGGCCAAGTTTCATGGGTGGGGATGTTTAAAGTAGAGCTTGATTTCTGGTTCTGCATTTAAACTATGGCCTTGTGCCCCAAACTTAATCTGATGCAGTGAGCTGATATGCATTTCTGAGAAATGTGAGCCAGCATCGCAGTCTGCCTTACAGCTGTTGCTTAGTTCGGTTTGACATGTTTATACGACATGTTATTTATTTTCCTTACTAAAAAATGTGATGGGCTTTAATTCTGGCTCATTTTTATGTTAATACAATAAACGTGTGTGTCATTTTTTAAAAATATTTCTGCCAGCGCCTATACAGCATAAAATGTAAGTTGATTTATTTAACTTAGACACTCTCTCCAATACATTTGTTTTGGTCTGCATTACTTTCATTAAAGATGGCAGATAGAAACTGAGTTCAGCTTAATGTAAGTCACCATTTGAAATAGAGAAAGCTGCTTAAAAACTATGCAGCCAGCTGATGTTTTGGTGGTGTGCTTATATTTTTGTCTCATAAGTTGCCAAGTTTTTCCAGTAAAATGGTAAAGCAGATTAAAATACAATGTCTAATAATAAGAGGCTTTTAGTGTGCCTGTCTATATTGCATATAGACAGTAAATGGATTTTATCTCTTGTCAATAGCACTTGTTACTGTTCATCCTGAAAAATGACTAATCTAATGAAAGAGCTGTGGAGCTGCTCTGTCAGAGGTTGTGCCATTAAGAAAGGCAATACTGACTAGAGGTTAGTCAGGATTGAACCCTTTGTTATTGTAAATGCTCTCTCTGACACAAAGCAACTTCATTAGTGAAAAATAGTACAAATGGCCTTCCTTCTGAATGCTTTGAACATTTTTTTGCTAATCGGTGAAGTGGCTAGACTGCTGTCTTATGACTGCATTTATTCATCATTTCACTCTAATAAAGTCTCCTGGATTTGTTTGTGTTTCCTAAAAGACATCATTAAACACCAAACCAGAAAGACGAAGCAAGCTTTTTTATGACAGCTCACTGTCATTCTGTGAGTGACACAGAACAAAGAAAATGCCACAAAGTAAATGTGATATAACTGTTAAACAGGCTGCTTAACAAGCACGATGAAGGTAAAAGTGAGCCATGACAAGTTCTAACAAGTCCTTTAATTAAGCAAAGCAGCTTTCCATCCACTGCAAAGTGCATTGTGGGTAGTCACTTGATCCATGTTGGAGATTGGTCACACACAAAAGCTTTTGTTGGATTGCAGTATGAAACTGAGTGTCTTTCCCATTATTTGTAATAGGATTGTATTTGTATAACTTTGACAGATGCTACTGTACAATTGAATTTATTTCAGTGGCTCAGTTCATTTATAATTAAGACTTTGTAACCTATCACCTAATACAGTGCACAACGATGATTTATGAGCTGTGGTTTCCTAATTACTTCACACTGGTTTGCATTAATTGTGTGTTGTGTTTAGTATGGTTTAAAAGAAGTGCTACACTGAGCAGATAAGTTGAATGCAAAAGATACGTGAAGCATGCTTATACTCATAAACTGAACCAAAGATGGGAGTTTCTTTAAATGTGGCATCTGACAAAAAGTGAACCTACACTAAAGAAAAGTTTACAATTATCAGAGACTTTACTGTGAAAAATAAAAAGACAATCCAAACTGCAGGTAGAAGCGAGTAAAATGGAAAACACATGTCACCTTGTGGACACAACCCCACATGTGCATGGTCCTGCATCTGTCTGGCTCAGCTTCATGCATTATGTGTGCATCAAGACAGAACCTCAAAGCATAAAATGTTTAGATCTACTGAATTGATTTTATGATGCTTGAATGCTGAGTTTGTGAATTTCCTGAATATTATCTGACTCTTTAATCAGCTTGGTATTCTTGCTTTGTGTGTCTCATCACACATCGATATTTTTTTGCTATTTTTTGGTATTTGATCATGGCGTGCTGGTGTATGTGATGGTTATTGCTGTGATAAGTCTCATTCTGTCACAATAGCATTCAGAGAGATGGTGGTTTTGCTAAAGTTGGTTTGTGAACAGGACAAGTTCTCAGGCAAATAATTTAGTCAGCAAGTTTTAATATCCTTTAGAAACATAAAAACGTCACCAGCTTCAGGTTGCTTTGAACTAACAATCTCCAGAATATTGGTGGTTTTTGTAATGAATGTCAGGATACTGGTTACAGGTTAGCAATATGTTTCCATAAAAGTTGCTAATTAAGTAGCACAACATTAAGATTTGAGTTTGAGCACAAGGGGGAGAGCATGCTTTCATTTTAATGATTGACCTTTTCAATTGATTTCCTCTCCCTCTTGTGCAGATGTTGTAAATATCAAGATGTTCAACAACACAATTGACCTTCATGCGAAATGATTCGCCTTTTCTAATCATCTTTATCAACCAGAGTAACCCTTTCGTTCACAGTGACTTTCGTAGCAACGGGCTCTTTGCAGCCCTTTCAATTCATTCAAAGGTAAATCAGACCAGAAGGAGTTAATGTTCCGTCTCTGCTTTCCAAAGCCTGAACTGGGTTGTATATACATGTCTTTCTTCGTCCTTCTGGCAGTATTTGCAGAAGAGAGATCTCTTGTTATTTAACCCAGCTCGGTAATCTTGTTTGTTGTAAACACGCACACTTTCACTCATGCTACATACTCAGCTATTGGATTAGGATTCTGTTAGATCAGTGTGCTGAATAAAAAAACAGACTACTGAGAAGTCATGTGTCCCAAATTAGACCATGCAGAGTTGCAGACATTCCAAATGAAAACAAACTCCCTCTGACACTCTGAGGGTGCAACAGATCAGATGTCTCTCTAAAAACCTTTCCGGTGCTAACCCTAACCTTATTAGAGGTAATTTTCATCTAGATATCACCTTTTTGTTGCAAATCCTATTTTGGAAAATGAGCTTTTATTAGCGTGTTTTGATCCAGAATAGTCACAGTGAAGGGTGTTGTGGCATGCAGAAGCTTAATCTGTGTGCTGCATAAATGAGTATAACTGATGTGAATGGAAAAAGAAAAGCTAATCAAGATTCAAAGAACACATAAAGCCCAATGTTTGACGATAAATCCCTAGAATCAGGAAACATGGCAGTGGAGAGCATGTCTGAGTGTATCATGTTCAGATTGCGTGTAGTTGACAGGATAGTTTGCTAAGCCTCCTAATCCGACTTTTTACTCAAACTCTATTGCATTTTATATGCAGGGACCTGCCAATTACTGCTATTATTGTTCACCACATTATAATGTTCCTGTGTTTCTCAACGGGAGTAAGTTTTTGTGGTGTAGCATCACAAAAAACAATATGAACTGCATCAACAATTATAGAAAATAGTATTCTAATGTTTTAATCCTGTGTGTTGCAAGATCATTATGAGTTGTTTTCAATAAATTGTCATTCTGCTCCTCATTCTCTCCAGGTTTCACATAATTGCAAACGCACAAGTTTGTTAGTTTATCTTGCATTTAACACTTGTGAGTCCCATGCTATCACTTGACACATTAGTTTTAGTTACACATGGATTGGAATTGCCTGGCAATATCTGAGACCAAAAACAGCAAAGGACCACAATAGTTGTTGATCATTCAATGTTTTGACATTTCATATCATCTTCAGTGGTTAGTAAGGTTGAGTTGTTGTTTCCATCCACCTTCAGGTCTGTAACAAATGGATTTACTGTCTAGTTAGGAAACTTGTCAATTGTATCTGATAAACACAGCAGACAGTTGTTAGCAAAGCAGACAGACTCCCACCGGTCATTCAGGAGCAACCGTGGAATACAGTTTACATGCAGTATTGGAGAAATTTGTGATCATCTGCACTCGGGGAAACATCTGAGGATGAAAAGCATTTGATGCGACTTAAGTGAAATCCTCATAACACATTAGCATTTGCATATCTTAAACCTGTCTAAACTGACAACATGAAATAGGATACAGCGGTGTCGGAATGTAAATATTAAATGAAGGACCCTTTTTTTAGATGAAGAGGATGAGAGAGAAAGAGATATTTGTGCTGTGATGAAAATCTTGCAGATAAACATCCTTTGTTATGGTAATTAGATGACGCGCTGGGTGACAGCCATTGGCTGTGGCAGAGAAGAGTGCTCTTCAGGAACCAATGGCTTTTGTTATCAGTCGCTGGCAGCTGGTAAACCCATAAAGAAATGGAAGCCTACAAGAGGCACTGGGCCTTGAAACAGATTTTATGTGGGACTTATTTTGCTAGATTCAAAGAAAAGAGAGAGATGGGGTTGTGTGTAGAATGGCCTCAAGAGCATTAGTACACTTCCAGGGGAGAGATGGAAGTCATTATTAGTAGTCATTCATAGCAGGATCATCAGTTTCTTCTTTTTTTTTTTTTTTTTTTACTTTATTTTTATTGTATTATTTGCAACAGAGAGAGTAACATCAGTGACCTCTACTAAAAACAAACATATAAGTCAAGAAAAAAACAAGATTGTTGCCATTTGATCATCAGTTTCTCAATGTTATTTTTTGTTTAATCCTTTTTGCCATTTGATATATTTTGTACAAAAACTCCAGACAAAATAATGTTTTACGGTATTTAGTTTTTTCTTTTTTAAACTAATAAATTTCATGCAGGTTTATTATTGCGTTACTGCGTTACATGATCAGATCATTTATTCACTCCACTAATGTTAACATTGATTTGTCTTTATGGATTACACATATTTTAATTCAAAGCTCATAACTAATGTTTACTCTATGCACCAAAATATGTCTTAATGCAGATAGGCTAGCTACACTCCCAGTTGGGGTTTCAACGCCCCTTCAATTCATACATAAAGCAAACTGAAGAAAAGCCACATAAGAAATGTGCTTCAATGACAGATATTTGCTGTTTACACCTATTTGTTTTCATTTTCTCCCCACACCAGAAATGGGGTCGTTTCCATCTTAATTCCCAGGTTCATGCTTTTCTGATAACCTCTGGAATCAACTGCTTTTCCTGGCAATCACAGATCCCAAGCATGATCGATAAAAGAGACAGAGGCAGCAGGCCGCCATCCAGTCCAGCCCCAATAGCTGCTATTAAGAGTCACTCTAACCACTAAAACCAGAGCTGCATGCTATCTCTCTGTGGTTTCTTCCTCCCTTTCCCCCCTGACAGATGACTAATAGAGTCATGATTATGAGCCACAAATTGAAGTTTGTTTATTCCTCAAGAGGGGTTCAGGGGTTGGATGGCTGTTTGTAATCAATCACTGGGGCTCATTGGAGTTTTCCCATGAATTTTAAAGCAGCTTGTTTTTGTGTCAACTCACTTGCATTCTCAGATTGTGGAAAAAAATCCACAGTGGTTGTTGTTGCTGCCCACACTGTTGCAGCAGCTGCCATTTTCATTGTAATTTTTAACATATGCTCAATTTCTGGGGTCAGTGCAGTGCATTTGCTTGCAGAGGAAGCTTTGTTCCCACAAACTGATGATGAATGAAATACTGAAAATACTAAGAAGTGAAAAAAATTAGTATCACAATGTCTCACCCAAAATGACAGAAGTTCCTTTTAAGTGTTTCTTTTAACCTGCTAAATTATTGTTGTGGGATTTAGAAGTCAGCAATTACCATCACTACTCCGCACTGTCAGGCATGGTACATGAAAGGTTCATTTTTATGTTTTAAGTGGTGAATATGTGCACTGCATGCTGGGCAATTGTTTGTGATAGGTACTTAATGCATCCTGTCTGACCAATCCCTCTATGTGGTAAAGTGAATTAAACTTTTGCTGCTTAAACATATCTGTAAAGGACGAGCAGGCATACTGTGTGTAAAGGTGGCCTGTATTCAGCAGCCTTTATTTTAGCTGCTGGATCAATCTTAGCTTGAAGTTCATGTTGTCCCTCAGGTCTTTGTTTGCCTGTTGTCATGTAGTAAACCCTGAAGGGTGGATAAATTGAGACAATTTGTTGCAGTGCTGTCCTTCCCCCTGGGATCCCAGACCACATTCGCTCTTCTCTCTGTTTGCTAAGATGCCGGACATTCAAGGGAGGAATTTTAGCTTTGACTTGATATACCTGAAGCCAGATATTTCATCAACCCAGTCCATGGTAATCCTTAGTTTCCTTATATTGTTGGAAAACAAGTGTACAGTTTATGTAGAGGCCAGGCAGGAATTTTCTCTAACATCAAAATGAATACTATACATCTCATTTCAAAGGGGATTTATGGTAAAATTTAGTAATGGGACTTAGATTAAAGCTGAAAGCCTAATCCTTCCCCAGCCTATTGGTGAGCCCTATTGATGGATAGTTCTCTCTTGAGAGGTAAAGGGGATCAATAGGCAAACGGCATCATTGATCCTGACTGCTTTGAAGTCATGTCTCTCCCAGCAGAGATCTCCATTTCTCAGATCCCTGCTGTCCCAGGCTGCCTTGTCTGGTTAATGGTTGTCATAAAACAGCAAGCCTGTTTGCAGGAAATGTGGCGGCACACGGGAAGACAGAAGACAATTTTACAGACTGTATAATCCATTTTATATTCCATTTTATGCTTGTATCGGTCCTGATTTATTGTGCACTTACAGGTCTTTTAAATACCAATCAAAAGTGGAAAAGCGGAAGTGATGAAGTAATTGATAAGACATGGATCTTTGAGTATATGTGCTGTGACCATGAATTTCTAAAAAGAATTAGAACACAAGATGTGGGGTCGTGATCAAGAATGAAGCTCTAATGCCCTTGAATTTCACTGCATTAACTTGTCCCAGATGTGCACAAAGTAGCCTAAACCTGGAAAAGGTTAAAAAAGTGACATCATCACCGTGGTCCAGACAGACATTGGCATCTCTTGGATGAACAGACAAACATATAATTATGTGGTTTTCTGCAGGACTTTGCTGTCTCTAGGAAAACAGTTTTAACGGGGGAGAGAATCAATTTACTCGAGGTGTGGAATTCCAAGTTTTCCACCCCAGAAAACTGATAGTGATCATTTCTATTTGTTTGCCTAAAACCTCTTCCTTTAGTTTTCTCCGAAGCATTTCCGTTCTCTTGAGAAATGCTATTCCCCTCACCTCAATGTGCTGACAGGAGCAGTTATCACAGCTCCCAATAACGTGAGCGTTTTCTCTGGTGAGTACAATGAACAGCTTTGGAAGGTTGTGTCAAATCTATTTATTTTGCAACAATGGAGTAGAAACACTTAGACTTTCATTTTCTCAGTTATATACACGGGAATTAATCATTTTCATTGATTTCAATATTCCTTTTTTACTCTGCCCAATAAAAAATTCTCACTTGTGTTCTTTTTTACATTTTTTGAATTCTGTATTCTCTAGTTTGACATTCATGAAAACCCATAAACATTTGTAAAGTGGATTTTTTATTAGTTTATATAATGTGATTATGGATCATATTTTATAAACAATATAAACATGCTTTTAATGAATGTAGCTTTACAGCCTGACTTTCTTCTTTTGTCATGAAATGAGTATTTTACTAAAGATTCAGGGCCATCTGCCTCATGTTACTATTTCAAGCATGTACAGTTCATGTGTATTATTTCCCATAGTACATACTAACAGAAAGAGGGGGTACAACAGCCCTGGGCTCTGCTCATTAGTATAACTTTGTGTTGTGTTCTGTCAGGTTCACTTTGCAAGGGTAAGATGTTCATTCCATCTGTGACATGACGATGCTTCATAGGAATTTGAAGGTAACATTTTTATTGAAGTGGATTTCTGGATGGGAATAGAACAGCAAGGCAGACAACCTCATCTTTAAAGATGAATGTATAAAATAGGACACAGACTTTGTTAATCTAATTTGGCTTACTTGTTCTCCCAAAAATGATTACTGTTATTAGCTAATATAACTATGAAAGATCCTCCA
>JBAMHX010000025.1:12530880-12602605 GCA_037177515.1 Pseudomugil tenellus | reverse complement strand
ATATATATTGTTGTTCTTCTTTAATGAGACTTTAGGTCAAGTGTATTTGCAGTCATGTTTCAAAAGGTTTGTGGATTGGGGTGTAAATGATGTGTGATAGATGAGCCTTTAATTTAATAATAAAAGAAGTCCTGTGTGAATAAGTGTTGCTGGTTGCCTAGCAGAATTGTGTGGATTGCTTTGAGCAAGTTTTGGTTTCTCCAAGTTACAGGGCCAGATCAGTGGATGTCTCACTGTAGATTTGATTCAAATGCAATAAAGCCGAACATACAAAATTTATAATTCAATTCTGACTTTAACAGTGCAACTGGGACCAGTATATTAAAAATCATTTAGCAGTCACCAGAGGAAATTTGAAGTTCTCAATAGAGATTAAAAGTATCTACATAGTATTATCAAAATCTGAAGTCTTACATTGGATATATACTCATGCATGTGCATCCATGTAGGTCCACAGAGGCTTGACGAACACCTCTTCCAAACCCTGATGCGCACCCCTGCTGGCAGTGCAGTTACGCAAAAGTACTTCCTTATACCTGGTTGGTTTTTGATTATGTGTTTCTGGATTTCTGGAGCTTCTCAGTGAGATTATGTGGTTTTAGAGACTTCAAAGTGACGCCATAACATTATGCTCAAGAGCAAGAGCATATTTTACTGCAGCACCAATCATACTGTGCACCGACACCATGCCAGTACAAATCCAGTCTTACTTCTGTGTTAATACAGCAGTGACATAATATTTAATCTGCTCTTCAATTTAATGTTTTTGCCTTCTAACCCATGTCCACGTTTTCACAAAGGACAGATGGAGAAGAAAATACTTCTATAGTACCTACTCATAAATTTCTGATTCTGACCGAAGCTTATATTGGTAAACAGCTGTCATGAAACCTGAATCAGTTTGTTATTTAAATGGGGTTTTTTTTTAGTAATCTTTCCAAAAAAAAGTAATGACTTGGATTAAAACAGCTGAATAAACTACTATAATTCTATGACTACTTTGGAAACCAGCTCTAAACTGGGGACTGTTGAAGTCTTAACAATACGTCAGTGAACTGTAGGCACCCAGTCAGCCGGCTCTACAAAGCATTTCAAAGAGATATAACTAGTCTGTTATTACAAAAGTAAGGCTCACATTAGTCTTGGTGATCAGTGTTGCTTAGGACAAGTCCTTGTAAAGAGCAGCACAAAAAGATTCTTCCAATTAAAAGACACATTTTCCTTGAATATGGGTCTACCTACACAGTCAGCATGAAATTGCTCGCTGTAACTGAGCAAACGCCTCATGTAATTTACCTCTGCAGAGCGCATGAGAAGGTAATTTATTTTCATTCACTTTGATAGCTTGCACTGTGTCATTTGGCTGTCTGAGTGGATACAGTGACATGTGCCTGCCTGTAAAACTAAAACCTCATTAAATATGTGATATTGGCTCAAGCTGTATCCAACCTTTTTTCTGCACTTCATTCAAATTCGTCCCGACCACATACAGAATTTGGGAAGTGTTCCGCATGTCATCTGTCCCATTTCTTCACAGGGACATGAACTATGTAGATCCAGTAACTCGCTTTAGGATTTACTTTACATACTGAACTGCTGCTGAACTCTGTCTGGAGTACTAACACACCTGACTTCCGAATAATTGCTGCAGTTTGCTTGAATCAATTAGTAATCCCAAGCATCATTAGCTTTGTATACTTTGTATCCAAAAGCATCACTAATTAAAAGTGTGATGCTAATCGTTAATGTTTACTAATGAGTGTTTAATTGTCTTAAAGTGGGATTTGATGAAGAAACCTCAAGGATTTTTTTTTATTTGTGCTAATATGAATGTTTCTGTTTGCCTTTTTTGTCCCTCGCTGTGGATCCTGGCTGTGATGACTTCGCCTCTCCGCTGGATTCAGGTAAGAACAATTCTCTTGCTTTTAGGCAGGCATGTGCAAAAAAAAAGAAAGAAGTGTGTGTCAATATTTTCATAGCGCCTTTGTTACCACCTCACATGTGCTCATGAGCTGATTTGTCTGCTCATTCTGCCTTAATGGTACTACGTTGATGCAGTGAACCTCATTTTGCCATATTTCAGTGTGGTTCATTGCTTTAGGAGAACAGTCACAGAAATACAGGGATGTTTCTGCTAAATTTCACAGGGCATTTCTTTGAATCTTGAAATAAAGTGCTTTCCTGAAACCTTTTTAAACATTTAACGATCGTCATGTTCACCACACACTTTTAAGCAAATGGTGATGAAAAGGAAATTCAATGATTTATCCCAGACCAGAGTAATCCGGGTAGACAAAGGCCTACGAAAAAAAACTCTACAAGGGGAAACAAAATAAAACAGCAAGGTCACCCCATTCTTCCTCTCCAAATCCCATTGAGCAGTGGAGAATGAGGACAGGAGGAGTGTGTGTGAGACAAGATAACGCACAAAAAAGGCATGCCGTAATTGAGATATCAATCAAGGAGGTTATTTCAGGGGTAATTGTTGAGGTCCTTTGGTTTGTGTTAGTGCATCAGACACGTTCAAAACGCAGAGATTTAATAGGTGAATGGTCGTGATACCCTAGGATTCATTTCAGATGAAGATTCATCATATCCATTTCTGTTTTCACTCTCACTTTTTTACAATGCTGAGAGCTTTTTTCTTGTTTTTTTTAAACATAAATAAGTCTATTTTCAGACAATAACCTAACGCACCAGCCATAAGAATATGTTCTTTTAGCCTATTTTGAAACAGGCTCATATTTAGACTTTCTTTTTTTTTATTGTTGTCTTATATCAGTGTGAAGGGCTTGATTTCCAAGGTGTTTGCATTTATTTTATTTTTATTTTTTATTTTGAACTACTCTGTATAATGAATTGAAAAAGTGTTATTTTTCTAGCTAAGAACAGATATGTGTCTTTTCTAAACCATTCCACCTCATTTTGAAATGAACTCTTCTCTGACATCTATAGAGAACTTAATCTTCATGCATGTGGAACGTTTCATTTCATTAAACACTTTTCTATTTGTACGGATAGCCATTTGAGAGTTTTGGAGAGGCACTGAGCTTTGTTTTAAGGGCAGAACAATGCTCATGAATATTCAATTTCCTCTTGAGATTACTTCCTGTAAAAACACTGCTGCTCTGCTCCTCAAGGACATGCTACTACAGATGCTACACAACGCTTCAGGGACAGACACACACATTTCTACACACATCTCTCAAGCATACCCACTTGCAGATTGGCTTGTGCATGGTCACACACACATTTACACGTTGTTCAGGTAGACTATTTACATATTAGCATATGAATGTTCAGTTTTAATTTGCCATTTTCTGCCCAAGTGCTCTCTAATGCTATTCTCCCTGCATGGTTAATCCAGAGAATATCCTTTTAATTGTTAAATTGTGGTAATGACATGAAGAAGAATGGCCTTGGGTAAACTGGGTACTGGTTTCAGGTACTGTTTTCTTTTAATCATACCACTGCATTTTAATATTTTATTAGTGTTTTAGTTTATAAAGCATTCCGGGAAGCATGAGCAAAGGAAATGCGCCATAATCTTCACCTTGCCCATTTTTGTGGCTCTTCTGAAACTCTAAAGTTAAATTTTTTCAGAACAGATGGATTGTGTTTTTGGTATTCAAAGCCAGTTATTCAGCCTTTTTGGACTCAGGTTTGAAATTATGTTATTTTAGTTTTAACTGGATAAACACAAACCCTTAAAACCTGACTTCCAATCAAGAACTATATATAAAAGACCAATTCAAGCATGTTTTGACATTACTTGTTGGTCCAGTTTGTCAGTTGGCTGTGGTCACAGCAGGTTTTTGGACTCATGAAGTGATGTACAAGGACAGGATGGGAATGAGAACCTAGATCAACAATGTATAGTGATCATGACAGTCAGCTGTCCCTTAAAGCAATGCTACTGAACTTTTCACACTGCAGCAACTCCCCAAGAAGGCTGATTTGACATCAGTGTATCTAAAAATCAAACTGATGTGAAATCTTATTTTCTTTCTTTCTCTCTCAATCTCTGTCTTTTCTTCCATTTTTCTTCCTCTACTTGTGTTTCTTTGCTGAGTGAGAAATGGAGGACATTTAAATCACATTGTGTGTATTGATATGCAATTGCGAAAAAAACAAAACAAAAAAAAAAAAAAACACTTTTGACGTGCTCCATGTCAGCATTGGGACCCTGTAGGGCAGCAACTGCTCTTTGGATAAACATAATGAACAATTACAAGTTTTATGTTCCTCTTAAGATGCAAGAATATTGAATAAAAAGAGATTTTTACATATGCACGCTCTGTTTGATCATCCTTATGTCACCTTTACATATGCACACAGGAGCATCTTAATACATTACATTTGTTTATATACAAAGAAAAACGGCAAGGTGTTAGCTATCTGATGGAATTTTAAGTGTCTTAACAAGGAGCAGATATGTGTTTAAATGGGTCTCACAAGTGGGAAAAGCTACACAGTCAGACCAGTGTTCATTCCAGGCTGTACAGCTGAGCACTTCGACTGTAAAACTGGGCACTTTTAATCAGAGATATATGGGAACTGATTCATTTATGGGGCTCTGTATTAAAACAAATAAACTTAAGGTGTATATGTTTTTGTGTGTGTCTGTATTTGACGGCACACATTTTTATTAAGTTTAAACAAGATGGAGAAATGTGAGCCTTTAATATACAGAATGAAAAGCATGCAGGGGTGTGTTTATGTGTTTTAAAAGGAGAAGATATTAACTGGGCTTGGTTACTTTACATCATATGGACTGATCATGATCACTTATCTGTGGTTTTACTGTTTGAGTCACGCAGTAAAGACAAGTGTAGCTACTCAATCCTGCTTGTGTTTTGGCTGATGATGAAAAATTTAATGAACTGCGTGCATTTTAAAAGAGACAATTATGAAATGATTAATTAATTCAGGATGAAATTAGCAGGGTTCTGAAATTTAGATCATCTCCATTTATTTTTCATCACATCACTGTTGTCTTGTTTTACTTTCCTTTTTTGACAACCTCCTCCCATCTCTCATTCCCTTGCTAATGGCACTAAACATGCACTTCACAAAAATATACACACGCACAAAAAACAAACTCTAACATGATACTCACTAAATAAATCTCTCTGTTAGCCCTTCACTGAAAAAAAAACCCAGAAAACTCTTTAATGCATGCACAGCTATTCAGTGATGACACGAAACGCCCAATTATTGGCTACCAGCAAACAATTATTCACATTATTCGCTGGGTTATCATTCAGGACTGGCAATTAATGAAGACTCCAGCCAACCATGAAGCAGACATGATGGGCGCATCAAAACTGCACTCAGGGGTAGTGATGTGGTGAAATAGGGGGATGTTTGAGCATGTTGTCAACAGGCCTGAAATGTGGATTACAAATGACCAATACTGTTTTTACATCAGCCTGATGTCTGTGTTATTCATGGGGCAGAGTTTGATTGAATAATGTGCTTTCAAAAGAGGAAGAGAATGAAAGACTTATAAATGGAGCTTTTCTTTTTTATTTTCCCCCTGATTCAAGCACTTTCAGATATAGCTGATGCTTTTTTATCAGCCTGAATTGAGTTATAGATTAGCAATTAATCAGTTAATCTATAAACTGATTAGTAATCTTTCCTGCTTTGCAGTGTTATTGCTCTCATCCTTCCTCATGGCTCAAAGCTTTATACTGTGTGTGTCCCAGCTCCTTCATATCTTGTATTTTTTACCTTCTCTTTGAACCTCATCAAAAGACATAAGAGACATTTTGGTCCATCTGGCTGTTATTTATAAGGATCTACCCCCCATATCTCTTCATCACGTTGAAGGATTTCTGTCTTTGGACACTCCAGCTCTGCCATTTCCTTGCATTTCTTAACCATGTTCCTGGTTTGAATTAAATGCGTTTATGAGTGCAGTACTTTTTATCTTTCTGAATGTATCTGGACCCATTCAAATCAAAAAAGCTGTGCTGCTGTTTCAAAAGATTGTTACCTGGGAGGAGAAAAAAAATCACTAGTCTGGGTGATGCTGACATAAAAGCTGTCTGGAGCTTTGAAGCCTTTTGATAGCTAAAACCATGCACTAACACTTTGTTAGAGCTAAAAACTCAGATGGTGCTAGGCGCTAAATCCAAAGTAATATTTTAGGAAAAAACATGAAAATATCCATGTACATGTTTTAAGCTTACTCGTATCAACAAGGACACTTAAAAGCTGGCACAGCAGGACTGAAATAGACAAAGAGCACGGGTGAGTGTGACAACTTAGTCTTGAAATGCAATTCAAATAGCTTGAGCAGGACATGCAACTCGGCAGAAAAGTGATACGGAGAGACAGAGGACAAGAATGAAACATCACAGATAGTCGTCGTTATCTTGCTCCAGTCTTCCCAGCAGTAGAACAGATCAATACGGCAATACACAGCACGGCTGTGCAGTGGAGGAAATTCACAAAGCCTCTCATTACTAAACACGCAAGCCCACACATGCACTGTTCACACTCGCCTATGTAAACATTGTATTTTCGGTTTAGCTTACATGCTGCCAACACGCAGCTCTGCAGAACAAACATGCTTTGATTTTCCATATTAGAACTGTTTGACTGGGATTTGTTAGCTTTTGTTTAGAATAAATTTATATGGTTTGCTTTTGTGTGTGTGTCTGTGTTAGGGAAGAGCTACAGTAGATTTACAGATGACTAGAAAGTATTTATGGGATGAAGTGTGATGGAGCAAAGGTTAAGTCCATTATTTACCATCTGCATAGCAACCCTTTCTCATGCGCGTACAACGAACGCAGGCTCACATGCACACACACACGCAGCCGATCATGTCAAATCCCAATCTCCGAGAAAATAGGTCATAATTTTTTCCTGTTAACGAGTTTCTATTTTTGAATAATTATCTTGGAGTTAGGGTTTGAGGAGGGAATTGGGTCTTGATGTAATCCTTCATCCACACAGTTAATGCAAAGTTATTTCTTCTTAGACTGCTTTATGTGTCCTTTGTAGTATCTGTTTGAATGGTGGATTTTCCATGTTTGTCTCCCTGCAAGTTAGAGCAAAAGAAAATTATATTTTGTACCATCTTTTTTATTTTTTATTTTCATCATGGTTATTTTGTCATAGTTATGTTTATACACATGTTTTAATTGTGTTAGAATAAAAACATGTCAAGCACATCTGCCATTTTGGAGTCTTTCCAACAGCTCTTCATCTCTGGGGAGCATCTCAAAAAATCCCTCAACCCCAAAGATTTGACTTCACCATAACACCATAAGACTGCTGGTAGAACAAAGTGACACAGAGCTCAGTTTTTTTCCCTTCACACTTAATCAAATGAAGAGCAGGCTGTTTGTATAGATTCATTGTCTTTATTTCCTTGACGCGACACTTGATTCACCTAAAATGAAGTCAGCGACTCTCACGGGAAGCTAGAAAAGACTTAACAGCCACTCTGGGATCAGAAAATACAGCTGTGTGTAGCTGTGTGTTGTGTGTAATTTCCTTTCATATACACCGACAGCGAAACAACAGATGTTCTTCCGTGCTTTATAGCTAGTTTCCCCGAGAGAGTGCAGAGCCACCTGCTGGAGGAGTTGTGCTGCTGGTCCACCACAACCTTGGCTAACTGTGGAGGCATCCATCTGCTTCCTGTACCCACCGTCCCACTGTGAGACAACAAATTTAGATTACATACAATGGTGCTGTGACTCACTGATGAGCACTATCACTTCCTGCAAGTATTTTACTGAATGAACATTAACTTATGCTGGACTGGAAAATGCTCTTTTCTCAGCTCAGTCTTTATTTGTTACTTATTTTAAATGATGACACTACAAGTTAAATGAAAAGGGTTTTATTCCATTAAATTGAAGAAAGTGAAATTTATAAACTGAGGTGGAGACGTTCAGTTAGTGCTCGTCTTGGCTATGCTATAGTTTACTGCACATTTACGAGGAAAAATATATTTATCAAGACAACTGTGTCTTTTCTTTCTTTACATAATTCTTAGTGGGTTACAAATTGGAGGAAGTAAAGGTTAAAAGTAAGTAAAGATATCACTTTAAAGTTGAGACTTCATCAGAGAGATCATCTTTGTTCATAAACTAAACATTCCTGGATGATAACTGTTTGATAAAACACTAAATCATTACTGTAGCCTAAAGTCACCAGATTTCCTTCCAACAGAAGAACTACATTTAGCAGATAGTGGACAAGGGAGAGCCTTTTCATCAAGACAACAAATGGATGAAGATATATGTTCCATACCTTCTTCAGATGTTAGAATCACTCCTATGGAACACCAAGCAGAAGCCCATATAACTGTCAAGTAAATTTAGAGCAGACTTTTAAGATGTTGCTAGAGAAAATATCATTTAGGCACACCTTCAGTGATTAGTTTGTGTCTAATAAATTAGGTTACACTGTGTTGTCAGAGAGTGATGGTAAAGGGTACTTTTCACATGGCTGTAAAAAGCCCAGTACAGCCATAGAAACAAAACTTTGCAGAAAAATAAAAATCGAAATGGGATATTTGGTCTTTTTTTTTCCAATTAGTCACTATGTAGTTATGCTAATTATATCAGAATAAATATATTAAAGCAAAATACAATTTTTTTCAACATATGACAGAATCATGGTTTTTATTACATAAGATTTACTTTACAAAAAATAGTTGTCACCCCATATTTCCTAAATATTCCCTACCAAAATGTTTTTTTTAATAAGGCTTTTTTTTTTTGTACTTTGCTCAACAGACTCTGGGCCACTGGTGCAGTTTTCTTACAGTATTATACAGACACATGCAGCTGGTCCAATACAGCAGCCCTAAATACATTCATCTGGGCAAACTGAATAAAATATCCATTTTCCACCATAAATTAATAAGCACTTAACAAAAGTGAAATCTGAACACCCCCTTTGGCTTTATAACTGAATTAAATGAAGTTTGATCTTTCAATAGTGGTGAACAATAAAGATGGCTGCACGCGGTCTCAGAAATCACTACATTTTATTCTGTCCAGGATGGGGCCAGAGAAATGTATCACATTAAGCTGGAACAATGGTGTGAGGATTTGTGTGTGTGTGTGTATGTGTTTCCATGCTGTGCTGCTCTCCTTTACAAAGGAACTAAGTCCTACTGTGCAATCATGCTCAGTGAAGCCCATCCCACCCCCTGCAGACACCCAACAAACACACTTGTGCACAAGCACACGTTCAGTATATACCTTCTTGTAGATGGTGAGTTGCACGGCTTCACACAGCCCAAAGAACAGAGGGCTATAGCAAGAGTGTTTCAGTTTTCCCAGTGCTCTCAGTAAAGGAACTGATCGAAGCAGTTTCCCAGTGGCATTAAAGATGCATTAGTCTCTGCCTTTCATGTACGTGCTGATTTGTGTTTTGTGTAAGACGTCCTGGGGATATTTTTTAAACATAGAGCCCACCATTTTTTATCTTCATCTTTTAATTAAGAAGGCGAATCAGGTCTGCTAGAAAGAAATCTAATCTTTATTAAATGGAATTTCTGGGACACTGGCCTGCTCCGGGGTTGGTTACGAAACATCCTGCAAAGAGACACCACAAACCTGCAGCCCACAACCTATTATTTCTCATCAATTATGCAGCACCAAGAGAAAGGACAACACTAAAAGAATGCAAGACAATGAGGTCTTTGGTCCCTGATTATCTTTTCCACTACTCACCTGTTATGTGTCATTTTCTTAGAAAGATATAAAAGCAGGCTTGCATCACTGAAAGAAGCCCTTTGTGCACCCTGTCAATCAGCTATCACCAGCTCAAGCACAGTTTCTGGATCCAGAGCTTGTGTAAAGACATGGCAATCAGTCATTTTTTGACAACTGTCTGTGGTAAGGTGGGGTGTGGGGGGTGCTTTGTGCCTGCAAAGTCTTTACTAGCTCACTAGCTAAAGGTGATTCCCAAGTGGACTGCTGTGGCCACCTCTGGATGTTTTTTTTTTCCTCACAGGTTGGTCTGCTGCTGTTCGATTATCCCTCTATCTGTAATTAAAGGCAGCCAAGGGGAACGGAGATGGAGTGAGAGGGGAGAATAGCTCAGGATAGCTGTCCATTTTTTTACTAGAGGGTGGCTGACAGAAAAGATCTAAGCCCCTCCGTAGCTTGGGGGTAACTGTAATTAGACCATTACAATGCAGTTTTTGCCAACTGTTCTTCAAATGCAAGCCATAAGCCACAAAATTCCCTGACTTTCTCCCCGTCCCTGTTTCCTGGGTTTTTAAGCTACATCCCACTGCTTCTGTTGGGTGGGAGGTAAGGGGGGGGGGGGGGGGGTCTTTTTTGACCATATAACTAATGACATCTATTTTCTCTGGAGAAGTCATTTTGCCAGGAGTGAATCATAAGTCCCTTCCAATGAGACCAGAAACTGACACCTGAGTCTTTATGTCTATGTGTGTGTGCGTGTGTTTGTGTGTTGGCAAATGTACAAAAACAAGATGGTACTCAACAATTCCATCCTGCCAGCACACACTAACCCTGTAATATCACACACTGTGAGCACATCCTGTTCACACTCATAAATCTCAAATCTCTCTGCAGTTTTTTTTTTTTACATTTTCCTTCTGGTTTTGTGAGTATAACCCTAGTGCAGCGTCTGTGAGCCTTTGCTGGCTCGTATTGGACAAGATTGGAACCTGTCGCAGTAATGGGGGTCTATGACCCAGTGGGGCTATTGGTGCGTGTGACTGTAGGTGTGTAAGAGTGCATATACACACATCTATGTGCACTGATGAATGAGGGAACAAATCTTCCACTAGAGTCTCAAGGGCATGGCTGGGCTGCCATAAACATGCAGTCTTGGTTATCAGTCAGACAGCAAATATTGATTATTTAAATTGGCTATGGAACTACAATCATAAATATACATTGATTACATAGCTTTGGGTTAAGACCCTTCGATTTTGTTATAGACTATTTTTTTTCCCTTTCTGCTGAACACTGAGAACATTTTCAAAACAGTCTGCAGTACTTTTACATGAAGGTTTTTTAAAAAATGGGCAGGTCTTAAAGGCACAAGCAGAAATTAGGGAATGACAGACAATAGTTCAGCATCCGCTAGCAAGTTGAAAAGCAAAACCGGACCACAAAGTACCTATGCAACAGATGCCCGCAGCTACAGAACACAGTGCTGGAAGAACAAGGTAGTCCTAAAACAAATTAATCTAAAGCGTTAGCTGTTCCACTGGCCTGTGGCAAGTGCTTCGGCGGGCTCTGGTAAGCTGTGGTGACTCACAGCAGCCACTGCAAGTTGACAATTGACTTTGAGCTGGATGTCTGTCACCTGAGGAGGATTAGCAGGTAAATAATAAAGTCTGGTGTTACTTTCACACCCCTCTACAGTACAAACTTGTCATATTGCAGGGATATTTCTCTGAAAAAGCCTGACAGATTGAAACTAGACAATCTACATCAGATAAAACATTCACATTCGTACATCTGCTGTTGGATGCTGTTTCTACGCCTGCAAGGCGAGGACCTGCTTTTTTTCCATCTACAGGCTATGATGTTTTTCTTGTGATACAGAGAAGCAGAAAGTTTACCTTAAACTAGAGTGGAAAAAAATCTGGTTTATCCTGTAAGAGGTATTTTGAGTGATTTTTGACTCATAAAATTCAGATTTTTAAAAATATTTAAAACATACAAACAACTGTACAGGCCTACATAGTTTCCCTTCACAATTCATTGATTTTCTATGAACTACATGTAATGAAGTATGAACATTTTAAAGCATAAACAGAAAATAAAATGTCATAACAAAAGTTTGTATTTATGCAGGAGTTTAGTTGCAAAGCAAACCATGTGTCCTGATCTCCTGCAAGTTTGTTCGTAACTCTTCGTAGGCTGACTGTTTAGTGTCAAGTATGCTGTGATCTGTCCTCTTTTGTTTTCTAGAGACGTAGCTCAGGACTCATGTCACCACACAGTCAATACTAAAAAGATAGTTCCCTATTAATAAACTTGCACTGTTACTGTAGATTCCAACAATCTGGAACGCAGGCAAGTTGCCTAAATGGTTGTAAAATCAATAGAAATGAACGATGGAGGCTAAACATGGAGATGGAAACAAAAAAGCATCAAGCGATGCATCTTTTCTTCGATCTATTTCTCCTTCTCTCCTTCCTTACCATCTTTTATTATGCTCATCCCTGCTGTGAGCTTTCTGTGTGTTCAAACGTGTGAGGATGAACCTGCAGGCAGGTGTGGTTTACAGTCTTCAGCCAATGGGAGCAGAGACCTGTAACCCTGACAGACAGCCAGACACAGCCAGGATGTTAATCTCTGTATCGATGTTACAAATCTTCATTCATTTGTCTTAGAATATCAGATTGAGATATTTGTGAAAACATGTATAAGTTATGTTTAACCAGGGATGCACATGTAAACACAGTGATGTCCTCTGATTCTCTGATCATTTGATCATTAAACCCAACTGTGACATTTATTGATTGATTTTTTTTTCAAGCATAGCTTTTTTGTTTGTCTTCTTCTTTCTGGTCCCTTTTTGTGTCAGAATTTGCTACAAATTCATTTTTATGATTTCATTCCTAACTATCTAATATTCCCACATCATAAAGCAGGAACTCTTTAGTGTTCTCCAACCCACATAGTCATTTCCTAGTAATTTTACCCGCAGTTGTGCTACAGTCCATTGACTGAAAACAAAACGCAAGTCACCCCAGAGTGGACCTAATCTACCCCATAGACCCCATATTTCACAAGATTATAAACCTCTATCCTTTCCAAATCCAATGCTCTATCACAGTGTCTGCAAAATATACAACACATAATTAACTGTGGTCTACCTCTGGTTATTTAATACCCCGTTTCTTCTCATAGTCTGTTCACTCCCCTCTCTGGAAAAGCCTTCAGGGTATAGATGGGTCATGTATACTGCTGCCAACGGAATTTTCTTACAACAGTCAGCACTCTTTGTGAGATGAACTGCATTTTACCTCTTGCCTCTTGTCTCTGCATTTGCCTGAAGGAGGTTTGTACTTTTCTCCCTTGCTTCTTCTACCGGCTGCACAGAAGTGATGATCACTTTGACGTTGCCGTGCCTCTTTCGCTGTGGGTGTAAATAATCAGATTTATGACAAGAAACCAGCAATAAAAAGGGGGTGAGAATTGAATTTTTGAACTCGCCTTGTTTGTCTGATACGGATCCTCTTCAGCAGATAAAACAGCTTGTCTTCGCTCCTCTCATGAAAAGAAACTGAATTAATAATTTGCGACAGAGAAAATCAGAGATTAAAAAAGATTCAGTGACTGGCAAAGGGACTCACGCAGAGTGCCAAAATGTGTTCATGCAATCTTTGCAAGATTTGCTGCTCAGGCTGAAAGAGTGAAACGATTTTTTTCATTGTGACAAAACAAACCTTTAGTGAGAATACATATTGTTGCTTTGAAGCAATAATAATGATATTGATAATGCTACTACTACTAATAATAATAATAATGATAATGATAATGATAATGATAATAATAATACTAATGATAATAATGATGATGATAATTAATAAAGCAAGTAAAAAAAAGACCACTTTCCATTTGAGAAAATTCAACTATAACTAAGTTGAATTATATGTTAAATAGGATTTAACCAGATAACACAAGTGCACACTTAGGCAAGTATGTGTTTCTCAATAATGATTATGCCATAAGAAACCAAATTTAATACAACTTAAAACATTGTTAAACATTAAACTACTTTATAAAGTCAGAAACTGAAGGGAAACAGACATTTTAAAGGGTGACAGTGATGTTTGCGAATAAAAAATAAAAAATTTAAATCCTCCAGTTTCTGTTGTAAGGGCATCATTTTTCCCTAAACTTTAAAGCCAGTTTTAGCTTCTCCATGTTAGATCTACCTATAAAGTAATCTGTATCATTGGGTGATTCCTGTCAAAAAAGACTTTCTTCATCATTTTCATTCAAATTAAGGTATTGAACATGATAATAAATTAGTTCCCCGGAGCTTGACAGAGCAGGACGCATGGTGGATTCAGCCTCAAGACAATCTTGAATAGAAACGGCGGCAGAGAGCTTGATCTCGCTTTATGCGCTTTTAATTACACACGGCTGGCTGGACTCCAATCCCCTGAGAGTTGAGGTGAAGCACTCATCAAGACAGGAGGGATGGGAAGAATGAGATGGAGGTGGGAGGATCACAAGCACCTCAGAGGGTTAATTCACATTTACAAGCTGTTCTGCCGGCTGCCGATCATTTGTCAGGATTTTGAGTGATATATAGTAAAAACAACTATCGAGTCAGTGTAGATTCCCAGCAAATAGCTACCAACAGACTTATAAATCTGACTCTCCACCCTATTTCCATTCAGAATGACCTCATATGTTTTATAGCCAACATGTCGCTTAGCTTTCTGAAGAAAGAGAAATTTGATGATTATTTTTGTTTTTTGTCCTGATAAAATCTGTCAGTGTTTCCTCTTTGTGATCAACTCAGATGGGTAGTTAGTGTTTTAAGAAATTTGGGAGGACATTTTAGCTGCAATTGATTTATCCAAAAGACAACAATCATCTGTGTAAAATAAGGGATTAGGCTCCCGCTAGTGCATGTTTCCCACCAGTACTGACATCTTGCTACACTACTGTTAGCCTGAACATGCTCACCCATGCACACACACTGACAAGCGGTTAAGTCATGCTTTATTTATATTGCCCAATATCACAAATTTGCCTCAGGAGGCTTTCAGCGCTACCACTCTCACAGTTTTTCTTCCACGCAGTTACTCTCTTGGACTAGTCCACGCACATTCCAACAGTTCAGAGCTCTCTGAACAGCTCAAGCCGAGGGAATAAGACTCTCTCACACAGGGAGACCTTTTATGTATCAGAAGACACTTCATTCACATGATTTTCACCTCCCGGAACTGTACTTAACTGCAAAATGAATGGTGCAACCTCCAGGCAATGTCAAGGTGAAGGATGTGTGTCACTGCCTCCCTGGCAAGCTTTTGGTTGCTCTGCCTCTCTTCAGTTAATGACTGGAGCGTGCAGAGTGTTGCCTCAGCCAGGCCCAGCCAGATGAGCCCTCAGGAGACGGTCAGACTGTAATCAAAGGCAATCATCAGCTCTCTCGTTGGATTTCTGCTGCTCTGGTCTGAACAGCATGGTCCCAGACCTGTCATTTAGGCTGCAGGCTGGCGTTTGGTGAAAAACTATGATGAGGTACTGACTTGTAATAGGATACATACAATTGAGACTTTTTTATGTGCATAATGTTTAAGCTATATTGCAAAGCTACATTTGCTAATAAGATCAAAGACATAAAAATATCTTGGTGAAAATGTTAGGTTTACAGTACCTAATAAAATATATGTTTATTAAAAAAGCTGTTTCTTTCTGATTAGTACATAGTAATTACATATCCAAAATATTATTGAAATCTTTAAAGTAGCTGTTGAATCTGCTGTGTTATAAACCAGTTTGGTTTAGTTATCCACACCAGATAGTTTAGCTTAAATGGATCAGTACTGTTACACTGCATGCAAATGGCCTCCCTGCACCATTTGAAAATGACTTAAAATGCTATGATGTAATGTAGTGTCAGTGACATACCTGCAACACACTCTATTTGCAAAAGAATTGTGATGCTTAAAAAGGAGCAATGGAGTAATGATCACTCAAGAAGGAGGAGGGGGCATGATGTATAATAGTTGTATGCTTTTACTTTCAAATCATCTATGTCACTATTTTCTCAGTCAAAGAACATCCATGTTGCAGCATGTCAGTGTATGCAGTTAAGCAATATGTCCTCCCACCGATCAGCTGTGATTGACAGTTTTCCTGGCTGAATCATAAAATACACACTAGGAGAGCATGACAAAGCTCCTATAAAACTGGCTGAGCAGTCGTGGGATATGATCGACAGTTCGCGTTTTATGTAGTAAAACATTTGCTCTTGTGTAAGTTTGTTTTGAATAATAAGTTTTTGCTTGCCTCTCAGTGTTCTGACTGCTATCTACTACAGATAAGACTCTTGCCATCAGGAGTTACTTCATACAGTTTCAGCCCCAAAGGTAATTCATTTGGTACATTTGGAAAAGTCAACAATTGTTGTCATTATTTTGTTTCTTTTAAACAAAGCCCCCTAAAAAGAGTATGAACAAGTCTTGTTGTATAATACTAATTTTAATCCAGATTTATTTCAGAAGCTGCTTTGGAGTTTGTTACATAATGTAGTGAAGGTTTTTCTTTTAAACATCATATCTGTATATCAGTACTCACTGAGTCTGAGTAATAAACCTGTACCATCTTCAGCCACTTATCTGGGGACGCAGGGGCTGCAGCCTAAGAAGGATAGCCCAGAAGGAAAGCAGCGGTTCTACCCTGAGTCCCTCCTGGATGACCAAGTTTCTTATCCTATTTCCCCTTCCTTTATGTCCTTATCCCTCTTTGCTATTTCTCTCCCTGTCGTCCTCTTTCCTGTTCCGCGAGTGAACTAATTTCTAATTTACATGTTACCGAGAGAGGTTACTCAGTCAACAAGGTGAATTCATAATAGGGATCATCCATGCATTGTCAGAGAGCTGAGTGGTAAGGATCCGTCCAATCCAAGTGAGTCAGAGCTGGGCCATGATCAGCTTAGGGGTTGTCTATTCCATACTACAATACGAAGTGAGAGTGGTCCATGCAGTTTAAGTGGGTTAGGACTGGTTGCTATGTGGAGTAGAAAGTCTGTGTGCAGCTTGTGATATGTTAGATCTTTTCTAAAATAAGGTATTTTAGAAGGTCTCTAAGCCATAACTTAAATGTTGGGGGCATTTCTCCTTCCACTTAAGGAGCATAAGTCTTCTCACTAGGAAGGTTGAAATGGGATGACGTACTTTGTCCAGTGACTGAGCTGAGCAACATGTGGGATGACTCCAAAAACAGAAGAGGTAGGAGAGGGTTCAGTTGTTACTTTTAGACTATCTAAGACAAATGTATATACTGATTGCCAATAATCCCTCAGCTTTATACAGGACTAGAACAGAGTTGCTGGTACTTGGCTGCATCTATCGCAGGTAGGGTTGAAGTTTGGTTTGATCTGAGCCATCTTGGCTTTAGACCAGTGGAAACAATGAAGATTTTTTAATGGGATGATATTGGGTCTTGTACAGACAGAAGAGGAGTGGATCTTATTTAAGGTCTTTTCCCAGGTGTCGTCCAACATCTGTTCTCCTCCTAAATCAACCTCCCACTGGTATCTCAGCTGAGTCAGTGACCCTTGGTTTGGCAGCAATGACTGTCAAACTTTTGGACTAACTAATTAAAAGATGCAAATGTATTATCAATATATAGGTCTTTAAAAATTGTAAATTCCTCTATCAGCAGGGCTTTATGAGTGACAGGGTCTCAGCTGTGAGAGCCGTTGGCTCAATACTCTGACCTGTTTCAGGAATGCGAGAGACAGGGAGGTGCAGGAGCTCGAGACTTTCAGGCCTGATGTGGAGATTGTGCTGGAGAACTTGTATTTCTGTAAACTGCTAGCCTTTAACTTGGATCAGTTGGCTCCAACCATTCAGAGAACCCCTGAAGTGTTTTTTCTCCTGTTTTTTGTAGAGATTCACTGCGCGAAGAAGGATTTTAAGAGTCCACTTCATTCCAGCTTCCAGTAACTAATACTGATGAATAAGAATGTCTGCCATAAACTCAGAGCAATTGATTTGAGAGTAAATATTTCTAGATCTCAGTTGTTGACACAACCAGCTAAGTAGATTGAAATGATCTCACTCAATGTACTTTGTATGGTTAAATATTGACGTTTGACTAAAATGTACAAGGTCGAAGAATTTATGTATCTCAATGCTGCTTTGAAAAGACAGTTTTAAACACAACTGTAACTACACATGACATAAAAAGGCAACTATCAGTTTGTTTTGCTTGGGGTCAGCATGGCACTGTGTGGAATGTATTGGATGTTTGATATTCTATCAAATTCAATTCATTGATTTAAAAAAAAAAAAGAGTGGAGTAAGTAATATCAGTCTGAACTTGCTGACTTTATGCTGAAGCCCATAAGCAAGTTGACCTTCTGGTGGAGCTGTCACCCTTCGCTCTGTGTAAAAGAAAAAAAGCCCCACGCAGCTTGACATGGTGGACCCATGCGTCGTGACTTCTCAACCCCCCAGGCTAAATCTAATGGAAGTTCTGCTTTTTCCAGCTCGGTTGTCTTTCTTCATCAACGCACCGCGACTCCCACATTGCCTTCAGCACAGACACTAATATGGAGTACAGAATGGTTGCTCATTTAATTTACCAGCCAAGTTTGCTGGTGCCACTCAAAGAGAACACGAGTGCATCTTTGTAAATAAGAGTCTGATTTAGTGGCTTGATAGGAAGAAAAAAAAGTAATAACCCCTGCTTTTATAGCTGCACCATGTCAGTTCTGCCTCAGCAGCTGTAAGTTTGAACAAAGCAGCATGGAGGAATAATGTATGAGAGAAAAATCTTGGACTGTTTGTCTCTAACCCTCAGTTCTACGTGCTCTGTGGCCAAGTCTGGTTGTCTGCTTTCTACTGTGGTCTTTCATCACGTTCACTCCCTACTGTGGCATGACTACTTGTCTAGAATCTACATGTGTGTGCATGTGTGTGTTTATGTACATGTAACACCAAAACTTTACTGCCATCTAGTGGCAGAGTCTGCCTGTTCAGCAGGGTCAATGAGATTACATCTAAGATCAAGTATAAACAATGACATATATGGAAAAATGGAGGTGTGGAGTGTTTTCTTCTGATACAGTTGGTGTGTGCATGTGTGTCTGTTGGGGGGGGCTTGTAGAGACTGGAAACTCATTAATGCAAGTCTATATTAGTGAAGCAGGTCATTTAAGTCAATGAGCAAGTGCTAATTCTTCTCCAGGTCGGTGCACCACTACTCGTCTCATATTTGCATGTAAATTGCTATAAATGTGATGTTGCTGCTACATTCCTTAAATACCACTAGCTTAAAATTCATGAATTCTTTAGAATTTTGAGACACGGTTCAGCTGTTGGGGGAAAAAAAATCCTTTCCTGCTTAAAAAAGAAAAAAAACACCTCCAGGTGTGCATATGCATAAGCATTGGTCTTGAGACTGTATGATTTCCTCCTCAATATCTCTGTGAAAAACCCAGAAGTTTCTCTTCTGTTTATCCCTTTGTGAATGTGTTTGTGTCATACACTTTTTGCACAGCTTTACTATACCTCAAATAGTTCAAGGAGATTTTATCTGTACATGTATTGCATGTCTGGTAACAGTGATGGGCATTGTGCAGCAATCAGCTCTGAAAGAGGGTAAATTGCAAACTAAGTTAGTCCAAGTTAACCAGTATCTTCTTACCATCAGCTAAACCAACATACTAAAAGATGCGGACATGCATGTTGTAACACATCAGACTCTTCGGGGAAAAAATGTACACATGCTTTTATTTGCACACATGCTCTCCGATACAGCCATCTACTGCTTTCATCTGAACAGACTAAAGGCAAGTACTCTTGTTCAGAGTTAATTTGTGTCTGCTGGTTGATTGTTTGCCTCAGGAGGAACACGGATGGCGCTAGAAGTAATTGAATGGCCTATTTACATTCCGCTAATTGATTTTGAGGGTTTTGATGAGCTTTTTTTTCTCCTCCTTCTTTGTGGTTCTGTGAGTGGAGAGGGTGGATATGGGGGTACAGGATTTTTTTTTCCAACCAATGAAGACCTAAATTTTTTGTCTCAGTCCCATTTTAGGGGCATGTATACTAATAGGCACAAAATGATTAATTTAAACAGAAATAATTTAGTTTTAGGTTGAAGGCATGACTTAGGATTTAGGTAAGGCTACAGTGTTAAACGTTTGAGTATTTAAATGCAAAAGATTGATATAAGTCATACCATTGTTGTCCTGAGTCAGAAGTGCACACTGAGAGATTAATGTTAACATTAATGTTAACACACAATTAAATAATCTAGCATTAAAAATATAAACTCGATAAAAAATGACAGAAACTGACAGTTGTAAATGTAGAATCATTTTCTTGATGGACTCCTCAGGAAATGATTATTTGACACCTTCTTTCTAATGACCATTTCAGAGCAAGTTCTGAAAAAATAAGAAAAAAGTGAACACATTTTCACATATCTTACGGGTTTTGTAAATAATAAGCCATCACATTAGTGGGTAGTTTGCAGTTTAACTGTATCTTCATATAGGCTAGCCTGCATGCATAAAAAAGCATCTCTGCAACAGATCTGATGAAGGCCCCCTTTGATGTCCCTCTATCTCCTCGCTCAGTTTGCACCCATGCAAAACAAAGTAGAGCTCACTTCTGATAATGTACATTCCTGTGCTGTTCAATTTTTTTGTTCATCAGGATCAAAAGAAAAATATTTTTCCCCTTGTTTAATCATATTTACATAAGCATGACAGAGGGTTATCTAGCTGCAGTAGAGCTGACCTTGTACAGATTAAAAGCCAGAATCAGGGGCTCAGAAGCATTCGAATTCCCAACTTCATACACAGGAAATGTAACGTCTACCCACTTGTAAAAAGAATGTTGAGCACATTTTCTCAGTGTTTCTTCATCTGTATGTGTATACACTACTAAAGCTGCATGTTTATATAGTTTGGGTCACACTGCACATCCTTGAGATTCTCTGTATGCATTTATTGTCACTCCAATGTGTGTGTTTATATTAACCTTTTCCTGTGTTTTCTTCTCTAAATGTTGTGACAACATGTTTAAACAGGATGTAGGTCAGCTACAATCTTAGTTTACCAAAGAGATACACAGGTTGGGCTGAGTGTGACTGGCCTGGTGTCAGTGTATTTATACCGTTTATACAAAGCTTTGTGTGTAAAAATCCTGATTTAACAAATGAAGTTGTCGTAAATTCCTTTTTATTGCCTTCAATTTAACAAAAATGGAAATGTAGAAGCAAACACAAGCTCAGCAAGTGGAGTCCATAATGTGTGGTTGTACAGTATGTTTATTGAAGGTGCGCATCTGCTCAAGTTCTGCTCCACAGTATTTTGAGTTTCCACTGCCTTGTGTACTGGTATGATCTGTTTCTTATTTGCCATCATGTCATATTCTGCTCACCATCACCCTCATCCCTGGAAGAGTGATGCATGTTATGCGGTTCTGTCAGCAAGACTGTTATGGTAAATCGTGTCCTGGAGGCTGAATGTGGGATGAAGGGAATTTTTGCTCTGGTAACTCTCCAGTCCAACATCTATCCTCTTCTGTCCTTCAATTCCTCTGTTGCTCTCCCATTTCTCTTTTTTCCTCTCTCATAACCTCAGGGAGTTGTCATGAGCAGTTTTTCAAAGTGATTTTTTTTTTTGCCCTCTTCTTCTTTTGGTCACTTTCTCCTTCACTTGAATTAAAACTGAAAAAAAAAAACTCCTGACTGAGTCATTCCAATAATTGTTGCTTTAGCTGTATCAGGTTACTCCTTTCTCTTGACTCCTTTTTCACTTTTCTCCTCATAGTGTGGTAACTGGGCCACTTTTAAATTAGAGCATTTAAGTGAAAGGAGAAAAAAACAAGTGACCTCAGAGAGGGATGTAAAACCTGTGTGGCCTTGTAATTTTCTGCTCTGTTTTTATGTTTGCAAATGTGACGAGACCACCAGACCTAATGTCCCTCCCTGTTGCAGCTACTGTGGTCACTTTGTAAATGTGTACATGTATGTCGCGCATGTCTTTTTTGAGCATGCCAACCTTTTCATAACTGAATAAGAGTCAACAAAAAAATACTGTACTTTAAAGCATGTGTACGAACAAAAGAAGCTGACAGAGGAAAAGGGAGTGTACAACCAAAGCAAGGACAGATCTGGACAGAACTCCAAAACTTCTAGAGACATTTTGATTAAAAGGGGGAGAAGGAGAAAGACTCAAGGAGTGAACGGGATGCAATCCCTCCTTTTGCCTGAATGGGGGTTAGACTATCCTATAGCGTTCTCGTTTCCCTCCTCCTTTCCTCATCCCATGTGAGCAGCAGCCCGATGACTGGACCTCTCTGTGTCTCCACTCTGCTTATGCTTTGCTGCGCTTAGGCAGACATGCATTGTTCTCCACTGTACACTACTTGTTGCTCCCATTCTGGAACAGTTAGTCTGTGTTAGCTCTACAGACAGACTGACTGCAGAAGACTTTGGCAGAGCCTTGCGGTGAGTACTGACATTTTAATTTTGGGGCTTTTGTTAGGGGAGAAGAATTGTCTCATTCATTTGTTTACACCGTCAGAGCTTTAATGTCTCTGAGTTCGTAAATGTTGTGGTGATCTGTGTAGCGCGACATCTTTAAACAAGACAATGAAGTTGGCACACAGAAACAAGGACATAGAGAAACTTTTGTGTTGAGTAAGTTTTGTGAACGATCTGCTCTGGTAGTAAGTGGCTTTGTAGCGCCTCGTGTTTCTGACTAAATAGCTCCCTTTTTTGCTGACTCACTCTATTAATTTAATTCATATGGCTCCACACTGTGGGGGGTGTGTAGACTACATGTGTTTGCTATTGTGTTGAATTTCTGGTGTGATTTTCAGCAATTTAACTATTTATTCTCTTCCATATGACTTTATTTGACAATTAAAATGACATTATTTGCCTTGTTACTAGTAAGAAATAAGCCAAAAGAGAATTAAACGCAGAGATGTTCCCAGCATACTGTTGTTTATCACTGTTACTTATTGATTTCTTTTCTTCTTCTAAATGAACAAGAACAATCACCTCATGTCTTGCTTTGAATCCATTTAAAGGAGTCAGTTTAATAACACAAAATTTCCTAAATGATGTTGCTTACTGATTTTCTTTGTTGCTACGGCAGCGCGCAATGCTGACAGACACGCATATACAATAGGGCCTTGTGAGCTAAAAGGACTTCATTGTTTGTACACATAATTGTTTATGTGTATGTGTCTAGAAGCTTTACCCAAATGGTCTTGGACAATGAAGTCTGTCACCTCTCTTGAGTCATTCTCTCAGTGTTTTCCTGCCCAATTCCTCCCCTTCACATCTGGATCTCCCCACCAGCTGAGAGCGGATAAAGGGAGGGGGGAGGTGTGGATAGGGGTTAAGGGAGAACGATGGAAATTGGAGGAAGTGGAGATTTTCTTAGCCCCAAGTTCCCTTGATGGACTTCCCTCTGTGCAGGAGAAGCATACTTACAATGTCATTGTGATTGCACAGTTTAAGAGAGGAAACACAAATACTCCACACACCCCACACGTACACACACAACACAACCCTTTCACATGCTCGCAAAGAAGTTTTCAGCTCACACATGTGCTGTTGTACCCACTGAAAAATATATCCATATGCAATCCACATGCAAGTGACTGTGAAGCCAGTGAATAAAGTGCTGCTTCTCCGTGGACAGCTTTGGCCTCAGTGTGTGTCAAAATTTCAATGGGAATTTTAGAACAAGGCCTTAACTGTCAAAGCAGGTCTTGTTCTCTGTCAGTCTCTTTTCTCTGCTCCTTTCCAGTTCATCAGTCCATTGCTGGATCCTGATGAGACTCTGAAGCTATGATTAAAAACTCTTCTTTAAAGCAATTCAGATGGCTTGGATTAGATTTCTATTTTTTTTCTCATATTTTTTTTGTTGTTGTTTTTTAAACTGTGCATAACAAGTACAGCTACAGTCCTCTGTGAGCACTGGCCAAGCGCTCATGAATGTTTATACATAGCAGGGCAGAGCCAAATACCACAGCAGCAGGTGTAGGATGACATCATTCATGCCAAGCAATTCGCAAGGCTGTTTGGATGCATGTGTGTAATTATTTAAAGGGACAAATGTCTCCCTTACATGTGCTTAAATTGTCGTTCAGCTCATGCGGTATGCAGAGTTTATGTGCTGACTGATTGAGCCATGGATTAAACAGAAGCATTCAGTTCTTCCACAGTCTCCCAGGAATCATTTGACTGTGCAGTTCCTGCCGTATGTGCATGTGTGATTCAGCCATTTTCCCCCGTCTGTGCAGCTGGTTTGTGTCTGCTTGTAACGCCACTTTTCAGTTTATGTCTGGCTGTTAGCTAAGCGTTCATCTTTGTGCAAATGGGAAAATGGATGATGTTAGCGCGCAGGTGGCGGGAGTCCGACCAAGGTCACAGCTGAGGTCTTTTACAGTGTGATTTGCTTCTTTTTGTGACTTGACAGTTGCAATAGTCCTCTTGCATTTCCTGTTAAATCAATCATTTTTAATATTTAGTTGCATTTATAAAAGATTTCATGGGCTTTGAAATGGTCAATGCCAGAGCTACTCAATTCTGTCTTATGATAGCTGCAGTCTTGCAAGTCACAGTATAAAATGAGAACTTCATAGCTTGTTGGATTTATTTAATTTTGAATCAAGTGCAAAGAAACACTGAAACACTAAAAGATAGAACCTCTGTCTATGAATCGTTCTTATGGAAGCCCAGTTAGCATGTCTTGCACCACATCACAATGTCGCCAAGTACACTAAAAGCTACTGCCAATGAAGTTGTGTCATTTGGCACAACAAGCATTGTACAGTTCTCTACTGTTTGCGTGCCAGCCAACAAATCAGAACAGTGAAATGGGTTCAGCTGGCTCAGAAAGCTCTGGATTGTTTTGGTACTGATGATAACATTCACTAAAGAGTATTGTTGATACATTGTGTCTAACAATGAATGTCTCAGTCTTAGCAAGAATTAGGCAGTGAGTGGCAGGGAAGAAAACGACAGCAGTTGGATAAAATGGATGTAAATAAATGCAAGGAGTGGAATAACCAAAACATTGCATGTACCGAAAGGTTATTTATGCATAAATATAAACAATATATTTGATTTGGGAGATGATTAGTTACAACAAACTAATGATATTTCAGATTAACTAAATGATTGTGCATTTGCATCCGTAGGTCTAGTTTCTGCCTTGTTGTACAGATTAATAATGTCAATCTTTATCTTTATTTTTGTATGAAAATGATGGTCTATCGTTTAACCATCATTGGAAGTGGAGCACAGTGATTATCAGTAGAACCAGATTAAAACTTTGGATTTGGGACATGGATTGGTCAGAGTATGGATGGGTCATGGATGGGTCAGAGTATGTTATGTTACACCCATCTGGTCTATTTATTTCATGAGGGCTTTTCATGTCTTCGTGAAGCACGTTAAGCTTTGTGAGCACACATTGAACACACATGCAGACTCCAAATAGGTTTTTTTTTCTCATCCTTTCTCTTTCTCTGTTCGTCTACCCTCCTTTTTTATTAGGACAGATGCGTTCTCATAACTTCACCACAAGCCTGTATGTCTCAAGTTTGATGCCTGACTTGCTCTTTTTTCATGTTTCTGCCTCGCATTCCCATTTCCATTGTCTCGACTTTGACAAAATCACTTCACACACCGCATGACAGATTACAGAATCTGGGAATAGATTGTGGCCAGTAAGGATGTGATGATGGGAGCCTGTTCTCAAAGATGTATATCTTTATATGCTTCACGTATTCCAACCTTATTCCATTTATCACTCATTTGAGGTATTCCTGAAGCATATTTATATCTCTGCTCCAGGTATGTTCATAGTTTTGACAGGAACATTGATATCTCATTTGCCAAAACTAGCATAGCTTCTTGGGTTGGAAATAAATGTTAATGTAATCTGCTTCCTGATTGGCAGCTTATATGAAAATGTCAGCCATCTGTCAGTTTGGGTGAATGCAAAAGAAATTGGACATTTATAAATGCTGCTGTGGGCACAATGATGATGACAAATCAAGTTTAGTTTTTTTTTCTTTATTTATTTGCAATTGCTATCTATGTATGGATGAAGTGGGCAGTCCACAAATGATCAGCCGCCTGCACAAAGGCTGTCAATTCTACAACAGGATTACTTTTGTTTTCAGCTTTACTTTAAACGGTTTCTGGATTCAAGTTTGATTTCTGCTATTTACTTTTTATCAATCATATCATATCAAATAAAATTTTATTCTTATTTTTACCATCTTCACATTCTTTCAGAAATAGCTGGATTTATATGTACTTCTAAATTGATGAAAGAGCCAAAAACAGTATGACAGTTTCAAGGCATATGAATGCAAATCTTTGTTTCAAGTATTTATAACATCTTGAAATAATTTTTTAAACTCTGATGTATAAAATCAGCCATATTATGACCATATACCATTAAGTTGCTTTGGAGTTTTGAATGTTTGGAGTTTTCAGGATGTCTTTTTGATACCCTTAACTACCTACTGCTTCTGTCATTGCATGATACACTATGTACTCAGTGGTTCTACTGATATTATAATAGCTATATTTTAAGCTTAATTTAATCTATTTTGAAACAAGCTGGAAAATTAGGTATAAAGCTCCAGGTTAGCTCCAAGGTTTTCTAAGCATGTCACATTGAGATGAGAAGATTGTAGCCATTATTGGTGAGGAAAAAGAAAGAACATCCCCTGATTAGAGCTCCACTCTGTGTGAACACAAAGAGTTCTGATTACTGCTGGCACTGTCACCCCACTTCCCAGGATTCCTTGCAAGGACTGGCACACAGGGAAGGCAATGAAAGCTCAAATCATGAAAACTCCCACACGCCAGGACAAAAGCTCACTTGCATGTTAAACACTTTGCTTTAAGCACAAATTTGATATATTTTCAATGATTTCATGGAGCTGGTGAAAGCTAATAAATGTAACAAATGAAACTCTGATGTACTTCATGTAGTTTGCATGATCATCTTTCTCTGCATGTTGGTGAATAACATGTCAGTCGGCCATTACTTAAAGATCATGCTTAACACCAAACCTACACACACACACACACACACACACACACACACACACACACACACACACACACACATGCATTTCCCTGTTTGTGTTGCCTGTGGCAACGGTTTGGCAGAGATCAGTGGTGATGTCAGCAGTGATGTACGATTGCTGGAGTGTGAAGGATGACCTCAGCAGAGGGGAAGTCCCAGAGGACTCATATAAGCTGCAGCTAGCATTCGCTTCAGGACTTTCTCACACTCTGCATCACGGCTAATAAGCAAAATCCCCCCCCCCACCCCCCCCACCCCGATCCTTCACAGGCATCACAAATCATGACAAAGACCTCCAGCATACACACAAGAAAGATGATTTCTCCTCACATGTGGTGCTGGAATGTTTTTAAAGCAATAGAAGGCAAATGCCTTATGTCTCCCACAGGTCCCAATTTACATTTTTATTTAATAACTAAAGTGGTTTACAACAAAAAGCATGCATTTTTATTTCTGAGATGTAAATATGTGGCAAAATCTTACTAAGAATGAGCCAAGATGTAACTGACCAACTGATCAGCTGTTGAGTACAAAGGAAATGCATGATCTGATGTTTTGACATGCATTTCCAGAACAACCGTAGCAACAAAGTGATGTAAATTATACAAAATATTAAGACACCAATGATAACAGAGCAGATCATAATTGTGTATGGTGTGTATTGGAGTGTATGAATGGGCTGCTCATTTAAAAAAGATTTAATTTAAACATTTTTGGTGACTAAAATGAGGTGAAGCATACTCGCACCAATCATATTTAGCTATTTAAAGCTAATGCTTTGTGGGCAATCATGAATAGAAAAATAATACTATGGTTGTCTGCATCACTGAATCAGAAGTGTATGAATCTGTAGATAAATAATGTTTACTTTGGATTTGTATGTGTTTATGTCTCATTCAGATGGTGGAATTGATGATGGTTAAAGCATAAACCAGATAATATGTGAGGATACTAAGTTTTTATTCGCTTATGAGCTCAGAAACATGAAACTGCCAAGTTTTCTTTTGCAGTTGCTCTTGTTTGAGGAAAACTGACTGGATTCATATTAATATTTAATTTTTTCCTCTTTAGAATATCTTGAAGTATTCCAAAATTCATTTGAGTGTTTTGTTTCCTGTATGGTTACACGTTTTGCCTCAGTCCGTTAACATCTGGGACGTGGCTGCATGAATAGAATTGCCTTAGTTTGACATGAACTGGATGGGTCTTAATGTATTATCAGTGCTTTGCCCCAGGGGGAGCTCTTACTCTAGCAGTTCAGTGTAAAACTTGCCCTGTCCCATCCCATCATGCCCCCTGGATACATGACATTCCTTCTTTTAGTGCCTCTCTTAACTTTTCTGCTCATTTCTTTATTTCTTCTTCTGATATTTGTTTAATTTTTTTTATTTACCTTTGTACTAAACACACAGAAAAAGAAGAAATGATTTGGTTCAGTGGCACTGGATAACATTTTCCCACCTTTCTCCACACCATTACATCCTTGCTTCAGCCAGGCTGCTGCTGTAAACATGTTTCCACCACATGTCTCTGTGGCATAAACATATGGAGTCAAATGTCTGGCTGAGGCTTTGACTTTACAAAATGCTAGACAAAATCTAAACCTGACTCATTTTATCCCAGCTCCACCTAGATTTCACTGTTAGGTAGCACAAAATGATAAACATTCATCTTCCTGTACTCCCTGACCTTATCCATGTTGCTGATGTTCAGTGTATGATGTGTAAATGTGATTCTGATATGCAGTTCTTGTTACAGAGATTAACTTCCCCATATGCTCAATGTCTTTGCCTGAGTAGAATTTGACAAGCAATGTGGCATTTCTTAAACTTTGTTAATTACACAGGGCTTTAACACCTCTGGTTGGCCTGCATCAGATGTAGATGTATGAAAACCAAGTGTGCCCACAAAGCCATGCCCAGTATTTGGTTTTTATCTTCCCATCTGATATAAAGAGCTTTATTACTCAAAAGTGAGCTCCGAGCTTTACAGGCCAAATTAAGTGAGGATAATTAAAAGCAAAATCAGCTAAAAGTTACCCTTCAGAATTATGAATAGACACAGGAGAAAAGAAATATTATCAACCTGGATATAAATATTTCTACATGTGGTGAAAGTTGTAAACCAGTCTGAGATCTGTAAAAAGTTCAGTAGAGTTTTCTATCTATGGCTCTAATTGGTTAGCCTGTAACATGACGGAGATTGTTGATGTCTTCATTTAATCTATTATTAATGGATGTGTGTAGCCCTGCAACAGAACCATCTCAATCCCAAATACCATTTTACCCAACATGGATTTAACCTTTACTCTACACTCTACCAGAGGGGTGACAGGTTAGTGAATCAGCCCATTTACTGCTGCATTGGCTGGCTTCTATCCTAAACTGGAAGGACACTCATTAAACCAATAAGCTAATGACCACCGACTGCTTACTTTGGTTTGTTTATCAGTCTGGACGTTCTCTTGTCGTGCTTGTATGTGATAGTCTTTTGGGACGTGGAAACTGAGAGCAACAGAGGAACTGAATAAGGCGAGAGTAAGAAAGGTGTGTTAATTAGGTCCGAGTGACTGTCTGGGCCAGAGTAACAAAAAGGACTCCCTACCAGGCCCTAATGAGCTCTCATCAGGCTGAAGAAGGTATCAAGCCTGTTGCCATGGTAACCTGTCAGTCCTTTTCTCACCTCACAGGTTCTGAGTCAGCTAGAGACCAGGAGCAGAACCAGATTTGCCTGTATTGTGGCGTCAGACAAAACTGACTGCTGTGTTTTAGACTCCTGTTTAAGGAAAGTTAGAATAATGACAACATTTGTAATTTCACACTGATTACATACAGATTAAATATGCAAATGTCTAAAATTACTATAGACAAAATTATTGCTTAAATGTTTCTAAATGTATCACCCTGACGTGATTTAAAAGAAGACCATTGTCGATGTTATCTATAAGCATATTTCCTTTTCTTAACAAATAAAGATCCGTTTTGAGAGCTTAGTTTAACAAGTTTGACCAGTTCTCAGTTAATCCCATGTGAACAGTTATTTTAGCTTATGAGGAAAATATGCAGGTACTGTTTTGTGTTTTTGTCAGCTGAATGCTACCACTGGCTTAATGAATGTAAGCAGGATCGTTGGGCTAAAAGTGGGAAAATATTGATATGAGAAAGCAAGGAAGTGCGAATAGAAAAAACATTTTTCATATGTTTCCATAGATCTGAAAACTGACTTCTTTTAGTTTGCGGTCAAGTAGGCCTGCATTTCTTTGCTGTAATGTTGATTCTTTGTAAACCTGGGTTCTCAGCTAAGCCTTCACAACTGCTGATAGCCTCAAGACACATTTTACTCTTGTAAACAATAAAACAAGCGATGGCCTATAATTCAGTCTGAATAAAACATTTTCTAAGGTCTGTAGATTTTTGGCTCCTCCAGTATTTCTATTTCAAGTGTTGCTCTCTGGTTGTTAGGTATACATCAACGAGTTAAAGTTGTGTTTTCTCCCTTTCCCCTCATGTGTTTGCTTCTTGCTTTCTTGTCACACCTGGTCATTATATCTTTAAGTCATTATCTCCTCAGTATATACTCCTTGGTTTCTATTTCTCACTGCCAGATCCTTGTCGTTCATATTGCCCATTTATGTTTTCAGGTTTGTCCAGGGATGATGAGACTGAAGCCTTCTAAAGCACTGAGTCACTTTGACATGACTGTTTTAGAACCGACTCATGACTTCAAAGCCTTTGCATGTAATTCATCTGACGTCATTACTTCACAGCTATCATGGGTGTCAGTTTTTAATGAAAGATATGCTCTCCCCCTCGTGATACTGTTTTTCTTCATTCATTAATTTAATGAGGAAAGGAGGCTGTTATGATACTTTGTTTTCTGTAACATTATAAAATAATGATGTTAATTAAATCAAGGTAATCTATTTGTGAGGCTTTTGCAACTAATCAGTGTTTTTAGACGGGGGAACAGAGTGAAAAATGTTTTTTCAACTGGGATCATGATTATATATTTATATTGTAGTATTCTGAGAGATTAAAACCAATTTTAAAGCATTGATACAGTGACAAACCAAGTCCCTTTAAAAATTTCTGTGAAGCTGCTCCAGACTCGGTTGGTTTGGTAATGTGATTTTTGGCGAGCTGCAACAACACATCAAAACAACGCTTGCAACACTGTTGCCTCATACATGCAATAAAAATTGAGTAGATGGGCTTGAGCAGTACTTTACCAAAATTTAGGTCATGTCAGTACGTTTGGATTTTGACATCAGTGTGACAAATGCAACGCTGGAATTCCAAACTTCACTTCAAGAAAATATTTGTTTTATGAAAAAGAGGAAGAATTTTTATCTTACTACATATTGAGATGCAAATGAAAATCAATCTGAACTTACTGACGTTTGCAAATTTATTCCCCACTTTGAGCCAGGGGGTTTTTGTTTTGCTTTTTTGTGCACGTCAGCATAAGTATTATTTTTTCCTAATATGACTGTTCATTTGCCCCTGATGTGCAAATGGCCAAATTCAGTCTGAGTAACAGATTGTGTGTCGTGGGTTGTGTGTGAGATATATGGAGTTTCTGACGATACTGACAGTAATTACAGAAAGACTGTACCACAGCAGCCCGGCGCTGGCTAAGTAACAAGTCATTATAACATCTGATACATAACCAAATGTCAACCATGTCTGCAGCATTTGCTGCTGCAATGTGACATAAATCAACACAGATAGTTGAGCTGTAATTGCTCAAGATAAATAGCATGAACTGATTTTTTCATTTATTTTGTAAGAAAAGATTGTGAATGTGAGCTCGATGTATTTTTAGATTTAATTTGCAGCTTTCATTGAGCTTTTTTATCCTTTCAGTAAGTGCGTTGCTGAGTGTTCCTTTTTATGTACACTGTATGCCACAGCTGAAATTCTTAACTCAAGTCCTGATTGCTGTCCATCTAGTGGTTTATACTAATCAAGCAGGCTTTTTAACGACATGCATCTACTTTATGTTCCACTTATATCTAAATAAACTAGTCTTTCACTACTGATATTACAATGTTTTTTTTCTTGTGTTTACTACGTTGCTCTCTAGCCTAAGTTCAGATTTTGTTTAATCCATTCTAATATTACCTGCGATAGTAAATAAACATATTCATGTAAAACAGCAAGCAGAGATTTACCCATTAAAACCTGTATTAGCTTCTCTGACTATTGTCTGCAGCTTTTGAATGTACAGTAAATGCACAGCTTTTCTATTAGTGAGTGTGTCAGGTTCAGTGTGCACACATGCCTATATTCCTGAGTGTGTATTCGAGTTCTATAAACCTCAAGTGACTACTATAAACCTGAGCATTGGATGAAACTGCAGGGGATAATTATGCGGTGTGTTCACAGCACACATGGTCATTAATAACGCAGAGACCAAACCTATTTTTACTGTTTCTAGCTCAGAGGCTAACATATGGCAGGCTGGCTGACTTGGCATAACAGGATGTGCAGCAAGGTTTAATAAACAGTCCTGTGTTCTGACTGGGTGATCCATGTGCTCTGTGGCTTGTAAGTATATATGACAACAGCAGGGGGAACCACTTTTACTAAGCCACTCTGATAAAGACAATGGGAGAGAGAAGAAGTTGTTTAGGAGGGCTTGGAAAAGATTATCAATGATAAAGCGAGTCTGATAAATTAAGTTTAAGAAAACATAATATTTTGCGGGATTTTGAAGATTAAGTATGCATTCCATGATTTATTGCAAGAATTGTTGTCATGTCATACATAATCCTTCTATAGTAGCAGTAGTTTATTTTTGGCTATATAGAAGGGGTTTTTTTAATCTTGACTGAAGTTGCAGTGGAATAGCTGTCCCAACCCAATCATCGTTGTAGATAAAAACTGTTGCATAATAGGAAATTTCCTTGAAGATTAAAAGAAAAAAAAAGTTTATTTCTGGATATCTATGTGACTTTTAGTTGTACTTAATTTTAAGACATGTGTAATAAGACATAACTGTTGGAAAAGTTGCTTTATTGACTCTGAAGTCCTCGCATGCTCTCATGCTCTGGCTACGCTGCTACGGTACATGTTCCTGACTTCATGGTGAGATGACACATTGGACATCAGCTGAGAGCCTGGCAGTGCCATCTTGAGTGACAACAACACAGCTGGTGGCCTCGCCGCATGACCTCCATGCATTGTGGCACCAACTCATCTCTTCTAACTGCACATCTGTTAGTACAAACACTCATATTAACTTCATTCTTCTCATTTTCAAGTCCATCTGTGATCACCGATTTAGCAAAATGTTGTCTATTTTTTCCTCTCTCTTTTTTTCTTCTTGGTGTTTTTTTTTTTTAATAAACCTACATCCCGGCCTGTAAATATTCTGCAAGCTCAAACACACTGAACACTGTGAATTCAGTTGGAGGACTGGCCTCTCGCACAGTGCTGCTCATTCTTTAAGAATCTCACTTACATCCAAATAAACATCTGTCCTTTCAGTCTCGCCTGATTAAAACACCCTGGAATTTTTGCTCATACACTCTCACACAGAATGTTGTAACATAATCAGCTAGTGCATGGCTACAGAGGCGGGCATTGCGTGGAGAATCTGGGAATCCAGGGCTTAGCAGAAATATGCACTGTTTTTATATTAGGATGATTTTTTTCCCCACAAAGCACATAAAAGAAACTGCGGTACAAAGTCCATTACTGATAGCATGTAATACTACCCACATGTCCTTGTGACTTAATGCATGCTACAATTTACTTTTAAATGTGATTCATTAGGTTAATGTTTGAATGCACATGCCATGCAGTCAACTAACATATTTGCAACTCTTGAAGTTCTAAGTGAGATTCAAAGTGAGACAATAAGCGTCTGAAAAAGTTCCCGTGAAACTGTTTAGTCTGTGTCAGCAGTGATATCAGCAGGTCGTGTTGTGAAAAGCATTGGGAACCCCAGACTTTTTCTCCTCTCAGCTTCTGTGGATCCAGCAGGTATACTGATTTGGAATTCCTTGAAATTGCTTCCCATATCAAATAGCTTTAATCAACATACCAAAGACTCCATGATGTGTTTGAGAAATGCGTTTGGTGCGACTCACAGCAGATTGTCACATGCATCTCATACTTTATTCCAGACAGACCTTCATCCACCTTTGTTGCTGATCTCAGTGTTCTCCCTGATCCCAATATATACCACTTTGTATCTTTATCTCACACTTTCTTACTTGTCGCCCTCTTTCTCTCTGCTTTTCTGTCTCACCATTGCACAGAGGTTGACATTTAAAGTTAACATTTTCTCCAAATTTCAAAAGACAGTATTATCCTTGAACACCCTATGAAAAGTAATATCTAGAGCACACAAACACCAAGCGCTAGCAGATCCTCCTAAAGCTTTGTTTTCGTAGAAAGACCAAAGTGTTGATTTAATTTAATGTGCTGCTTAACTGAGTGTTTGTGTGTAGTGGAGGGTTGCGGCAAGGAAACAGTAATTAGTTGTCATGCTAATTGGACTTGTGTGATAACTCCCACACAGACTCAACGGCGTGTGAAGCTCAGTGGGGCAGGCGCACCTCCTCTTCTCAAACAAGCGTGTATTTTCTTGCACATTGGAATACACGAAAGCACATAAACTCACACAAATAAATAAAGAACTGCCGTTTCTTACATTTATAATGATTCAAAGAGAATGTCGAGGGACTGTCGGGCCTTTGACTCATCAGCTAAACAGAATTGATGATGTGAAATTCTTATTTATTCACCAAAAGAAAACAAGCTAAAGGATAACAACTCAAGGCTTTCCATCACATTGTGTATGGGGATAACGTTTTTGGGTAGAAAAAAAGACGAATGGTGAAGAAAATATTTAATTGGAGCAGAAGTAGAAGCAAGAGAATAGAGTCTTAGCTTTCTACTGTCCATTTTGTTGTATTACTTTGTGTCTGATTTGGCAAGAAGATAAAAAGAAACTAAAATCATACTTTTATAGTTTGATACCTTTGAAACCCAGTGGATGTAAATCACAGTTATCTGCCTGCTATTGCTGTAACTGTGTCAATTGCAGAGTGTATCATGTGTCCATTTTTTTCTGGTCATGTATAGCATTCCTTAAGTGCACTGTTGGTGCCCTTGATGTCTGTCCACCATGCTGTAAATCACCCCTGCCAGTATGTTCTTGCCTCCCCAAGGATATATTTTTAAGCCTTGGGGTCACTGACCTCTGGGAAGGGTCGCCTGCATTATCAAGGGAGGTCCAACCCTGCTTTGCTTTAACATCACCTGCATTCTCTTTTTCTATCTCCAGCTCATTTTCTCCCAAGTTCCTGTTTTTTTTTCATGAATTAATACTTTCTTTTTGCATCTTGCTTATTGCTGGAAATGAAAATAATTTGATTTAGAAAGACATGTTATTTCTGTAATCTATGCAAGCTTAATATAACTATCTTCCATTTAATAGTTAATCTTAAAATCTTCATTGAGGGGCTTTTTTCCTGCCATCTAAGGTGTGTGCAGTGTTTTCTTATTTTGTGATAATCCTGCTGAGTCATCACCAGTGAAAAATGACACTGTGATGGAAGTTTATCTGAGTCTTTAAGATTATTTAGCCTTTGGGAGTATTTCAGTGGATAATGAAGGGACTCAAGTGGGAGATTAGTTGAATCTTTGTAGACCTGGGTTCTCAGCTAAGCCTTCACAACTGTGCTGATAGCCTAAAGACACATTTTACTCTTGAAAGCCAGTCTTTTAAAAATGGAAGCTTGGTCTTGTTATTCCCATCTGGTTTTGTAATGTGACATAACTAAAAAACCCTTCTTCAAATGTTGATTTTTGCACGGAAATGCAGCCATCCATCCATTTTTTACCGCTTTATCCAGTTCAGTCGCAGGTAGCTGGAATCTATCCCAGCAGTCACCAGGTCAGAGGCAGGGTACACCCTGGACAGTGCAAGGAGAAGCAATTAATGTTAAAAGGACCTCTTGTAATGGTAGAACAATCAAATAATGGTGGTAGTTAATGGTGATCCCTTTTCACACAGATAGATAAAACTTGTATCATTAGAAGACTAAAACAAAAACTATCCGCTATAACTCAGTGACATAAACACTAACAACAGGAAATTGTTTTATCAGCATTCAGTCTTACATCAAATGATTTAGTAGTAGCTTCAGGTAATTGTCATCGCTGGCCCTAATTTAGAGATGCTAACTTGTAGAAGGGGTGCTATGCGCAGGGCTTTAAGAGGGGGCACACCTCCCTTTGTCTTTATATAAACACATTTGGAGATCATAAGGTTTACAAGCACAGTCTAAAACTATCAGAATGGATAAAGGGGACTAATTCTGGACTAATTCTCTCAGTAAACTGTGTTTATCAGAAACAATGTGTCAACACATCATTTAGGATAAAGTATAATGCCATCCTGAAGTGTTGTCTTAGCATGCAGGCTTATCTTCAGAGGCACAGAAGCATAACCAGAACTCTGTTTTTCAGTTTCTGCTGAAAAACGGTGCAACAGCTTTGCCCCCTGCAATCCATCTCCATGCCTTTCAAATAGAATTGCTATGGCACACCAGCCGGAGAAAACTCAATTACTCTTTTCTTTTTTCTTTTTTTCTTTTCTTTTTTTTTTAATGGCCTCAACAAATATTTGCCTCAATTCACCCTAGAGGGTCTCCTCATGAGAAATGCTGTGTATGATAGGACAAATAAACTAATGAAAACAACTTGTATAATGGAGAAATTGAAGATATGTCCAGGACTTTGCAGTTCCAAATACTGGCAGTATTTGACACTTTTCCACATAAATAAATCTTGAGGTTTTCAAATGTTCTAAATTGACCTTTATGAGCTATTTAGATCCACAACATCACCCCGTTTCAGGAGAAAAACCTATGCTGTGATACCAGTGGAATAACATCTCCAAATATATTCAGGGATAGTGATTTGGTTCCAAGTGCGTCTCCAGTTCTTCTCTCCATCCATTTTTTATACCGCTCAGTCCAATTCATGTTTGCAGGGAAGCTGGAGCCTGTACACCCTGGACGGTCACCAGTCCGTCACAGGGCCAACACAGAAATACAAATAACCATTCATGCTCTCGCTCACTCTGAGGGAGAATTTGAGTGACCAGTAAACCTAACATGCATGTCTTGCTGCTTCTCTTCAGTTCTTATTTGATAGATTTTATGTAGATTTATGTCCACATGGCTTCTCCTCCAGAAATGTCCAAGACTTCCATGTGTGATAAGTGTACAGTTGGCATCTGGTTAAACAGCTCGACTGACCTTTGTTTTCTCATGTTTGACAATGTGACACTTTGATTAGTGGTTGGTGTGAAAAGAGAGAAAGCTGGCTTCTGCGCATACAGACCTGCACAGCAGCGGTGTTTGATGAGCGTGTACAGAGTCAACAACCTTCCCTCTCTGCTCATTAACTGCTTGACCCCTTCTGTTTGTGGCCCTCCAGGTGGGAGTCACACTGACTTGTATTTGTTTTTTTAAAAAAAAAGGTTTTGGCATGTGTTTCTGTGGGGTACCAGTGCCAGTTTGTGGAGATGATGTCCTATCTGGAAAAAGGATAAGGAGGGTGCTTACAAGATACAACATGATCGCTGTTCTGTTAAAGGCTGCTGATGGATGACGAGACGAGATTTAACATGCAGCCACACTGCTTTACTACTCACTGCTGCAACCACCTGAAGGTTACGGATGAGAGTGTGGTAGGCCGTTGGTTCGGGGTGCTTAATAACAAGTGGATTCTCTGGCCTGACCCGAGCGGGACCCATTGTCATTTCTTTCTGCTGTATCTAATGGTAAAATAAAGGCTATGTGTTTTCTGAAGGTAACCACTGTTGTAATTTTTTGACCACGTATGTGAGATATGTTAAAGGTTATTGGTGATTTTATAAACAATATTTCTCTCTTGAGTATTGCTCATGTATTCTTCGATGTTTAAGTTGTTTGGTGAGTTTAAGTGATCTGTTGTAATGGTAGTTTGTTTCTCCTATTGTCTACAGATGCTGACATGCCCCGTAGCATAGAGAATAAAGAGTATTCTTGATTTTTGGGGTCATCGCCAATGGCCGACGGGATGATGCACGTGTTTTCCTCTCAAATTTAACATCCGCCCTGACGGTTTTTCCACATGCATATGAAAGGATCTGACAGTGGAGAAGTTAACTTCAGAACCTTTTTTTTTATGAAATTTCTTTATTATTGTGTGATTTATACGAAACAAGGTTTCATTGTTATCAAAAGTGAGCAATTGTAGAAGAAATTTCATATCTTAGCTTTTTTATTCTGCCATCAAATAATCATAAAATGTATTATGTTCTTGTGTATCAGGTACCATCCTGCTGAAAGGCCTGAACATCTTTTAATCTTGTACATTCTTAAGCTAATGAAAACCAGACCTCAGTGTACATCCTTTATCTGTTTTTTTCTCTCACATAAACAATGCTATCTGTGTCTTTCTTGGAGTAAGAACACTCGCAATATACGTCAGATTTATGACGTACCATCTTTAGGGCTTAAAAGAAGGTTCTTCCCTGCTGCTTGTCAGAATTTACTCCAGACGTCTGCTCTGACCAGATCTTTCAACCAAATTCTTCTGGATTGCAATTCCGTATATGTGTCTGTCATGTCCTCATGTTTGTCATAATGTTTTGGTTGTTTTATTCCTTAATCATTTTTACTTCAGAACCAGACTCTTCATCTCCTTAACAAGAGTTCAGCAGAGCAGACCCCCCGCAATGCCAGCTTAGCTCCCAACAATGCTGGTCTTGTGCGAGAGGGTGTTCAGTGTGTTTAGACTGCAAGTAGGATACTGATGAACAGCTGCCACTCATCCAAGATTTGCAAAAACTATTCCTCGTTTACACAAACTTTGAAACAGGACGTTGTATATAAAAGAATGGTTTATTTCAACAAAATTGTAACTTGTCTGTGTGTGGAAGAGAAAAGTAAACTTTAAAATCCATTTTTAGTTACATGAGGACATGATGTAGACCACTGCTTTGGTCTTAGCTGAAATATCTCTAAACAAAACTTTGAAAACTTTACACAGACCTTATGAATGAATGGCAATAATTTTGGTAATTTACTGTACATCCTCTCATATGATTGGCTGTTATTAGAAATAAATTATATTACAGTCCAATATACAAGTTTTTCAGTGCTTGGAAAGACTGGACTCAGTCTTTTCTCTCTGATTTGTTTTGTTCAGTGCTTGTGTATTTTCTTTTTTTTTAAAAAATAATCTATGTAAAAAAAAAAGGTTTAGAAATGCATGACCTTCATGCAGTTGTCTGCAGAGGGGTCCAGTGGGCCCTCGTGGACTGGAGCAGATGACAAAATTGTGTCACAAAGGCAAACCATGCATTATATCACTAACCAGAGAGTATCATTACTTCAGTATCATTACGTCCTGTACAAGAGATCATTACTGATCTCTTGTGCATTTAATTTATTGTTATTTTTTTGTAATTGACAATAAATTTGACAATAAAATTTATTAAATAAAATTGACCAATTTTGTGAAACTTTTAAATAAATGTAGAAAGAACGTGTGATCAACAATTTTTTTTCTATAATTTCAATTTTAAATCCATGCTGGTGTTGTGGTGCAGAGTGACTTAGTAAACAGCAGGTAAAGAAGCATTTTTTGACCGACTTAAAATGATGAGGAAGGGAGCTGATTGATTAATGGTGAAACTTTTAGTCTCTGTCTCTCCATCGTGGATCCTATTGTCTGTCACAAGACCTGGCAGCTGTAGACGCGCCGAGAAAAAAGTGCCCGTAATGAGAACAGGGAGGGCCAGAGACAGCTTCAGGACTTATTTATGACAATAGAGAAGCCTGCTAGCAAAGCAGAACAATGTCTGATCAGACAGGAAAGCTGTGCAATTTCATGCTTGTACATTAAGTGATTCTCTTTATGCTTTTTGTATTCAAATGGCATCTGTTGCTCTTAAACTGCACTGCAGATACTGTTTGTGTCATGTGACTAAAGCAACTCTACAGTGAGAATAAAGCAGATTAGATAGATTTATGCAAGCATTGGACACAGCATGCATCCACCCATAAAAAACATTTTTCCTTTGTGTTGTTTTCCAAACAGTTGAGTTAGGAATATGCAATGTTCACGTTTTCAATGAACAGGGCAAAGTCAGAATGTGATTTTTTAAGAACGTATTAGACAAGAATCGGGACTTTTTGCATACTGATGATTAAAAAACGCACAATATTTGCTTTAGGGTAGTAAAAATATCAGAATACATTACAGAATATATGATTCAGACAAATAAGATGAACAAAATAGCTTTTGTAATAATAATTAGTAAGTGTTTGTCAGACTGAGCTTCTCTCTCTTTTCTTTTGCTTTTTCCCCCTTCCTGTTGCAATGTGCTGCTGGGAGGAGTGTGAGGGGAGAGACTGCGGGTGAAGAAAGGAGGGCGGTGCAGTGTTTGGTGCATTTGTTCGGGCGCTCTCAAACTTTTTTTTTTTTGATGGAAATACGCTTTCGTTTCCTCGCGGTACTGGACTACTTTGAAAATACTTGCTGTTGTTCTTCGATGTGTTTCAGGAGCTTTTTTGAACACTTTTGGTCGACTTGGACGCCTTCTTTCTTTCGGATTATTGTTTGGTGTGTGCCGGGGCACTGATCTGTTCTGTGCCGTGGAGAGTTTTCACACGATTTGTGGGTCAACCCAGTCCAAGGCCGACCTCTTTTCCTCATCCTTATTAGAATCCACTGCGCCGATTATCTCAGAATCGATAGAAACATGTCAAGACGCAGTTTTGCACGATTCGAAGTTTATTAAACAAACAATGTTGGAACATTTCACCGGTGCGTCAAAGGCAACTTCATGTAGGCGCAGCTTTGGCACTCCGTGTGCAGCCGGTGTTTAGCTCCCAGCCCGTGGGCTCAGATTCAAGCTTTGCACAAAACTGATTGAGGACATTTATTTTATTTTGTTTTTCATTTTACTAATATTATGGAAGGTGACCAGGAGACCGGTGCGCCTTCCGATGAGCCGCAGGCGCAAAGCGCCGCTGCGTCAGACAGTTTTTCCCAACTGTGGACGGACGTTATGGGAATGCTGGTAAGTTTTGAGGAACGTGATGTGATACAATCACAGATTAAACCAACTGAGATTTTGCATTCCTATCCTCAAAGTTGAGTTGGGATATGGGGGATATTGTGTAGCGGTGCGGGTGCATGCAAATCACGCATCAAAACAGCAGGTCCTTGCAGGTCCATAAAAAAACTTTCCGGATGTAAGCTGCTAGTGGGAGTTCAATGCAAACAGGACTCATTTGGTAGGTTATGCAGTATAAAAGTGAAGCTTTATTTGTGTTTATTGTTTATGCTGCTGCACATTGGGTTGTTAATTTGCACCAGAAGCTCAGAATTTCTCCAAATGAAACCTGATAATGTTTCATTTCTGATTATTTCCATTTGCTTAGTTCTGTAAACTTACCTCAACATAGGAAAATCTACTTCTTACATTAAGTAATAATTAGCCATACGCTGTGGCATTTTGATCATAAAATATGTCAGATTGTGTTTTATTTAGTGCCATCTCATCTTAATGCCTATGAACGCTGAGATTCTCTGTATCCTTTAACAATGTTCCTTTGTTTGGCTGCCAGTAAAGTCTTTATTTGACTGGTGTTAGGACCTGATTGATCTGCTCACCAAATGTGTTTCACTCTCTTAAAGGACAGAGGTGTTAATTTGGTTTGGTCTGGCACTGAGGATGTGGATGGTGAGTAAATGTGAGGTTGTGTGTGTGCACTACGAGTGTGTTTGGTGGGTGCTGTGCAGACTCTGTAGGTGGGAGACCTGGCTGCCGACCAAGCAGTTTATCCAGATTTATTGCTGTGGAAGCAAATGTCTGCAACGCTGTGCTCATCTTTGTTGGTTTTCCTCCCGCTTGAATTAAAACATAAACAGAAGCAACAAGTTTTTCCCATTTCTTTCCCTTTCAGGTTAAACAGATAAATCCCTGCTATTATACACTATTGAACATAAAAGTAAGATTTGTAAAATTATTCCAAAATCTTCCAGCTGTCATACCAGCAAATGTGGCCCATTACAAAATCACAGACCTCATTTATTTTCTTCCATGCAAAATATCAGGTTACAACTTTGTGGCCTGAGTTATCAGGCAGGATTGAAAAATTGCGAATAACATATTCACTACATTCGTTGTGTTTATGGAACTTTCTTTTCTCCCATTGTTTCTTGTATCAGTATTTGTTTCAGGTTCAGTTGGTCAGCTTATTTTCCCAGAACTAACAACTTTAACAGCCATGAAAATGCTTAATTTTCTGCTGGTATCTTATCTCTGAAACTAAATGAATGTCTGGAGTTCAGTAGATTGTTGCAATGTTTTAGCTTGTCAACTTCTTATTTTTCCTTTTTTTCTCTTGCAATCAGTTTTTTTTTAACAAGACCCCTCCTTTCATATAAATGCCAAAGTTAATTCCATAACAGTCAAATCTGAGCTAAGTTGCCCTTTATGCTGAACTTTATCTTTGGGCTCTTATCATTAAACACATGTGAGAGCCAGAGAACAATGAACATTTTAATGTTCCAAAAAACTGAATATGCTATATATAAAGCATTGCTCTATAACTTTCAATGGCTTTTGTTTTGCTTCGGTGCCTACATGTGAATGCCCTTTATATTGCGTTTGCCTCATGGCTGTTTCAAAAAGTGTATTCTTGCTTCCCCTCACTTGAGAGCACGAAACACACCCTTATAGAGGCAAAACACACCTTTTTATAGAGGCATAATACAAAATGCTTCAGCACACATACCAAACGCTTGTCAGTACAGATGAAGCATTGTAATAGCCCACAGCAAATATTTAATCCGGCTGACAGAATCGACACGTGCCGCTTCAGACTAAGCTTTCATCATGTTTTGAGTGTAAATCAAAGACTACGTCAGTCTGAGGTATGACTCTTGAGGGCCCCTAACTCTGAGGTTTACCATACACAGCAATGTGTGGAGGAATATGTTTAATAAGAATACATATGAAAGCCTGTCACTTATGTGGCACTTGAGTTAATAGCCATTGGACCAATTAAGAGTTAGAGCAGTTTAGGACAGTGTGGGGCATGAGCTGGAACTCTTAAGTGGTTGGTTTTACAGATGTCTAAATGGGAATTTACTTCCAGTTCCACCCATGTTCTGTAAAAATGTCTTGGGTTTAAATGGAGAATAATGCTTCAACTTAAGTATAAAGTTAAACTTGTGTTGATGCTAAGATTATGGAGATGAACTGGGTTTCTTTTTTTTTTTTTTTCTTCATCCCGTTTGGAAAAAAATGAGCTTCATTTGTCTGGAATAACGTGTATTTCTCAGCACAGTGAAGAGGACAGAAACTGGACAGATCCCAAACCTGGGCAGCTGACATTCACTCATAAGTCATTTAACTTCTCCCAGAGCAATCGCTCCTCCTGTTTCTGCTCAAAAGCTCACATTGCGTTCTGGCCTTGTGGAAATATTTTGCTTGCCTGCAGGGAATCCTTCCCTTCTTGAAAAGATTTTTGTGGTGTTTAACATGTCGTAGGTGGATGTTTGAGGATTTGAAAAAACACTGATAGTGCTTCATTTCTGAACCCGAGCATAAGATACCGCTCTCAAGACTTTGTTATTTATTCTGTTTAGTGAGTTTGTAGTTGCATGATGTCATCTCCACATGTCTGCTTCACACGTTTCATACATTACAGCAGCATATGCATTGGGATTATCAGAAACTTGGGTCCCTTCGAATATATCTTGGCCCATAGTACTCCCAATATTTGTCTGTTGTTAACCAGTTCACCTCTCCTTATTTCAACTTTGTTCCCCGTCCCTGTCCAGACTCCGTAATGAGGTCACACAGAGACCTGGTCGGCTTCCTTTGCTGGAGGTAAAGCAATGTTCAGCCCAGGCAACGGATATCCTAAGGAAGTTCCCTGAAAGAGAGTGAGCCATGGCCTTTGGCCCCACCCTGCTAAACAGCTTTCCAGTATTGTGTCCTAAGTGGCCAAAGCCAACACTTTCGGCCAGCCATCGACTGGCTCTGCACTTTGCTGGGTTCTCCACTGCAGCTGCTTTGACATCTTTCAGAACTGCTGCCGTCAGGTCAGATGATTCAACACATGAAGCGGTCTTGCTATCCCACTGTGTACATCTTTCATCTAGTTTCTTTCTGTCAATTGGCTCATATTGGTTCTGTTATGGCCAAGAAAAAACGAAACATTAAAAAAAGCTGTTGTGCAGATTATTAGATTGATCAGAATGATTTTATTATCTTGGGCAGGCAATTTCTTGTAGTCTTGTTGTGTTTAAGGTGGAATGTTGTGACTCATTCTGAATTTGGGGAACCGTTTCTTCTTAACAAAACATTGTATGTGTGACACATTAAAAGCCTATTTCAACCTGCTCCTCCTCCCTGGTGTTGCATAACCATTGAAAACCATCACGCTAACATTTTGACATGACGTCAGATGCACTAAAATGTTGCCGTCGTTCCTTCTCATGAAGAACAAGTAGTCATGGCCAGGCTCGTGATAATAGTCATGTACACTACTATTCAGTGCTCCTGTAACTGAGCTTCACTATGATGAACAAAGGGATGTAAGCCAGAGGGACTGAACCAAAGGGATTAGCTTGTAGACTTTTTGTAATTTTACTCTTACAGTTAATAAATGTGACTTTTATTGGAGACATTTTAAAATACGATATTTGAAAGTGTGAAGCCCCATTTAGACACTTCTCAAAGAAACCTTTGCTCAAGGTCACATTTTCAGATCACTGGGTAATAAAACAAATGCAAAACTCCTAGAAAGAGGATGGGTCCTGTATATTTTTACAGGAATTGCTTTAATTCTCTGTGATGTTAATGTTAGATTTCATCCAACTATGCCAGACTCCAAAAATGCGAAAAGCCAAACTGAGAAAAGTGGAATGAACGCTGAAACAAACTTGTGAGTTTTATGGTTGCCTCATGGGTATGTAACTTCTCCACTTCTTGTGGAAGCATGGGACGTTGAGGTGTGCCACAGTGCCTTTTAATTGCCTCCTGTTTAAAGCAGAAGAAGAACTAATTCAGACAGTAAGAATAACAGGAATTCAATGACATGTTGACCAGAAGCTGTTGTGCTGCTGCACATATACTGCCATTCATGGAATACTAACGGTTAATAAGAAATGCACCATCTTTACTGTAAATACACACTCACATTCTTGTTTGGGTGTTCCTTTTTGCATGACTATTGTTGCTATTGTTCAACTCATAATGGGGAGTTTGCCTCCCTCCGTTCAGGCAGGGTGGAGTGACTGTTACATCATCTGTAATGGTGATGATTTCAAACATTCATGAAGCTACTAGTTAGGTTTATAATTCAGGATCATTTATTTGTAGGTATTTGTAGGTAAGGTATTGCAGAGGCTGGCTCTTAAAGTCATTGCCAGCTAGAGCTTCTAGCATTACCAGAGGGGTACTTCTTTGTCAGATGAGCTGCAGTGAATTTGATTTTTATCCAAGGAATCTTTTTTTTTCTTTTGCTAATTTTCTGTTCCCAGACTGCAGATGTCTTTTCATCCTACAGCTGCCCAAAAATTATCCCTTGTCCAACTTCCATTCCAACCTCTTGCCTAATTTCTAAACTGGTTCTGATTGGTGTCAGCTTTCCTCCCCACACAGTTTTTCTCTTAAACCTGCACCTAACTAAGGAGCCTTACAGTAGATGTACATATTAGCGTGTGTAAAGTGTCACTTTACAAGTTAAGGGGTTGCGGTGTAGTGTTGGGGTCACTTGGGTTGAATGCCTATGAGCTAAAGCCACTGGAGAAATCCAAGTTATCCAAACACACATGCATGTTGATGCCTCTCCTTACAGTGTTTTATGTGGTGCATTGAGCTTTGGCTTTTCCCAGATGTTTGCACCCAGAATGCAAAAAGGGATTAATTGTTTATCTATACCCTAAAATAAAGTTACTTTTTAAAAAGCTATTGTGTCGGACTTCGCATAGTTGTAGCACTTTATGGTTATTAGCTGATGGAGTTCTTGTAATGAGATTGTGCGTTCAGTCAGTGTGTGGAATGAGGGAGAAAGCATGTGTCAGCTTAGAGAGTGTTCCCAGTGGGATTCTCAGCCATCTCAAACCATATGTCTGCCCCAGAGTAGGATTTCTAAATAAAAAACAGATTTGAAGATAGTTTGCTGTCAGTATAACTTTACACTTGTGATAAGAAAAATGTGGATCAAACATCATCAAACAATTAATGACTGCTTTTTTTTTTCGTTTTATCCCACAGAGTCATGTTGTTTACAATTGGTTTGCCTCAGTTTGTTTTGGTCTGATGTTTTTAAAATCGCCCCCGCATGTATGTATGTGCATGCCAATGTGTGGTCTCCCTGACTAGACAGCAATCTCTGAGGAAGCCCTTATACCCTTATGTGTGTCTGGATGTGTGTGTGTGTGTGGTACACACTCACAGTGATCCATTCATATGTGGCCTGGCACCAAGATAGGGAGTCCGGTTAAGAAAGACAGAAACTGAGAGACACTGTTCGGACCCTGCTCTGTGACTCAATGCTAGCTGTCTGCCTGGCACAGATTAGATCAACACTGATGAATATTCAACAGTTTGCGACCACTGCCAGGATGGCCTACATTCTGAGCATTCTGAGGACGGTCCCCAGTCCCACATTGTACAAGACCATGACAAGGTCTTAATTTGAGGCAGAAGTTAATCTTGTATTATTATTTTTTTCACATCAGTCATTGTTAATATTCAAAATCTGATAGGATAATAAAGACAACTGATCCCAACTTATTTCATCATGTTCGTGTCACAAGCCCTTTGTGTCATAGTTCATAGTCAGCGTGTTATTTTCTGTTAAGTAAGCTCTTTACTGTTTGGATCACAGCTTCCTCCCTCATTCCCAAACACATCTTCCCCACAAAGGATGGAACTGTGGAGATCTAAACTATCCCACTAGCAGGGGAAAATGTTTGCTTCAGACTTGGGTGAATGCCTAAAGAGGTAAAGGGCATCCTTGAAGGGAGCCGAACGAAGACAAAACCCAGGAACTAACCTTGGCTTGGCAGAGATATTGACTGGGAACTGATAAGAATGAGTGAACGGGCAACACAGGCCTGGTCCTGAGGTGTATTTTTAGGTGCTTCTGTTGGTAGTAAATCAGATTGGGAACCATGAGCAACAGATTCCTTATACTTTTAATGTGATATGCGGTCTTTAGCCCAGTAAACCACGTAAAGAAAGCAGCACTCAAGTTCCCAACCACAAGATATTCAGTTTATTAATCCATGTAGGAAATGGGAGGGGGTTTATGTGCATCTGTTTGCCACCCAAGAGTCATGCTGGGTTTACCAAAATATATGCCTGTTAGTGTAATGAGTACCTTCTATATACCACTAACTGTAGATGCATGAGAAGTTGGTTTCAGAATGCCATGAATGGAGTAAATACAGTGGCAGGATGGTTTGTGTGTGTTTTACATTTTTTCTTCAGTAGGATGTTGTCATGTTGAAGATTGAATACTTATAAGATCAGAAAAACATTAAGAAATTTAAGAAAATTGACATTTGATGATTGAGAAAAACTTATATTTAAAGAAATATACTTTTCTTTCTTTTCATTTGAACTCAAAACCTTTTATTTCCCATGATGTTGTAGTTCCCTCACTAAAAGCCCCCCCTGTTTCTGTTCCATTCAGGATGGTTCTCTAGGTAACATAGATGACCTTGCCCAGGAGTACTCTGAGTACTACAACACCTGCTTTAGCGACGTCAGCGACCGCATGGAGGAACTACGGAAACGCAGAGTCTCCCAGGAGCTTGACATGGTAAATGCATGCTTTTAATCATACACAAAAACCCAAAGAGGCACATTAGCTTGATTTTTTTTTTTATTTTGTTTTGCTTCTTAAAGAATCCACCTAACTACTTTTTACAAGCTTAACCAACTGATCATGGATCATCACATTAAGACCATAGATGCATGTGGAAATGTAGGATCTTCTGCAAAGGCATTGTCTAGCTGTGAATAAAATGGTGTTTGGGAGATCCATTGGGAATTCTTTCCACAAGGATGTAGGCTAGTGGGGCAGCCCTTTGGTTGCCAGGCTGCAAGCACATGTTTGGTGGAATGCTGCTGCAGTGGACCTAGCTTTGTGCAGCACTCAACCAAGCAGATCCTCACACTTACAAGACAACATATCGAGATACAGAGTCCTATTCTGCTTGTTGGCAGTGAATACATTTGATTGCATTATTTTGGACAAAAAGATCATTCCAGCAACGATCAAACATGCACTTATGACATGGATCTGCATCAAAGTAAGAAATGAATCAAATAGGATGTGTTAGATGTATCATAGCAGCATCTGATGAATTAATTCAGGTTTTCATCCACATGCTCTGTTGAATAAGGTTGAGTGCTTCTGATTTTACTGGAGCGCTTGTCCAAATTGTGAATACATGGATTTTCCTGCCATTGCACCTTTCCAGTCATTAGTTAACCTCATCTGCTTAAAGAACAGACACGGGGTTCTTGTTGGGTTGACAGGTGTGGCTTGGGTGTGCTACTTATTTATTTTGCTGTTTAAATCACTTTAACGGTGTCCAGTAAAAGGACTAGAAAGTATTACCTCTGGGGATGTTTTATTCTTTGGGAGGCCTTCTTGTCCTAAGGACAGAAAACTAGGGAGAATGAAACGATCAGGGTAGGATTGTCTGTGTCGACGAACAGAAAAGAGCTGACTGTGGCCAGTGGAGAAGGAGAATAAGGATGTGAAGAGGGGGAGAAGAGGGGAATGTGAGAGCCTGCAGCTGTCCTGCCACTCTGCAAAGTTTGGCAGGAGAATATAGGAGATGAGGAGCAAAATGCATGATGAAGGGAATATAGGTCAGACAACACCTTACTGAGAGTTCTTAAAAGTGCAGTATCAACCCACACTATGTGGATTGCACTTTGCCTTTTATTTCAATACAGGACTTTTCTAAAATTAGTTTTGGGAAATGTTCAAGTCTAGAGCCATCTTCTTGCTACATCTTTCAATAATGCAGTGGGCGAGGACAAAGTTTCCCCTGTTAGGCAATGCTGGTATAAGTCACAATGAAACTTATACTGAAAACATGAAGAGAGTGAAAGAAAAGAGGACAGAGAAACTTCCACTCAGTCACAAACTGAGAATTACTGTCTTGTCTTTTTGAAGTGTCTCCAGAAAGCAGCGACTTCAATCCAACTTAACACAGACATTTTTCCTTAAAGCAGAAGGTCACAATGTCTAAGAGTCACATTAGCAGAGGGGCATTTAGTAAGTGTTGCAGCTGAGGGTCATGGCATTTAGGAACAGACCTAGAAGGGTCCTTATGATCTCCTCATTTTCTTCAGCCGTCATCTTCACTTTCATCTGTGCTCCAGATTTATAGGTCAGGTCCGTCTCTTCTTTTTTCCAACTGATAGCTTCCATTTCTTTCCACATTGTTCTAACTGTAACCCCTTTGGAAAAGGGGTCAAAGACTGAGTCCATCTGGAGTCACTTGTCAGTGATCCTCCAACCTTAAACTTCACTCCGTTTTGTTATTCCAGTACTTTATGCTTAGACGTCAAAACAAAACAGAAGTCAGGATGAAGATGATACTTGACATGGTGCCGTAAAATAAAACCATGTGGGTAATGTGTTATACCAGTATAATGAAAAGATATCACATTTAGGATAAACTAGGCCTACCTGCTGACAATGCATTTGAAAATTCCCTTTAGAAAACCTCAGTGTCTATAGATTTAGCTGAAGTCAGCATGATGACAACAAAAGAGAGAAGAAGCCCCCTTTTAAGTTTCTGTTCTTTAAATAGGATCCTTTTTTCTGTTTGAGCTCTTTTGCTTCTTTTTCATAAGAAACATTAGGTTTCATGTAAACAGCGACACGTTTAGCTCAGTATTAGCTGCTTCTACTGTGTTTAAACATGGATGACGGGCGTCCCTCTACCAAAAGCTGATGATTGAGGCTCTTTCTGAGATATCTATCGGTGTGCCCCTTTCCTGCCTGGTCTCCGCTCGGTTGTTTCTGTGCATCTCATTGTTAGTTTTATGAGTTGCAAGAGCACAAGTGGTTAAATAAACATCCCCCTGGATGGATTAGACCTACTGTGCACAGTTTCCCACCACTCTCTTCGGGTGGCTCTTACTGGTATGCTAATTTGATGATGTATAAGGGGTATTGTCTAGCAGCATCAGTAGGAAGCGTTGCTCTGAGCGGTAGGTCAGTGAAAGGTCAGGCTAAAGAGTGAAGGTAAACTTTCATTGGACAAGACTAAGTTGCAGGTGCATCTGTATCCTGCACATTTTAATACACCAATTCAAATGTTTGCTTGTGTATAATAACATTTCTTTACATCAGTCACCAAAATAATTAGTTTTTGCTCTGATTCCTGCTTTTCTCACTTCTTATATTTGGATGTTTATATTTGGAGTTTCATCAATTTCTTTTTTAGGCCACATTCATTCTTTTAGTGATTGTTTTTATTTTTCCCTCCCTATAATTATTGTCATATTACTCTTTTTTAAAAAAATACAATTCATAATAGATAGGGATCATCTTTTCTGCACTGGGAATGATGGATATTCTTGACAGCTGGGGGTCAGGATAGTTGGACAGCTCTTTAAATCATGTATGTAAACAGCCACTGTGTCCCTCTGTTCAGTGTCAGTGCAACTGAAGTCTCTGCTGTGGCTGAAAACGTGCCAAAACATGACATATAGGCCAGATGAGGGATCACTTAAGCATGTGGTGACTGGAAAGATGGGACAAATGAGCATCTCTGCTTAACCACAGCAATGGAACAGATAAAGCACCAAGTATAAATAAAGACAGTTAATTTTGGGATTTGTGGCTATTGTGTAAAGCTTTTAAAACCTATTTAGATGTCATGTAATCCCATATTGCCACACTACATTTGATAATAACTGTGTGGGAGATTCATTTTTTACATCTTTTAGCCAAAATACTCTAGTAGCTGGTCTCACTCTTAACTCTATAATTGAAGTACTTAAGGCAACAACGCCTCAGCTCATATTGTATAAATCTCCAGACCTCAGGAATGCTCTGTAGCTGTTTTTTTCTTCCTTTTTATAACTGAAATTTTTAAGACTTGAGCACAGACTTGTGTTTTCTTTTGCGATGAAGTGAGGAACAGTGTGGGTAATGTGTTTAATGCCCTCCGTGGACTTAAATCCTCCAACTGGTTCAGTTCATCTGGGTTAAAACTACATTGCAGAAGAAAGCCAAGCTCAACTGTAAGTTCTGCTGCTTATTTGTCCTTTCTGCTGCCTGCTTTTTATCCCGAGAAAAAGCGAACCAACCTGCTCAGAAAGTTGCCTTTGTTGCTGTAAGATTACTGGAAGAGATGTTGGCAGAACTCCTTATTGGCATAACCCCTGCAGAATGCATGTGGTATATTTTTTAAATATTATTTAGTGATTTATTTGTTAGCGTTTGCCGTGATTCTGTCATTGGAAATTGTAATAACTCTGGAATTAGTTTTAAAATGTCAAAACAATGATGATTCTCCAGGGTTCGGCATTCTTTACATGCTTCTCTCTCTCTAACGAAAGATCTATTTTTCCCTTTTTGCGTCTTTTAAATTCACTGATGGTTAGCTTATTGCCATAGGAACATCATGGCATGCTATGTGCTCCAAGCTGGCATGTCAGGCTATCCAATGGAAACCTACAATTCCTTTTTGTGGGCAAGACCTCAGCAGAAATGTATGAAATCATTAGCAAAGATGTGGGCAGATCTCAATTAGCTGGTTCTGCCGGCTTAAACTATGTTGTACTGGTTCCACCACTAACGTATTTTTATGCAAGAAGCTGACTTTCCATTTAGTGCATGTGCCTCCGCAGGAACAGTCGTAGCTCAGAAACTCACATTCGCCCACCCAGATTCACTCAGCCATGCCAGCTGGAGTACCTCCACCAAGTTACCTCGCTGCTCTTTGCTGCATATCCGCCACCTACTTACTGGAAATAGCTTTGCTGTGGGAGGAAGGACCATGAAATAAACCAAACTGGAATAAACTATTTTATCTGTTTCTTTTGGTCCTTCTGTGACGCAGCTTAGCTTTGCTGTAGTTTCTAGCCTGATAATGGAAAGCAGCGTGGTGTTTGGAATTATCACTTCTCAGGAGTGTGTATGTTGCGAGTGTGGGGGGCGGGGTTAAGTCATTTCCGATGCCAAGTCCCCAGTCTGCTGACATCGTGATCCTCATTAGTTAGAGCTCTTCCTTTCGTCTCGTTTATTTTAACTCGATTCTGTCACGCAGAAGCAATCAGAGAAATTATACACTTGCATCAAATTCGCACACACATTTGGACACACACACACACACACAATGAATAGTGCACAAACAAGGCCTGTGGCCATCTGGAAGGAAAATGCATGCACATTCACACACATATGTGCCAGTTGAGGGTAAGTAGGGCAGTGGGTTAAAGACGATGCTGGTAAGTTCATATAAAGGATAACGCTCTCCCTCTGGGAGTGGGTTGTGAGATCTAAGATTCACACACACACACACACACACACACACAGCTTTAAATTGTATTGATCTCGTATTCTCTTTCAGAATCTGTGCCAGTTGCACTGGCAGCTTCTTCACTGTTTGTTTCCATTTCATCCACAGGGCAAAGCAAAAGTCCTGTTTCTGTATTTTGTAGTACAAAACACACAGTTGCTCCGATCTACAATAAAAGCGTGCTAGATGTAGGTTTAGTTAGTTTTCCGCGGATTTTCCTCTCGTCTTTTCTCCACCTCAAACCCCACCTTCCCCCGCTCCCATCCCAGTGATGGCGTGCACAGACAGTAAATATAGGAAAGCCAAGGATGAGTAGGAAGAACACAGAGCTGCTTTGTGTCGTTTTAGGCTCTCCGTCCGTAAAGTGGGGGCGAAATGCGTGCATGTGTGTAGGTGCTTCTCAGGCTGAGTTTAAATCTGCAGTGGCATGTGTGCCAGAGTGTGTGTTTATGCTTGTATCCATGTGTGGTATTGGCTAATCAGCGAGGTGAATGTGTGTTTCGGAAGAGTTTTCACACCCAGCTGGCACATTGCCCGCCAGTGAGACCGACCTGCCTTCTTTGTCGCTGCAGGCCGGAGAAGCCGTCAAAGAGGATCTGATAGCAAAACCAGTCTGCCGCTACCTTTGTGAAAGTATTTGAAACCTTGCGTGTGTGTGTGTGCGCATATGAGCACACACCTTGTTAGCGCCTTGCTTTCTTTATGTGTGTTTTTTCTGACTGCACTATATTCTACACAATGGTGATGTTTAAACAAGGTTGTGAATGCTGTGCTTGTTTAAGTAATAGATGCGCCGTTTCTTTCTGTGCCTCTGAGAGAAAAACAAACAATCATGTCCCAGATTTTCCTCACATTGTTGCTTGTTGAAGAAACAGATTTAATGACCTTAGACAGATACCTGCTCCCTGACTTATGGGAATAACCAAATTCCCTGAGATACACAAGCTGTTTAAAAACTCCTGTATAAAATGATTTACCTTCAGAAGAAACTTCCGGACATGCTTCTGTGTGCTTAATCAGAGTAACAGACATAGATGGGTGCCTCATCTGCCTTGTTTAGCTAAAGTTAAACCCAGCCATGCTGTCTGCTTTCTGCTGATGACTTTGATTTTAAGTGTAGGGTTGAGTCTAATTTGGAGGCTTTTAGCCACCCCAGTACTTAAGGGCCACTGCTTATTTGACGTGAAGCTTACAGGCTCTGAAAATCTTAAATAGGGTTATGTCACCTCTGACTAAGTCATTTGCTCATACATAAAAAGGTCACAGTATGAAGATATTTCACTCCCCTACCAAAACAAAAAAAAAAGAAGTGGAACAAAGGTATCCCTGATCCGGAAGCATGACTCACAAACTGTAGGAAGTCCTGGACATTCAGTTTCTAATATCTGGTTGTGGAGATAGAGGACGATGCACATTTTTCAAAAACAATTCATTTCCCGTTCCTGCTGCACATCTGCAGACCTCTAGATTTCATTTGTCTAAGTGGCAGCAGGACAAAGTGCAGTTTGGGGTTTTAGACTGGAAGCTACCTCACCGACCTCAACTTGCTTCGCTTCATCTAACCTGCTTGTCTGATTTCAGGAACGTTATGTAGATTTTACTTTCCCTTACCATGGGAACATAATAAAAATCAGCCTCAATCAGAAGTGGCATTTACACTTCCTCAAAAAGGGCCAAAATAAATCTTAAGTAAAGGGTTCTAGAGAACGTGTTGCTGTGCTCCCTGCTCAGCAGTCAGAACTATTGAAATGGTATTATTTTGTCTCCTTAATAAAGAAAAATAGTTCATAATAATAGCATAAAGCGGGACTTGATAGCAGTCCTTTTGACATGACATCAACATGTGAACCCTGTTCTGGTGCATCTTTTAAACATTTGTTTACTACCCTAAAGCAAACTGCTGACCCTGTGTGCGGCTGTGGGAGTACATGGAGTTAATGAATCAGGTTGTCTCCTGTTGTATATGACGGCTAAAAAGACTACAAGAACATTCCATTACAATAACTAATGTCATAACCAGTCCTCTAAAGTTAAATTTAAAGGAATGCTTGCAGATGCTTGCTAGCTGCAGGTTGAATTTGCTACAAACTTTTTGTGATTGCTTTCTTTGCTTCTGTAGATGCATGTGAGCTGATCTTTATCTTTTTTTAATGTCTTTGTCTTATGATCACTTTGCTTATTTTAGGTGTTAGCATTCAGTGTGCTAAAAATCAACTGTAACAGCATTTTGTGCATATAGTGTTAAACATGCTTTCTTGGTTTCTTTTTATTCTCGGCCAAACCTTTGTTAAATTCAAGGTCAAAGCTGAACCAAGTGTGGATATCTGTTTTTCACGCCTGTGCTTCCAGTTCAGTAAGTCATTTCATTGTGCTGTACCGTGATGATGTGAGGCAAACCAGCAGGTGTTTGCCCTGAGCAGAAGGCGGGGCATGTTTATGTCATTCTAGTTGCACTGTGGAATGCTTATATCATGTTTTGCAAGAAAAGCCAGGACTTTGCCAGAGTCCATCACTGCTTCCAAGTAGGGCTGCACAATTCTGGGTAGAATGAGAATCACGATTTTTTTGCCAGGAATCGAGATCACGATTCTCTCACAATTTTTTCCCAATATACGTATTTATTGCACAAATCACCAGCACATCAACTTCGCAACAGCTGACACTAAATATGAAAACAATAAATGTCACTTTTCTTTTCTTTTACCTAAACAACCTTTTAATAATTTTCTGCTGTTCATTTGTTGAGAGAAAAAGGCAGCGCTTGTTTTATGCAGATGATGTTCCTGATCAAAATCAATCGTACAATCGTGGTCTTTTTTTCTTTTTTAAAAAAATCTTTTTCATCGGAAATGAGATTGCATAAAAGTGTGAATTGAGATCAAAATTTTTTAACGATTAATTGAGCAGCCCTACTTCCAAGTGGTGTTCAGTAACATTTAAAGCAAGTATTGCTGGTTTGGGTGTTTGAAACAAGACATGACCAGACTATTAGGTTGTTTGTTTGCACACGTGATTGCGTTTGGTTCCTCAGTGGGTATGTCTACACCAAGGAATACATTTCCTTACATGAGGGAACAATAAAGCATACCATTCTCTGTCTCAGCTCTGTTTTTTTCTTTACAGATATTTCTTTTCTTTTCTTGTCTGGTTAGTTAAGTACTCAAATTTCATCACTAGCATTGATAATAAATGTTTGATCTTGGAGCGTGACATTCTCATTGTTTCCCCTCTTAATGTTTTTCAGGAGAAACAGGACTCGAGCACAAGCTCCCTACAGCTTCGTAATGAGATCCAGGTAAGTGGATACGTGTGGGTAAAAGGGATGGAAGTGCATTAAAATAGCACCTTAAACTAAAAACTGCCTTTACACTCAACTCCATGTTATTTTTCTTCAGGAATCTTTAGGCTTCAGCAGCGAGGTTTCCACCCCAGAAACAGATCGAAAGTATGTGCTTTTCTTATTAATGTTTTCTACTTTATCACATATATAACATATAACATGTTTTCTATAGCCATGGGAATGTGCATGTGTTCCAACATGTGTATCTGGGTTTCAACCTCTATATGTCTGTGCACCAAGTCATGAATCACAGACTCACTTTGGTTTCACATCTAAAGATGGATAGAAGCAAATAGCTATACGCAAAACTCCAGATGTGCATCATGTGAATCATCTATATCATGAAGGAGAGGTTGTACAAAAGATAAGAGATTACCCTCTGGGTTGAAGCTGTCCTCACCTCTCCTCTAGTGGATAACCTCTAAGGGTGTATGTGTAAGTTGTTTGAGTGAGCAGATGACAGGGTTCAGTCACAGATGACCCTGCTTGTAGATGCACTCATTAGATGACAAGACTTAAACTGTTCTGTTTTAGCAAGTAGTGGCTGGGAATGAACAGAACATTTCCAACCCTGTATTTATATGTTAAGGAAATATATTAAAATGCCAATAAATATATTAGAAAATAAGAATTAACTTAATTATCTACATCCCAGCGATTCCCCAAACTTGACACTGGATGCTGAATTGTACTTATGTAGCACTATTCCAGACCACTCAAAGCGCTTTGCACTAAATGCTACATTCACACACTCTCATTCTTACCTCGATAAACATATCAGGGGGCAGCACAGGGTTCAATGTCTTGCCCAAGGACACTTAAGCATGTAGTCGGGGAGCCTAAAATTGATCCTCCCATCTTCCTGCTCTTCCTCCCGAGCTACTACCGGCCCATCTAGTGTTGTACCAGGACAACATTTGGGTCACCACGCATAGTTTACAGGACTGCTATGATGCTGAGAAAACCTTCAATATACAATATTATTGCTGAATATGATAATATGACTTATGGTATGTTTAAAATAAATACAAGAAATGAATAAGTCCATCATACAGTACTTTTATAAAGACTGCATGTCACTGCTTTTGCACACACTAGTTAGCTGTAAAGAGGTAACTTTATGTTCAAATAGCTTTGTGCCGTTGACATTGTACATGGTTATCTTGCAATAGTAATTAATTAGATATATATATTTGTGCAGCCTTAGTAAATAGTTCATATGAAGAATGTTAAATGATAAATTATCCACTTAGACTGCATTGAGAATATACACATCAACATCCTGCCCAAATCTGGGAATCATTCTGTGCTACAGTGGTTCAGTTTTCCTGAGTTGCTGTTGCAACTTAGCCAACTGTCTGGCATGATCCACCCGGCTACCTGAGTACATAACATTATCCATCACAGTAGTCATTAACGGGGTAAAGAATGATTCAGACTTCAAAATTCCTAGTCATCACTTACATGATGTTCTTGGTCCTCCAAGCACCTTGACCACATTTCTGCTGTGGCTAAAAGAAACACACCACCATTTCCTCAAGCAGACCTGCTCAACTCAGCAGCCATTCTCTGTTTTTGGCCCTCTGTATTTCCTTCCTGGCTTTGTGTCCTGCGGGGTAGAGGGGGAGACATAGAGGGTGATGGTCAAAAGATTACAGCAAAAGAGCACGAACGAAAGAGCAGGATGGAAAAAGGCATGGGTGGGGTTCCTCTTTGCTGGTTCCTGTACCAGAAAGGTTTTTTGTTTTCATTTTTGCACATCAGTGTGTTTCATGCACATTAAATTCCCCCACTGTAGCCTTCATGAGGGCACTGTGATGCAATTTTGCACACAGTTAAAGCACTTCAAGTAGCTGCTTGGCAAAACGGTTGTACCAATCTACAATTTAGTAGGAAAATCAAAGAACAATAGTATTTTTTCAATCTCCAGACTGAAAAAATTAATCCCTTTATTTATTTTTCTTCTCATATTTGATATGTGTGTGGCCCCCTGTGGAATTACGTTCATGTGATGACCACGTGCTGCAGAGGAAATGCATACCATAGACATGATCTCTTTTCCCAGGCTGTATATGCTGCACAGCCAAAGGCTGGGGATGATGAGAACCAGATGCCAAATTTCGAGTGACATCTCTCTGCTGTTTAAGAGAGGCCCTAAAAGAGACTCTAAACAGCACTATTCTGTGTTTTCTTCAAGTCAGGCTGGTTTCTTTCTGTTTTGCATGTGCCACATGGATTCTGTCACATCATCTCTATCGCAAGCATCCAGTCTTTGCTGGGATGCGGGCTGTCTCTTATGAAGTTGCTTGGCATTCATTCTTGGTCATGATCCAAAAACCACAGACTATTTGAAGAGCAAAAGTTCAAAATGAGGACCTCTATATTCTCCTCACACAGTTAACCTTCTTTTTAAAGCTTTTTTTGGACAAATTCTCAAACATCCATGCTCGTAAAAGCTCTTTTTGTGAATGTATCCTCCACTTCCAGCCCTCCTCTTTGTAATATTATCTATTGTCCACTTTTCTGGAATGAATTTCAGGTAGACTGAATTATCCCGTGCAGACAAAATGATAGATAAACTCAATCCATTCCTCAGACACATTTCTCACAGCACCAGAAAAGAACACTGATGCAAACTTGAACAATGGTTTAAACTCATTTACCCCACAGGCTGTGCCACCCCTCTACCTCTTTGTCTCCCTGTTACAAGTCGCGGGCACAGCTCCCATAATGCCTGGAACGCAAGTGGTGATGACAGAGTGCTCTGGTTAAGGGGCTTGAGTTGAGCTTCCTGTTTTGGACTGCAATTGATTACAGGCAAGAGAAGGCTGCTGGCTTATCAGTAAGGGTTACAGAAGTAGTAAATGGATCTTGATGAAAGCATACATGTACAAAGTGGTGAGATGCAAATGGTTGATTATTGGCTTTAAATGGGATTGTTGTAGAACCTTTTGAGGTATTTGTGCTACTGGAAGCCCAGTTTTACATGCTGATCAGATGGGTGTGAAGAATCTTATCCAAACAGTACTGTATTGGAAACCTTAAGCACCTCGTCAGCATATTTACAACTTGTTACGCTCTGCTCTCATGGAAACGTTGTGTGTTGAGCGACGAGGATGTACAGCAGGAAGTTGCATGCCCAATTAAAATGCAGCAAACAGCAAAGGTGGTCTTCAGTTCTGGATTTTATCTGTATGCTTTTCTTCCCTGCTACATACGGTAAGCATCTGCCCTTTCCGTTTCCATCAGACCTATGTCTCTCATGAAGAGGTCACCCTCATGTTCTTCCTGTTGTAAACTGCCCATGCCATACTGTCACCTTTCATTGTTTCTACAAGAACACCAGGGATCACTTTGCTCCAGGTGGCTTGCATTTCAAACACACAGAAGAGGAAGAAAGCCCAAACAACAAAGAAAAATAAAAAAGAAAGTGTAGGGAAATACATGGGCACTTTAATTTGATCTTAGTGCTGTTAACTATAAAAGGTGTCTGCTCTCATTACATCCATCCAATATCGGTACTACTTATTGCGGTGTAGATTCGTGGGTAGCTAGCATCTATTGCTGCAATCATTGGCCAAAGGTGGTGTACACCTTTGACAGGTTTCCAGTCCATCACATGGCCTACATAGAGACACAAACAACCAGTCACACACAATTTCACGCCTAAGCCCGTTTTCATATGACCAATCAACCTAACATGCATGTCTTTTAGATGGTAGGAGAAAACCAGAGTAGCTGGAGAGAACCTACACTAACACGGGAGAACATGCAAACTCTACACTAAAAAGGTCTCTAACCGAGCCGAGGCCTGAACCTTCTTGCTTTGAGGCTGTAGTGCTAACCAGTATACCACTTTGCACCCCGCTTTTAGTACATATAAAGAAATATATTAACAGCTGCATTTTTGAGATTTTCTCTTTGCTTAGGTATTATTCAAAGCTACTTTAACTCATCATGCAGAAGATAAGCCAGTGTTTAGATAGATATCTTCTGCTTTTGACATAGGAAGCAGCTAAATGCCCCAAGCTGAATGCAAAGAGCAGAACTGAAACAAAAAGAATGGCAAAAGATTTAAGGTTAAACCAATTAAGCTGCTCTGCGACACAATGCCTTCGCTGACACACTCTTTAGAAGACATTTGGGGACTTTTAAAGTGTGAGTGCAGGGTATGTGTAAGTGCATGTGTTTGTGCACTGAATGGTGGGTTAATTTATAGAGCATGTGTTGTGACGGGTGATGCTGCCAGAAAAGCTTCCATTGAGTGAGTTCTTTTAGCATTAGCTTTGGCCCTAGCCTATCTCGGAGGGGGGATGAAGGGTTAGGGGTAAACCATACAGGCCTCCATTCAATTAGCATCTCATTATGTTGCCATGGCAGCCACGCTATAAGCCGCATAGAGATTTCCCATTGCAACAAGAGAGTACAGCCATGTTTGAACAAACATGTGTTCTCACACGCACGTACACACAGACATGTAGCCACTGGAGGGGAAAATGAACTGCTTCATTTTGGTTTTGATCCTGTCGCACGCCTTCGCATTACTTCACTGGCAGCCACCTGTCTGCAGCAGCTGTATACACATGTGCAACTGGCTGAATGTGTAAAAGCCATCTGAAAGCGTACAAATAAAAGACCAGAGACCACTGTCGCCATATTGGATATATTCAGGGAATATTCTATTATATTTCAGTTTGTTTATTGATTTTACAGAAGAGCTCATCATTTTCTAGCCACAGCTACTTATCATCACTCCCACACTTTTCACTCGCAAACACACCTGCGGGGTATTTTTCTCATCACAGGCAAAAACCATCCTAAAGCTTCACTGACTCTTCACCGTCTTACGCTGCCAGCTTAGCCCAAGTTTTTAGAAGCTACTTTGAACACAAACCTTTGAAGCCCATCCCTTGTCTATATAAAGCAGACAGAAATAGATTGCTTGATGTGGTTTCTCATCTTTGTCAGAGAAAGGGAGAGCCAACCAAGATCTAACACACTGCTGAAGTTGCTAGAAAATAGGTTGAAGCTGCTCATACGTGACTTTTTGATTAGGAGTTTAAAAGCAGTTCATGTTTTACAAGCAGCTTTTAAATGGTTATTTTCTCCATGTTGGTTCTGGTTTATACACATGTCAAGCATTCCTTTTTCTTTCACTCAGATATTTTCCATCTGTCTCTATTTTTCCCTGTCTCCTTCCTCGCTCCCTTCTTTCCCACTCTTTTTCTCATGACTGTCTATCCTGCGGAGGGAAGTGGAAAGCCAAACAGGCTGAGTCTGCCCTGTGGTCTCTACCTCTCCGCCTTCAACTTCAGTCTCCTTCGTCATTGTCTACACTTTCCCTCTTCTCTCACATGTCTAAATTCCTCTGCTCCTCACTTAACTTGTTTGCCTCCCTCCTTTCTTTACTGTTTCAGTGAGAGTTAGCATTCAAAACATATGTGTCTTACCCTTTTGTTTTTGAATCATATCCTCACCATCTTGTCCCTCTCAAACCTCAGGAGCCTGCTTCATCATCTCTAAAGTACAATTACTGACCCCAAGTGGTGATATGGCAGAACTGCATCCTCCACTTAAAAGAATATCCATTATACTTGTACAGATGCGATGTGCCTTCAGCGCTACTGTTGTGAGAAAGTGTAAATTGAGATAAATAATTTTATTCCTTTTGCTTAGAATGTCCCTGCACAAGTCCAGCTCTGAAGACGGATCTGGGGGTAAGTTGCAGGGTTATTATTATTTTTTTTAACATTTATTGTGTTTTGCATCAACAGATGTGTGTGAAACTATAAATGCATAGTTGTCTTACATTGTTCATTTCTAATCATGCTGAGGTTTAAAACACATTGACACTTCATAGAAAAGTAGCTTTCTAATAGATGTATTTTCTTCTGTGATGTAACCGTGCGGATCCTTTCATCCTTTAGGCAAGTGGGACAATAAGAAGAAAAACAAATCTTTTTGGCAGAACTTCCGAAAGTCTCAGCACAAACCTGTAGCTCGACAGTCATCCAAAGGTTTGTGTGGCTCTGAGTTTTTCTTTTCACATCCAGATTACAAATGTCAGTTGCTTCACATTTGCCCTTTTGCTCTTTGCTATGATCAGGAGAAGATATTGGCTACGTGGCCAGCGAGATCACCATGAGCGACGAAGAGAGGATCCAGCTGATGATGATGGTGAAAGAGAAGATGATCACTGTAGAGGAAGCTCTGGCTCGGGTAGAGATCTCCTGCTTCATCTCTCTCACTTTCTCCCCCTCTCCTCAGTGACTTGGACACTCCTTTAATCCCCACATCCTCTCACCTTTTTCCTGGAATAGATTATAGCCTCTCCATCCTTTGTGCTTCATAGTCCTGCAACAGCTCGGGCATACTAAATGACTCACCCTTACTAACCTCCCGACAATCCTATATTTTACACTGCATACACTGCATTGTCTTATTCACACACACATAAACTCTGTAAAACTGGTGTGTCCATAGGTTCAGCAATCTTGGAATTTTGGGGTTTGAGCTCTTGGAAGTGTGTTTGGGTGTGTTGTTCAGCTCATACTTTTGAGCTTGGTGGTCAGTAGCTCAATAGCCCCACATCTTGGAGGGATGCTGTGGTGCATTTTGGGTTTTCTCTAGTTGGACATGGTGGATAATCTGTTATCTTTCTATAAATTTTCTTTCTGTCAGTATGATCTGACTTTCAATTTCCTCCGATTGTTTACTTTTTTCATTCTTTTTCTACCTCTGTTTCCAACAACAATCTGTAATGCCTTTCTCCTGGGTAGCATGACTGGCCAGCAGTAAATGACAACTGGAAATGTTAATGGTCCTTCTTAATTTTCCTTTTACATGATGTTATTTTCCCCCTCTCTTCTAAAGTGGCTTAATTTGAGCCAATCAAAACTCAAAGCAGGACTAATGGGGATCTGTGGTTGTAGTAATTTTTCTCTATGTAGAATTTTTCCGGAAATGTATTTAACCATCAAATTGTCATTGTTTCACAAAATTTACATACTTTGTTTAGATATTTAAAAAACTTTGTTTGTGACATGAGTTTGTCTACAAACTCTTGTCTCCAGGTCCATTATTATCAACATTTTATTAACGGAAACCATAAAGCAATTAAGAAACTGACAGTCCTTTGAGCCTGTTACACAAACAGACACAGATTTTTATCACCAAACCACACAAACTTTAGCTGCAGTCATTATACAAAAAAAAAAAAAACATGTTCATGTATGATTGTACACACCAGTCATTTTTACACTACATACATATTTAATGCCATCACAGGAAACAATATTAAAAATGAGATGTGAGTTTTAAAAGATAATGAGATGTTGCAAGAATAAATGTTTCTAGAAATAAAAACGTTTTTGCAATTTCAGGGTTTGCTTGTCTGCTCCTCCACCAACCCCAAGCTGCAGTGTACACCTCATAGTTGCCTCTGAATGAGCGCTGATGAACGCATGTTTCTCTGAGTTGTTAGCATACAGGGAGACACAGCATGCTGGGTTTAAAGTGGGTGGCCCCCACCCTGTTCCTCTGCTTCTCTAAACTCTTCTTCTCCATGTAGCTGAAGGAGTATGAGCGCAACAGACAGTCCAGCAGTACTGAAACTGGAGAGTGGGCTGATGGATCTGCCCCCACTCTAAACCAGTCCTCAAACTGCAATGTAAGTACAATCCCTCCCCTGTCGCCCTCACACCTCCCGAACCTTCCACTACCCCTCTAGTTTAACTGTCCTAATGTTCTTTTTTTAAAATTTCCAGCTTTATTTTCCAGCAAAGAAGATTACGATGGAGAACAGTGATTATTAGTGTTAGAAATGTGGGTTCATCAAAATGAAATGAATACCAGTTAAGCTCATTTTCCTGTAGATCTCCCTTATAAACTAACTTCTTAGTGTTCTGTCAACTTTACCCTGACCTTCCTCTACTTTTATCTGTCTTTAACTGCTCTTTATTCATGGTAAACCACAAGTTTGCACATACATTCTCTCCACCATGTCATACATAGCTTAATAGTAAGACTTATAGCTTCTGGAAATTACAGCCAAATTCTTGGTTCGGCTTTCGGAGGCTGCCTCCAGTGCTGGCAGTCAACAGAATGAGGTTTACACAATTTGCTGCAAGTGCTCATCCATATTTCATCTATTGGTTTGCTTCTGTCACAGGCGACTCATTTGAAATCTGTCCCAGGCGAAGTCAGAACTGCCTGCAAGGAAATTGCCGGATGGAAATTTAGGGCAGCTCTGTTTATATCAGTCGGAATTAAAAGTTGTGGAGAGGCGGACATAACCCGCACCAAATCTCTGGCAGGAGATTTTGCTAGCAGTGGTTTTGTCAGCTGTGATCCTTGGAGAGAGATATTCAGAACTTCCCCTGATTACCTTGAATACTGCTGACACCTCTGAGGGGACTGGATGCAGGAAGGCAGTTCCGCAGCAGATGCTATGAGCTGTGCAGCTGGGGTTTCAGACACTGACTGGCTGTCAGATGAGTGTGTGCGTTGTTTGCTGGTATGTCATTTTGTTTTAATGTAAAGTCAAAAGCTCATTTTAATTGGTTTTCTAATTCCAAATACTTTTTTAAGGAGATCAGTGATAACATCCCGTCCCAATTTTTTGCAGACTGACCCACTTTTTTTTTTTTTTATATATATATACAGGAAGTGAGTTTATCCAAACAAATAAATTCTTCTCTGGAAAGATCCACTTGCTCATGTGAGTTGTTGCTATTTTGAAATGAGTATCTTTTTCTTCATTAAAACTACTGAAGTTTAGCTCAGACGTCCAAAGCGTGGACGTTTTTGTTTCTTGTTACAGGAAATGGAAAGTGAACCTCATAGCCATGAGACCGGTATCAATTTAAATCCAAAACTTCCATAATGATGAGTTCATCTTCTGGGATACATTGCTGACTTGTTTGCTTGATTTATGTGTTTAAATCCCTCAACTTAAGTAATACATTGGCTTCTGCACATATAAAATTCTGATCTGCATGACTTTATCACACTGTGACTCATTGAATAAGGATTTATGCTAAACATTTTCTTCACACTGTGAAGGGTCCTTATTAATATTTTTCATCTGAGTAAGGATTGATGACTTCCTTGCACATGAAAAGTAGGTCAATTATGGCATGAATAACCTATGCCCAGATCCTATGTGCTATGTTGCTCTTTGATGTTGGTGCTTGAAGGGTGCGTGAGTATGCTTATCATATTTATTAGTCTGTTAAGCTTTCTGTTAAAAAAGCCCACCCCTCTTTGCTGCCAGTTGCTCACTTTCTGTTGGAAGAAGAGTGATCAATCGGGGATCGTGAAAGCGGAAGGCGATTGATAAGTTACAGTACTGAAGAGGTATTGTGTACTAGAATACAAGCTTTGGCTCTTGATGCAATGGCCGGAGGCAGAGAGGAAACAAGGAAGATGGGGGTGGGGGTGGGGGGGTGAAGATAAAGGCATTGCACTTGTCCCCAAGGCCAGAAAAGGGGAAGCTGTGTGTCTTCTCTTGCCCTTAGTTCCAAAAGAGGCTACATTGGGAAAGGTTTCCTTTTTGTTGGTGACACACCCTTCCCCCCCCCCCCCCCCCTCCTTTCCAGCGTATGGAATTCAGTCATTTTTAAAATCTGAATTACTGCAAGTTTTGTGCAGTTGTACATTTTTGTGTTTGTATAAAAAGACACATATAAATGCTAAGTAGCCAATGTTAACTTATGTTCACTATTTCGATGTGTCGGCTGCTGTGTTCCTTTTTTTCCCAAAGCTCTTTTATTTCTCCTGTCTGTCTTACCCTGGTGATCATAGCCTGCATTCCATGGCTGGCCATTAGTGATTTGGGGGCCAAGACGGGGTCAGAGGGGCTCAAATGCTGGATTGTTCTCCATGCACAACACGCCTTTTCTCTGCAAGCTATGCAGCACTTCCAAACAGTCCCTCATTCCTCTAAGTGGAATTCACTTAGCAGGCTGTGTCTGCCAGCATGTGCCCAGGCACACACGTTATTTTGGATGAAATGTGCATGTGGATGCGATCAGGTCACAATCAGTTTCCTGCTTCTGTTCTTTCTACATTGTTGGATTTTATTAAACGAAGTGGCGCAGCCCTTTCTCTTATGAGGTGGTAAGTTTGATCCCATGGTTTATTGTCAAGAAGTAGTGCATGCTGTTTTGTTTTGTATGAAATAGGTCAGTGTACACTTGCTTATTTCTATAAGTAGAAGTTTGACTCTTTAAAGTTATGTTAACATAAGTGAGTTGTAAGGAAAACCCGTTGGAGTGTTGGAATTTTTCTTTTGACCTTGTTGCACTCGCAGTCTTTCAGTCCTCGATTGATGTCCTCGTATATTTGGCCCCTTCTCTGTATGTCCCCCTTTCCCATGTTAATGTGGCAGTTTACATGGGTGGTGCTACTTAGGACGGAGCTGGGGGTTTTATATCATTGTCACCTTTATTTTTTTTTTTTTTTTTACTATCCATTCATTTATTTTCCTGCAGTCAGACATGGACTTAAATTCATGGTACAAATAATTAATCCACTTGTATAACTCAGCTTCAGCCTTTCTGGAGTCTCTGGTCAGTTCTGCAGAGCGATCTTTTTTTATATGTTCTGATATTAATATCATCTAGTTTCATCTGGGTGAATAGAACTGTGAAGGAATCAGTACTTTAGCCAGAATTGTGTGGTTCGGTTGAGAGATGGTCAGGACTGAGGTGCTCAGAGGATTTATGGGTTTGAAGAGCTTGTATCTGCAGGTTTCCCACAAGTCAAATGAACGATGATAACTTTTGTTCTGGTCTGCTGAGCTGGCATGTCTGAAAACCTGATGGCTGATTGTACACCTCTGAAAGCGACACAATACTCCTGAAATGGGCAAGGATTGAAATGAGAAGAAAATGATTGTTTTTTTTCTTCTTTTTGCTTTATTGTAGAGGATCAAAAAGTTTGGTTACAGAATCCTGCCTGCAGGAAATAACATGTCATCCTGTCGTGTTGCTGATTTGCCAGTGTGATGCTTTTTTTTGCAAACACTGTCAAATGTTTGCTCCAAACAAACAACAGTTGTTGCCATCATGCCTTGTATACTCCCACTGTACTGTCAATAGCCTCTGAGTCAAGCCTGTGGCTTATTCAGCAGACAGTGGTTTCACTGCGGCAAGATGAAACTGCATTTTATCAGACAGAACTAAGCACTGCAGACCTTTTGCCGGGCTCTGTGCAGGCATCGAAATGTTTCCCTTTGCAAGGGATGCTTGCATCTGCGATGAAAAAGGAGGTATTACATTTGAAACCAGAGGGAAAATTAAATAGGTTTATTTGCTGCAATAATGATGATGTTTGCTGGGATATTTTTCTGCCAAAATTGAACTTATCACTTCTCAGAGAGACTGGAGGAAACGTGTGCAGCTCAGGAGCAGAAGCGCTTGTATGTGTGTCAGTGTTTTAGTGATGTGTGTGAATGAATGTTCTTCAATATCCACTGAAGGAATGAATCTGAGTTTAACAACAGACAAAAGGGAGCATCGTGTCACCCACTCTTTTACATTTCTTTTTCATTTTTGAGTGCATTTCATTAAGAAAATGGACCTCATACAATGCAGTGGGCCACCACCCGTCTAACCCTCCATCTCTCACCTCACTAACGTTGCCATCCAGAAATGTAAAAGTTAAAAAAAAAAGTTTCTTGTTTCTTAATTGTAAGGTATCAATGATCTTTCCTTGTTTGCTTTACCAACTTGTATGTTTAAAGTGACTCCATTTGACCTTTTACCTTTGTTTTACTCCGGTCTTGTTCTCTTTCACAGCAGTCTCGTGAGCAGTCAGACGATGAACAATCTGAGGACTCTGTGAAGTTCAAACGGCTTCACAAACTGGTCAATTCAACACGTAGAGTGAGGAAGAAACTCATCAAAGTGGAGGAGGGCAAGAAACATGCCCCTGAAGGTCTGTGGTTCCAAATCAGTTCATTGTTTTAATTTAGCTGAATTTGTGTATATTTTTATAGTGTTTGTAATATAGTATTCTCATTTCTTTCATACTAAATCCATTTAACTAATAAACTATTTGACACACTTTTTTTTTCTTCTTTTTTCTTTAGATTTTCTGAACCTGGAAACAACACCCTGCTGTGAAGACAACACAGCTCTGTACACAGGGGTCCTAAAGAAGCCCCCTTTGCACCAGGAGGCATCTCTGCCTTCTCTTACCCATGATCAGCTCTCTCTTGATGGAGACACAGACAGCCTGACCACCTCCCCTTCATCCAGCAGCCTGGATACCTGGTCTGGTCACAAGCTGGTGAAAACCTTCAGTAAGTCCTCCAGTACCCACGGTCTGATCCGACCCCCCAGGAGAACCCCGGCTGGCTCCAGTGCTTTGGAAGGTTCCATCTCTGGCGTGGCCGGCAGTGGCTCCTCCTTCTCAGAGCTAGACGGCTGTGGATTGGACGATGAGGGAAAGCTGCCACGCTCCACAACGGATGGCGAGATGAGGAAGGCCTTGAGCTCCATCTCCCACGGGGTAAGTAACAACGAGGCCCTCTATGCCTTCTATGGCCTCACCAAACCTCGACCCAAACCCCATTCCCAGCCCCGCCTTCGTATATCCCTGGATGACGGTCCACAAGGCAGCCCCAAACATCTACCTACCAACCGGCTCCATGGCAGCTGGACACACCGGAAACCTGACCCCAACTACGCATACTCCACCAAGCACCTGCTCTACCAGCGCTCGCGCAATGCCAAGTCCCCCATCTCCCCCCTGTCTGTCACTTCCTCCTCACCTATCCGCTGTGATGTAGCCAAATCAAAGGGTTTTGGAAGTGGGGGAGGGGGGTGGGTGTTCCCTTCTCGCAGGCTGCGAGGCCGAACAGCAGTCAGTGAGCTGAACATCACCTATGTGGTAGAACGGAGCCTGTACGGTCACCTCAACTGGGCCCAGCTGGTCCGCCCAGTCACCCTCAGCCGCACTGAGCGGCGCTGTCTTTTGGAGGAGGACCGCGAGGTGGACAGGAAGTGGGCGGCCAGCGTGGACCGCTGCACCAAGCGTGTGCTCTTGCGCATCCAGCAGAAGTCTGTGAGTTTAGACCATGAGGTTCAAATCGGCCGCCGCGTGTGAGCAGGACCTGGTGCTTCAAAGTTGCAGAATAGCTCAGTTCAAAGTGGAAGTGCAGAACAGCTTTAAATCACGTAGAACACAGCAGATCAAGTATCTTTAAGGGAAGTATTTAGTTCAGTGTGTGTAGAATATATAAGTAGATGAAAAGTAAATAACTAAAACATTGTTTTTATGTGGTGAAAGCATCATAGACATAATTACTCTGCGACAAACGCATTTTTATGACCTATAACACGAATGCCTGCGGCTTCAAACTTCATCTCAGCTGAATATGAAATGATTATAGAATATTCAAGCCTTAAGCTTCATAAATGCCTTTTTTATAAATGTTATATCTCCGTGGAACCATGTGCAGCTGTACAGTTGCACTGATCACCGTGGGGTGTAGGTAATGGTTTACAAGCTCAGACCACAAAGACACACTCACTGAGTGGCCTCATTAAGTCAGCTTCACAGACTGAGCAGTCTTTATATCTATCAGTTTTCACATTGATGATATAAGGCGGAAAATAGCATCAAAAAGATGGAGAGGACAGAAACTTTGTCATCATTCACTGACTGTCAGCAAGAGTGAAATGTATTCAGTTTTAAACAGCACAAAAATAATCCGGTTGCTCATGCATTGCATGTGCTTTCCAGCAGGAGAAATGGCGTCTAAAGAAGGCGAAATAAAGAGGGGTTTGCGATATAGTGGAGCTATTCTGCAGCTTTGAGGGTACCTGAATCCTAATGTGTTCTGGTCAAATCACTGGAGGTCGCTCTCATACAGAAACTCTCCGAATCCACTTTTTTTTTTTTTTGTTGCTTTTTGTCCTCTCTTCTGGCCCGTGCCTCTCTTTCAAAATACTTTTATTTAGTTGATTTTTTTTAATTCATTTGATTGTTTTTTACTTGTATTTTTCTCCGACAGACATTTATTTCTGGGTGCATGTCCATTCCATCGAACATCGCCGTCATCTTTTCAGACATGCTTGTTCTGCAAACTGCTTTTGCTGGGAAACTATGATGTGGACCGCAGCTTTGGACGTTTAATGAAATGACACTTTTCTCCGTGTGCTCTCCCTACTCACTTGGAAATCCTTCTCCCAGGGTTGACCCTAGTATTTTTTCCCTCTCCCCAAGATGCCTTATGTGAATGTCCATGTCTACATTTTTGTGTGTATGGAATTAGGAAGTCAGATCCAGTTTCTTCTCATGCCATAGCCCCCCCCCCTCCCCCTCTGTGTTGTGGGTAACCTTTGAAATCCATAAAGACTCCACTTTGTCCTCTCAGATGAAACGTTTCTGTTAATGACGACATGAACGTGTTGCTGGCTCTTCGCAACCAGTCGGTGTGTTGTGTATGTTTGCATTTCTCATATTTAACCGCAAAACAAGCAGCATGAAGCTGAAATGCAGGAGAAAATACAGTATGTTGGCTTGTATAGTGTTCATATTTTAGCTTTTCCACATTAAGAGATGTTTGAGTCCAGCATTTTATCCAGGAGCCAACAATGTAAGACTTAATTTGCTTAGGATCATACTAAAGCACACAGTTTTGAGTAGTTTGTTACATCACGTCTGTCGGCCGTCCACAGTCCCATATGACATCATGCCCTCACTTATGTACAAACCATACTTCCATGTACATTATTCCAACTGCCTGTGTTGTGCTAAGCATGAATCATTGTGAGTCGACTTGAGTGGGCGTGGGTTGTGAAGCTTCTCTAACCTGACCTTCTGAGTGTGACTCATTTGATTGTGTTTTGGCTCCCCCACAGAGAACATGCAGCTTCGGGGGCTTTGACCTCTCCAACCGTTCTCTCCATGTGGTCAACGCAGGCTCCGAGGCAAATGTAAGTGTTGGCAGCTTCCAAAATGGCAAGAGGCTGAGAGGAACACACGTCATTTCTCTGCCCTTTAACTCCTCCTTTCTACTCATCTGCTTCTCTCTCTTCTTTTTCTTCTCTTACCTTCCTTGTCTCTGTCCATCCTAATCTTATGCACTTCTCCTTCTCATTTGCACCAGAATAAAGAACAGGAGGCAATATACAGAGAAGTGGTCAAATCTCCCACCACATCTCGGATCTCGCTGGGAAAGAAAGTCAAATCGGTGAAGGAGACTATGAGGAAGCGCATGTCAAAGAAATACAGCAGCTCGCTGTCTGAGCAGGTTAGGCTCATGGCTTTATTTCATCTGTAAATGGTTTAACATTGTGAATGTTAGCCTTCAAACAGTCCACATCCTGCAAAGAAAGAAATGCTCCACAACTGTATGCAAATGTTTAGATGCAGTGAAAACCGTGTGTCCACACACTGTAGGAGGGGTAAAGCATTTGTGTTGGTTACAGAGCAAACACAAATCAGTAAAACACATTTCTGTGTCTGCATATCCCTGCTTTGGGCTCAGTATGTTGGGTGGAGTGTGTACTTCATAGTGAGCTCATGTAGTGATGCAAGTGTCCCCTGTGTTTGCTGTGATTGTGGGAAGTAGAAAGCGTAGAAGGGCCGTCTCACCCACAATGGCCTAATTTTTCTGGCCGTTCAGTGGCTTTACCACTTGTCCAACTCCACATTTTGATGACATCTTGTAGCGTGTAGTCTTTTAACATCATGCCACTCTCAGTAATGTGACCCAGATATCCTGATATGAGTCATAAGTAGAAAATGATTATAGACAAATGAACTACAATGTCCAAGAAGGGAGGAAGTATTGCTCTGATGTACTGAAATAAAAATCCAAATGCTTTGCTTCAGGCAAAAATTAGTAGAAGTCCTGCTTTTGAAAATCTTACTTTAGTATTAGATTATTATTATTATTATTATTATTATTATTATTATTATTATTATTATTATTATTATTATTATTATTATTATTATT